>CM043316.1:24388800-24731300 GCA_023736055.1 Quercus glauca
GAAACTAGAGATAATGTCTATAATGCCATTTGGTAGGTCCTAATTGTCTAAGATGCACTCTTTTTATATCTCAATTAAACCAAGCCCTGTATTACAGAAACCACAGCTGAGAGGTGAATATCATAAAACAGCAAGAAGGGTGTTGTTAGAACAGTTTTCAGAAAACTGCTTCAATTAGACCCTCAATTACTTATCGTGTATTACGAGCTAGGAAGCACGGATATTTCATTTAGGGTGTCGTATCTATTTCGTATCAATGTTGAACTGGCAATTTCATGTTATAATTTTCAAAAATTGCTCGTGTACTTATGTCCATGTTCATGTTAATTTCCGTGCTTCTTAGATTACGAGCATGATTCATTTTCAAAGTATACTTAAGGTGAATTTGGTTCAACTTTTTGAAAAAGTGCATAATGAAAAAGTGGAGTTTTAAAAAAGTGTATAATGAAAAAGTGTTTTTTCAAAAAGCTGAGTATTTGGTAAAAACTGTTAAAAAGTGTATAATGAAAAAGCTGAGTGTTTGGCAAGTAATTATAAAAATGGCAGTTTGAAGGATAAATTACCAAAAAGGACAATATATATATATATATATATAAGAGTTCTTTGTTTTAATTATCTCTCTTAATGCAAGTTATAGACACAACATTTTTACAAAAATTTCACAATAAAGTCTATATGACAAGTTGTTGATGGTAGATAAAAAAATAATAATGTCATTAGTATGTCCAAATGAGAGCCAATAACAACTTACTGTGTAAAATTTATTATGAGAAGTGTTACGTTCACGACATTTTTTGCAATATTTTCACAACAAAATTTATGTAGAAAGTTGTTACTAGTTCTAATTTGAACCCACCACTGAAATTATTTTTTTACTAACCAATATTAACTAATAACAATCTGTTACTTAAAATTTATTGTAAAAATATTGTGAAAATATTACAATAACATTTCTCAATTAGGATTTTTTATTTTTTATATTATTTTTCCTTTCTTCAATTCACTTTCATCCATAACTTACGTTTCATTTCTTTTTCTTTTCTTTTATTTGTTTCTTGTTTTTCCTCCTCCACACACGTGGCCACTATCTCTACCCCCTTCTTTTATTTTCCTTTTCTCCCTCATTCATTAGAACATTCCAGGGAGCTCCATTCTCTCTTTTACTCTCTAGCTCTCTCTCTCTCTCTCTTTTATTTTATTTTATTTTTTTACTTGATTCCAAAACTCTCTCTGCGATAAGAAAATTTTCCTTTTCTCCCTCATTCAAGAACATTCCAGGGAGCTCTCATCTTCGTGCCATTGCTCATCTTCGTCCCCAGGGGCGGAGCCACGTAGTGGCTTGGGGGGGCCCCAGCCCCTGCAAAAAAAAAAAAAAATTTCCATTAGAGTAGGTAGAAAAAAAAATTGGGCCCCCCCAATTTTGGATAGCCGCCCCCCCCCCCCCCCCCCCCCAAATGCCCAATTCTCAACTATTCTCCCAAGCCCAACTTCAGTTTTAGGCCTTATCACCTTATGTACTCAAAATAAAACAAGCTGGCCCGCTCAAGTCCAAACACTAAAAACAAAATTTCACTTTCTCTTCATCTCAAAAAATCCACCCACTGACCCACAGAATCCCTTTCTTTACTTCTTATTCTTTTGTTTTGTCTTCTTTGATACACTTTCATTTGCACTGGTACCATTGCCTACCTACCAACCCCCAAAACTCCAGTCCTCTATACTCACAGTCCCAAAAAAAAAAAAAAAAAAAAAAAAAGGTCCTAACCAATTTTTTCTTTCTTCATCAGCTTTAGTTTTGGAACTTAGTGATTACTTGGTGACTGGTGAGTTTTCTTCTCTTTCTTAAGCATTAGACATTCATCTCTTTTAGTGTCTTTTTTTTTTTTTTTTTTTTTTCAACTATCTACACCTAAATATTCACATGCTCTTTATATTTTTATAGATTTTTAGAGAAATACATGATTGAAGGCATGGGGAGATTGTTTGTGATGAGTCTTGAAGGGAAGATCTAAAGTTGGAGGCAGGCAGAGGCAGTAGGCATTGCCACACGAGTGACCCATCTTTGCACTTTGTGAAGACAAAGTTTTTAAGGTAAAATTGTTTTGATTTATTACCTATTTTTGATTAGTTAGATATCATGTGGCTATGAATGTGGATGTGGGTGTTGTTAAATTGTTTGGTTTATGTTGTGTACCAATATTTGTGTGTTTAATTTTTGTTTTTGTTTGAGGGGTTATTATTAATTAAAGTCGTATTAAAAATGGGTTATATGTTTAAATTATAGTGGAAATTTTTTTTTTCTTGAGTATGAATAACATCCATATAACTAAGTAAAAATTTCTAATTAAAATTTTATTTTTTAAACTTCTTTTCAGGTTAATTTTTGAGTCATATTCTTAAAGATAAAAGAATTATGAGCAAACGAAAAACAATTGATGCATTCTTTAAGAAAAAAGATGTTAGTAATTTAGAAATTATGACACCTGTGGTTGTAGAAACAAATGTTGATACTTCAATGCTTGATGAACACCCCAACCCCTCCAAATGTTCAAGAATTCAATCTAAAGAGATAGATCGTGATCCAAGATCATGTAAACAAATATGTGAATTCCCTATCAACAAACAAGATAAAATCCGACGAGCTTATCTCAAAGAAGGTCCATATTAACCTAAAAATATAGACTATCCATACAACGATGATACTCATCGTCGTCGATTTCAACATTCATGGTTCGAATCGGCCCCCACCATGTAAAAATTCCTGGCTACGCCCCTGTTCGTCCCCAATGCAGTCCAGATGGATCAGATGGCTTCTGTTTTCTGTCTTCTTCTTCTTCTTCTTTTTTGTTATGATTTGATTAATTTTAAAATTGTGTTTTTGAGTTTGTATTCTGATAATCTGATTATGCTTGAGTTTAAAGATGTTTGAGAGAAAGATTGTTGTGTTTGTAGCGTTTGTTCTATAGCACGGAGAAAGATTGTTGTGTTTGTTTTGTAGCAGAGCAGCACGGAGAAAGATTGTTGTGTTTGTAGTGTTTGTTTGTAGTGTTTATTAAGGGTAATTTGGTCATTGACTAACCAACCCAACAGATAGTTCCAACGCGCATGGACTTCTTGCTTTATGGACCTCTAGAGCTCCATAAATTTTGGAGCGTTCTCAGCGCGTTTTTAGCCTTGGCCCAAAACACAACTTTTTCCAAAAAGTTGCGTTTTGGGCTGAACCAAACGCACAAGTTGCTCCAGCTTTTATATAAATGTGCGTTTCAGCTCCTAAAAGCTGAAACAAATGCACACTTATATAGTTATACTAATGAGGTGATCATAAAAATGGCTAAAAAAATATGGACATATGGATTACAATCAATTCCTTAATATGAGATAATAGCTATGTTTAGTGATGCTTGTAAATTGTAATTCTTCCCTGAATTTTGAAGCCAATAGTAATGTTAGGAACACAATATGTTTTTCAACTGGTAACATAACATATTGTGATTGGAGCAACATTATTTTCACCTAGATCTAGCATTAAAACCACTTCTATTATGCATCAATCACAATACACTATACCAAATTTTGTGAAAGAAGAAGAAAAAGGAGTTGCCTTACACTTATTGTTAACGCCAAGTTAGATTCTTTGTTTTCAGGATCAGTTATTCTTGGAAAGTGAAAGGAGGCAGTTTCTTTTCATCACGGATGTGAGCTAGTGTCACTTATTGATGCTCTCAAAGCCAGGTTATCCACAATGCTTCCCTATTAATCTAGGACAAAAAGTAATCAATTATTAGCTCCTCTTGTATCTGAAGAGAGTACGCGGTGACACCTCCCTGCTTGTTACATTCTTCTCATTTAAGTATTTATCTGACATCTTTGCTTTCTTCTAAGCAACAAGGATGCTATTGTCAATGTGTTAAAAGCTATGAAGCACGTGTGCGTTTCGGGACTCGGGTGTGGGTGCAGGTGTGGGTGCGAGACTTGGTAATTTTTGAAAAAGGTGGGTGCGGGTGCGGCGGTACTCGGAATTGGAAATAAAGGAGCGATAATACCTGAATTTGCCTTGGAGATTACACAATTTGATATTACCAAAAAGAAATGGTAGAGATGAGGCGTGGACCAAGTCACTGTCTTGAGACAAATCGTGTCGTCTACGATATATCTGATGTAGTTAGACAAATAGTTTCTGCACGTTACCCCCAGGATACAACAGCCCAGCCACCTTTGCTAATTATCCTTGCGAGCCTACACTGCTTGTAGGATATAAAATCTTTATAGTATTTTCTTTTCCCAAAAAATTTTGTAAAATATAGAATATTTTTTAGAGTAGTAAAAAGCAATAAATGGTAAGTATTTAGGACAATAAAAAATTGTTTTTGAAAGGTTTTCAGCTTTGTAATTCAAAAATAATGTGTGTATTCAACTTTTATTTCTTTCCATATATATATATATATATATATATAGCTGGACCTTTAACTTGTCCTTAGCCAAAAAACAAAAACGTTTGCCAACTTTTAAAACTTTAAATGGTCATAAAATTGTTGAAATCAATGTCATGAATAGCTTTCTTTTTATACATAATCTATATATATATCTCTGAATCTCTTACAATTTTTCACATCATCACTATTTTCTTTTTCTTTTTATTTTAGATTCTTTTTATTTTATGTTTTATATCTTATATAGAATCCACCAGAAAAACCATAGACAAAATTTTGAATTTTTATTAATATCAATAATATTGAAAAACATATACAAACTTGGAGGCCTATTTAAGAGCTCCATAAAACTTGATGGACAAGAAAATATATTCTAAAATAAGCCCTAATTAATACCTAACCATAATAGGAACCAAATTTGACCTAAAAAAACATTAAAAGAACCTAAAAATAAGGAAATAAATCACCTAGAACTAAAATAACGTTTTTTTGCATAAAAATACCAAAATTAAATAATTACAAAAATTAAATTGTAAATTCTATTCTACGTCAACTTATCACAAAAATCATCATCTATATTTATTATTATTATTATTATTATTATTATTATTATTATTATCTATATATCTATATATAAAACTGAAGCCTTTCAAGCTCCCACAATTTTTCACGTCACCATTATTTTCTTTTTCTTTTTCTTTTAGATTCTTTTTATTTTAGGTTTTATATCTTCTTATATTTATTAGTGTTACAATAGTTTAGTTTAAGTAAAACTCTATTAGATATATTTTGTTGGCCTATCACATCATTATTATTATCTATATATAATATAAAATTGAAGATTAAAAATTAATTATAATTTTTTAAGATACCTCACGTTAGAATTAAAAAAAAAAAAATGACTCACTTTAGGTTTGAAATTTTTTTTTTTTTAAAAGGACTCACCAAAAAAAAAAAAAAAACTTTAGGATTAAGTAAAAAAGAGAGAGACTCCTGGTGGGACTCTCTCTTCTCTCCTTAAAACCCTAGCAATTACCATCTCAAAACCCTAAACTCAACTTCACTTTAAGATTAAAAAAATAAGGAGAGAGACTCACGTAAAAAAAAAAAAAAAAACGTAGGTTTTTTCTTTTTTATTTGCTTTCGTATGTGCCTGAAATTTTCATTCTATCTTATTGTTTTATTATGTTTAGAATTGATTTTCTTCTAAGTGTTTGGGTTAATCTCTATATTTTGATAGTGTTTTTATGGGTTTGGTTTTTGGGTTGAAATTCTAATAATTATTTTATTTTGTATATGGCAGATGAAGCATTTCTATTTTTTGGAGAAAAATCAAAGCTGCAACCTATGTCTTCCAGCCCAAGGTATGGTAAATTTTTATATGTTCTTACTTTATTGAGAATTTTTATTTGGGTTCATGTGATTTTTTGTTTTTTTTATTAAAGCTTTGATTTTTGGTTGATTAATTATTTGTTTGGATTAATTTCAATTAATTATTTGTTTGGATTCAATGTAAAAGATAATGGAATTAGGTGTTATAAATTTGATAATGTTCCATGTTTTGAATTGTTTATATTATTTAGACTCTTGGTAGGACTCTCTCTTCTCTCCTTAAAATCCTAGCAATTACCATCTCAAAATCCTAAACTTAACTTCACTTTAAAATTAAAAAAATAAGAAGGAGAGAGACTCAACTAAAAAAAAAAAAAAAGAACGTAGGTTTTGTCTTTTTTATTTGCTTTCATATGTGCCTGAAATTTTCATTCTATCTTATTGTTTTGTTATGTTTAGAATTTATTTTCTTCTAAGTATTTAGGTTAATCTCTATATTTTGATAGTGTTTTTGTGGGTTTGGTTTTTGGGTTGAAATTTCTAATAATTATTTTTTATTGTATACGGTAGATGAAGCATCTCTATTTTTTGGAGAAAAATCAAAACTGCAACCTATGTCTTCCAACCCAAGGTTTGGTAAATTTTTATTTGGTATATTATATATGAATTTTTTGAATTTGAAGGGTTTTGTTTGGTTTTGAAGTAGAATTTGGGGATTCTATAAAATTTGGAAGGTTTAAGTTTTGGGGTTTTTGATATTTGCGTTTTAGTAGGTTGATCTTAATTCTTTACTTTATATGTTTTTGCTTTATTGAGAATTTTTATTTTGGGTTCATGTGATTTTTTGTTTTCTTAATTAAAGCTTTGATTTTTGGTTGATTAATTATTTGTTTGGATTAATTTCAATTAATTATTTGTTTGGATTCAACGTAAAAGATAATGGAATTATGTGTTATAAATTTGATAATGTTTCATGTTTTGAATTGTTTATATTGTTATTAATACGACTAAATAAGATTTGTTTTTATCTTTGTAGTTTATATCAGTTTTGAGTGTGTGTATATATATAACTTTTGGGAATTTTGCTTTATTAATTTAAGAATTGTAAATTACTTTGTAGGTTTCAGTAACTATGCACCTGCAGTGAGACATTGACAATATAAGCATATATATATGGTATTAACATTTTATAAAAATCTTTCTTATAACCCAATAACATTCTACATTAGATAACACTTCTAAACTATAGAAAAGTATAGAAGTTAAATATTTATTCCTATTGTATTTTATTTAATTATGACAAATCCATTTTTTTTTAAACACTAACTAGCAAAATGTCTATAATATGCGTATTATTAATCCAATTTTCTATTTCTAAATTTCTTAGATTTTATTATATCAATCTTTTTTTCTTTTAAATTCTTGGTGGGCAAATCAGTCTCTCACTAATTCTTTTACCTTAACGTGATGTTGGTTAATTGTCTTTTTATTTAACTATCCCGTGCATCGCACGGGTTAGCGACTAGTATATATATAAACCGGTCAAACCTTTAGTCAAAGTGTACGTTGAGGTGAGGTAAGTTAGTAGACAAATCAAGTTTGTCTTTTAGTGTCATAACTCATAATGCCATTAAAACAAAATTTACAGCCCCTAACGTAGTTGTGTTTAAGCTGTCAAATAATGTTTTTCTTTGAAACTTTGACTATACACAATAATTACAATCAAGAATGGAAAGTAATATATAATGCTATAACCCATCAACAGTAAATTATATAAATATATAGTTATACAATATCCAATACTTTTTATCTATAACGTTGCTATTAAATATATTAAAAGAAACGTTTTGAAGCAAAAGTTTATAAAGGAAAGTATACTAAAAGTTGGCAATATATGGTATTAAAATTCACATTAATTTTTAGAGATTTCCTAATTAAAACCATTGACAATAGCTATTCAAATTTTCAATTATATTTGAATTTTCAAAATTTAGCAATCAATGTATCTGACATTAAGGGATAATTGATTTCCTCAATTCGCATAAATGAGTATTAAAATAAATATGATATTTTTTTATAAAAATATCCAACACTCGGCGATTAAAAAATTATTAAAAATATTATTATTTATATATTTTATATATTGCTAAGCATGCTTTTTTATATAATAATAATAGAAAACTCATATAATAATAATAATAATAATAATAATAATAATAATAATAATAATGTACTGTACAAAATAAAGCCTCTCTGACCAAAGGCTTAGTGGCTCACGTACCAAAGGCTTAGTGGTTCAGTGGCTCAATGTACAACAACAACAAAAAAGATAAAAGAAAAAAAAAGAAAAGAAGGGGAGATGTGGCTCACGTGAGAGGCACAAAAAACAAAATAAAGCCTCTCTAACCAAACGCATTTAACAATCCTTTTCAAAAAAAAAAAAAAAAAAACAAAACAAAACTTATAAAAAAAAAGAAACAGAATAGAACGGCAACGCTGGGCTCGCGAAAAAAAAGGAAGAAGAAGATGAAGAAGCAAAAAAGAAGAAGAAGAAGAAGAAGAGAGGGGTTAAGCCGGTGAAGACGGTGATAGCGGCGTATCAAATCCACTGGTATTTTCGGTTTTAAGTTTATTTTTTATTTTTTATTATTATTTTTTTATTTTTACCGGCCGATTTCCTTTTTCCGGCTGAAACACACCAATATTCGGCCGATACGATCTGATTTGGCCTGAATCGGTGCGAATCGGCCTGGTTCGGGGTGCGTTGAAGCCAAGTCAATGTGAATCTAGAAACGAAAAAAAAAAAAAAAAAACTGGACGCGGTTCGACGAGCAGGCAATGGCGTCCCTCGCGTGTCGCCGCGTCGAACGTGGGTGCGGCGGTCATTTTTCTGCGTCCGTGCATCCTAGTTTAAAAGACTCCATAATTACATAGATCAGGGGAAAGAGAGTTCAGATTTGTGAGGTAAATAAATTGGGATTTTTCGTATATACAATTTTTTAGTATTTTAATCTGTAAGTGAATCACCTTTAAATTACACATGGGAAGAATGCATGATATTGGTAACAGACAAAGCATGATATATGTCCAATGTCAGGTATAGCAACTATTTTTTACCATTAAAAAGTCACTATAGCCAAGAGTCTTGTAGTTTAATTGAAACTTATCCATACATAAAGTGTTTAAAGGTCTAGAGAAGAAAGGATTCGAGCTGTAAGATTAGTAGCATATTATAACTCTCTAAAAAAAAGAAGAAGCCACTATAACCTCTAGGACCAAATAGGACAAAAGTGAACCGAATAAGACCGAATGGGATCAAAGTGGACTGAAAAAGCCAAATGGACCGAATAGAACTAAAGTGGACTAAATAGGATCAAATTGAACAGAAGTGCACAAAATGAACTAAATAGGACTAAATTTTACCGAATAAGACCGAATAGGACTAAAATGGATAGAATGGACTGAATAAGACCGCATGGTCCGACTAGAACTAAGGTGGACTGATTAGGACTAAATTGGACTGAATAAGACTGAAGTTAACAAAATAGATTGAGCTGGACCGAATAGGACCAATATGGACAGTATAGGTAAATTTGCTATCAAGTTTTTATCATTTGTAACATTGGAAGATTTAATATAGATGTCCTTTATTTAATATAATATTTTTATAATACCACATCAACTAAAATATTATATTATAATATATAAGAGACTAATATAGTAAATATTAGTAAATATTAATTTGATCTTTAATATTTACACTGTGTGTTAATTTGGTTCCTAACATTTCAAATGTTTCTGTCTAGTCCCTAATAGTAATATGCCCAAATAACCTTTTTTTTTGGGCATTTTGGCATACCCAAATAACCTCCTTTGGGCATGTTGCATGCTCATGGTAGTCCCACGTGCACACTGCCTTGGCCATGGCAGCCATGCATGCATGCGGTAAAATAACAGAAGAAAAATGCAAACATTAGACCAATCTCGTAATTTATCCTAAATATTAATTAATAAATAAACCGTCCAGACTTAGTACATATAGTTATATATAAAAAAAAGATTTAATACATATACAAAATAAAAAAAAATGTTAACCATATAATGAAACAAATACGATTTACTCACGTTTTTGTTTATCGAAATTTGAGGCGCGGAATGAATGGCGGGAAAACAAAACCACTGAATCTCCAGACCTTAATAACTGTCGTTTAAAAGTTAAAACCGCATGATCATCATTCTTCATTCATCACTCCGAAAAAGTTAAGGTGGTCGTCTGGTTTTCACAAACAACTTCCATTTAGGTACGTTTCCTTTACTTCACCGATTTCTTATTTTCTAACTTTTTAATGTCATGTTTTTGTATTGGGCTGTCCCTCTGTTTGGCAGCCGAGAAACTGCAGGAAAGCAAAAGAAAATTAGTAAGAAAAGTTTGAGTCTTATGTTAAAGTTTTTTTTTTTTTTTTTTTTGGAGTTTTTATCTCAGCGAAAGCATTGGTTGAGTGGCGAGTTTTGCTTTTTGTTGTGTACCAAAATAATGAACAGCCTTGGATCATGTTTCTACTACGATCTATCATCAAAATAAAATGGGGTTTCGTTATGTTGATTTGTCATGTGTTAGAAACGGTTCATGCTTGAGAAAATTATCTGTGTATTCTTGTATAAAATATGAGTACTATATGTTTGAAGAAATGTTTGAAAGAATAGAATCTATTTTATTATGAGTTGTACCTCAGAGCATGATTTAAGTATTTGTATATGTGTGTACTTTTGCGATTCCTTTATTATGTTTTTATATGGTGGTTGAAGTAACTTGCCTGATAGAGGTGCTGAATGCTGATATTGTCATACTAAACATTCAAACTGGTTGGCATCTTCTAAGATGGATGTTGGCTCCAAGTATAGCAAAATATGTTGTTAAGTTTAAACGTCTTGTAAAATGGAAAATTGGGTTGGAAACATTAGATGGTGTTATGAATGTAGACGTGTTAGATGCTTAATTAGTGTCATGTATAGGATCTGATCTATATTTTCTTTTTGTGGGTAGGTAATCATGGTGGTGCAAGGGGCAAGTGATATAGATCTCAAGGGGCCCAGAAGTAAGAAGAAAAAGCTGGATGAGTATAATAATTGGAGGCCATGGCCGGACCTTCCTGAGCCTATGCTTGATCTGATTACAAAGTCACTAGGGCCTATAGACTATCTCATGCTTGGGTGTGTTTGTAGAACATGGAGGTCATATGTTGCGACATATAAAAAAGGTTTTTTGGCATCCCAACCTCCACTTGTTCTCTTCTTATCAACACATGCTAGGAGAGCTTGTTACTTCTATAGTATCTTTGATCGAAAGTTATACAAGGCATTACTGCCCAACCTTATTGGCAAATCATGTTTGGGGATCACTTGTGGATATTTGGTCTTGCAGGACAAGGAAGAAAGGACAGATTCTCAAATTTGGCTTCTGAATCCTTTTACAAGACATGAACTCCGTTTCCCTAGCCCTCCTAAAACTTATTGTCACTTCATCCTGGCTGCTTTAGCTACGCCTTTGCCAGAGTTTGTACTCATAGCTTTTTGTAGATGGCAGCCATATTTCCAGTTTCGTAGATCCACAGATGTCCATTGGACTGTATATGATTATAATGACAAATTTAACAGCAGTCCTAGACACAATCCTTGGATGATTATTGATGGAGCTGTCTTCAAGGGCAAGGTATATGTTTTAACTAGTCATGCTGAAATTGGGATACTAAATCTGAATTCTCATCCTTATGTGACCCTGCTGAAAGTAAAAGGCATTGCAGATTGGAATTGTCGACTGCAGTTTCGGTTACTGGCTTCTGATGAACAGCTCCTGATGATTCGTGGAATAATTGAAGTTGACTATCATTCAGTTTATGAGCTAAATTTTTCGAAGATGCAATGGGTTCAGCAGCAGAGTTTAGGAGATCAAGCATTGTTTTTGGGTCATAGAACGGGCTCAGGATTGTACAACATAACCAGATGGAAAGGTCACCGACAATGTGCTAATTGCATATACATAGTTGGCAGTGCAACTAACAAATACGGCGTTCAATTCTTGGATAAAAGATATCCCAAATCCTTTCCAATCATGCAAGGAAAACGTATGCCAGATTTTAACCTAGGCAATTACCCGTTCTGGTATTTTCCACATCTGTCTTGCAGTGTGGATTCTTTGGTTGATGACTAGTTAGGATTTCTTCTTGTTCATCTTCCCTAACCTCTATTGAAGCAGTCATTTGGACAAGACATTGAAGTATTTGTTGTTTTTTATTCCCCTTATTGATGACTTTAGAACTCTTTTTGATGGCTAATCATTGAAGAAAATTACTTGCTGAGGTTTGCTTGAGTTTCCTGCTGCCCATTTTTGCAGCTCTCAAATGGTCCACTAGTGCAAACTGCACAACTATTTTTGTGATATGAAAATCCAACAATGTTTTGTCTTCCAGCCAGTAAAAATTTCTTCATGTATTTTTTGTTTGTTATTGGCATTGGCTTGATTGTTAGATTTTTAATAAATTAACGAGCTTGGAACCTTGTACTGATCTATCACAGAGCTGGGAAGCATAAATGTGACTGGATGGAACACCAAAGAAAAATTATGGTGACACTCAATTGCACAACTTTGTTCACCACTTGTCCAAGTGGCGAGTTGTAGTTGGTGGAGGGGTGTTCCCACATAGACCTACCATCACCTTTCCTCCAACCACAACTTGCCTAAGTTGTGTAATTGGGTGTGGTATCAGAACTTCTCAACACCAAAATATGCAGGGTTTTTTAATTTCAAAGAGAACATAAGATGTCAGTAGATAGATGAAGAAGGACGGAGAAACATATGGCTGGGGTTTTTTTTTCACTAATTGCGACTCACCATTAACTGCTTCTTTACAGAATGTCAGAGTTGCTGAAACTAAGTACGAATGGATTCAAAAAAAAATTACAAGTAAACTTTAATCCTCCATTGTATCATTGGCATATGTTTCTAATTACAATTGCACTAAAACATGAATATTTTTTTGTACTATAAAACATGAATATGTGGTACTCAGAAGATGGTGATGCTAAGCCTTCCACGACTATAACAGCACTAGGCTAGTTGGCTTACTGGATGTTTTGAGGGAGGAATGTAACTCCTCTATAGTTGGCTCACTAGAATTGTTGTATGCCTTGAGTCACCAGAATAAAAATGAGAAAGGACCACTACACTCCATTGAAGAACATATTTTAAACAAAGATAATTGAAATATTAGTTCCTAGGAGGCTAGGAGGTTCTCTCGTAATTCTTAGGGCTTTGTGAGGTGTTCATACTTCTAAGTGTTTCCTTATGGCTTTTTAAAGTGGTTAATCTCCTTTATACAGGTTTAGTGAACTTTGATTTAAGTTTTTAGTTGTTTGTCTTAATTGATTCATAATGCTTCGCCTTTAATCTAATTTGATGTCTAGTATGATAACCTAGGCTTTGATCTGTTAATTATTAGGCGGCCTAAGCTTTGATTTATTTTTCTTGCAATCAATTTTAGTGTACTCATGGATAACTTAGCTTCTGAGAAATCATTAGCATTATATTTCACTTGGAGAGATACTTGATAACTTAGGATTTTATTTACTTGCTTTCCATATTTCATTATTACCTGCATTTCCTCTATTGAGCATCAGAAGTCATCTTAATTGAGGTAATATCGAACCACATCCCTTTAAGTACGAAGTCAAATAATCCACCATGAACCCATAATCAACCATTTCAAAACTTGAATTAAGGCATCAAACTACTTGTAATCAATTTAAGCAGGTTAAAAACAAAATATTCTCAAGCAAATTGACGACCATAGTGAGAGATATGCTAGAAACAGCTAGGAGTAAGGAAAATATTGAAGCTACAAGTTATGAAGTTTAAGCTCAGAATAACATCGAAGCTATGACTGACATGCTTGAACATGGTCTTCACGCCATATTAGAACAAATGGCTGAAGAGCTACAGAATACCTCAGGGCTAGTCTTTTTAGATGTGCAATAGAAAGTAATAGCAACACTTCAGCCTACCTTGGTGACTTTTGGGACTCAGCCAAGATTTGGATGAAGAAAGCTTCGTAAGGCCATGACCATTAATGTTATATATGGCCTCAAATACAATGTTGATGGTGATGAGTAAATCTCTACAGTGAAGAAAAAAATGAAGGACGCAAATATGGTACTTAACAAAATTATTAGGTTGCAAATCAGAAAATAAATTAGCACAAGTGTGTCTTAAATGATGATTCTTTTGGCCAAGATGGAATTAGCCTCGATGAATTAAGTACATCTCTAGTGAAAATGGATGACTTTAGAGCAAAAATTTAAGAAAATATGAGATTCTCTGGAAAGGAGTTTAACAAAATGGTTATAATGTCTATGAAATAAAATATGAGAAAGACGCAACATTTTCACATTAATCTTTGAGTTGTGGCGGGTATAATTTAAATTTTTTTTTTTTTAACTTACGCTGGGCTAATACTTCAATTTTTCTATCACAAATAAACTCACAAATTTTATTATAACTTTTGTACGTAACAATTATGATAGAATACATGTTACTTTCACATAAACTTGTCATTTTTTCTTTATCAATCACAGTCATCAGTACAGAGAGTTGTGGCAAAAATTGTAAATTATTTTGTGTTACTAGATTTTTTGCAATTTATTATGAAAGTATTACAAGATTATTTATTTATATGTTTTGATTCTTAAAAAAAAAAAAAAAAAAAAAAAACTGCACTTATAAAAATTTGAGGCGCGGAATGAATGGCGGGAAAACACGACCACTGAACCTCAAAACCTAATAGGTTTAAACCACATAAATCATCATTCGTCACTTCAAAAAGTTAAAGGTGGTCGTTTGGTTTCACAAACAACTTCCAACCAGGTACTTTTCTTCCCTTAACCATTTTTGTTTTTTTTTTTTTTAATTTTTTTTACGGGCTTTCCTTCTGTTTGGAAGCTGAGAACCCGTAGGAAAACAAGAGAAAAGTCAAGAAATGATTGGTTGAGTGGTGACGAGTATTATTGCTTTTGTTGTGCTTGTGTCCCACTAGTACTACTGCCATCCATCTTCAAATTGATATGGGGTTTTTATTATTCATCTGTTTGGGGCTTGAGAAACCAGAAGAAAAGTATATTCAAAAGCTATATACAATTTTTATGTATGTTTTACAGCTATCTGTAATCAATCAAATGTGGGTTTTTTTTTTTTTTTTTTTTTTTTAAAAAAATTTTTTTTAATGTTTTTAATTTTTTTTTTAAAAATGTTTAATGTGGATATGGTGGAACAGGTGCATGCTTGAGAAAATTGTTTGTATATTCCTGTTTAATATGAGTACTTTATGTTTGACAAAATGTTTGAATGAACAGAACCATACTGGTCTATATACTCTGTATATGTGTAATTATGCACTTCCTTGGTTAATATTTTTATGGTGCTTGAATTAAATTTTATGGTGTACAGTCATAAACACTCAAAGCTTAGGATAATATATTAGAAACAATAAGTTACTACTATATGAATCTAAAACCATTACATGTTTATTTAGTGTCATTTATAGGACCTAATCTATATTTTCTTCATGGAAAGTAGGCATGGCACTGCAATGGGGAAGTTACATAAATCTCACTGAGCCTAGAAGTAAGAAGAAATTTGTACTCGTAGCTTTAGTTACTGGTGTGGGACACAAGCACAACAAAATTTGTACTTGAAGAAATTTATTTAGTTACATAAATCTCATCCTAGCATCTTTAGCAACAACTTTGCCAGCATTTGTACTCGTAGCTTTTGGTGGACGTGGCCCATATTTACCATTCTATAGACCCACAGATATCAGTTGGACTGTATATGACTCTAGAGACAAATTTATTGGCCTTTGTGAGTCCATTCCTTCGATTGTTGATGGAGTGGTCTTTAAGGGTAAGATACACGTCATAACTGATTATGCTGAAATAGGTGTACTAAATTTGAATTCTCATCCTTTTGTGACCCTGCTGGAAGTAAAAAGCATTGGACTTGAAATTTTTCACTTGGCGACTGCAGTTATTGGGTTCTAATGAACAACTGCTGATGATTTATGAAACTTCATCCAATGAATATGAAGTTTATGAGCTAAATTTTCTGAAGATGGAATGGGTGAAGATGCAAAACTTTGGAGATCAAGCTTTGTTTTTGGGTCATATAAAGGGTTCTGGATGTTGCAACGTAACCACTTGGAAAGGTAGTCGACAACCTTCTAATTGCATATATGTAGTTGGATATCAGACTTTGGTGTACACCTTACATTTCTTGGATGGTAGATATCCCGAGCTGATCATGCATGGTCATTGTATGCCAAATGTTTTCCTACCATTCTGGTATTTTCCACGTGTCTTGCAGTGTGGATTCTGTATCTGATGACTAGTTAAGATTTCTTCTTTCTCATCTTCCTACTCTTTAATATGACTTTAAATTGTCTATATATATATATATATATATATATATATATATATATATTTTGTTGCTCTCCATGTCTCTTATTTATGACTTTAGAACTGTATTTGATGGTTAAGAGAATTTCCTGCAATGAGTGTAACTAGAATTTAGTTTCCTGCTGCCCATTATGTGGCTCTTGATTGGTCTACCCATGCAGACTGATAAGTGCTTATATGAGATGAAAATCCAACAATGGTTAGTTTCTTGTCAGCAAAAATTCCTCACTTATATATTATTAATTTTTAACAAAATCAAGGAACTTGATACATCATACTGATCCATTAAAGATCTAAAAAGCATAAGAAAAATGACTGTTTTGAAGAGTACATAAAGAGGGCGGTAGATAGATGATGACAGAGCAAACTGAAATATATGGCTGGAATTTTTCTAATAATTTCCCCACACATTTAAGTACTTTCCACAATGTTATTGCTGAAACTAAACTTTCAACTATGAATGGATCCAAAAAAAAAAAAAAAAAACAAGTGAGCTTTAATCCTTCATTGCATCATTAGTATATCAGAATATGTTACTAATTGCAATTGCACCAAAAGATGAATATGTGGTACTCGATGATGCTAAACCAATTTTTCAACAGCTAGAGGGCTAGTTGGCTGATTGGATGTCTCAAGCGAGGAATGTTACTTCTTTATGTATGTTGACTGCCATGATTCACTAGATTAAAAATGAGAACCTGTGAAGTGTATTATATAAATGAACCAAATAAATCCCACTTAAAAAGTTGAAGTCAAAGACCTTTCCATTACTTCCAAATCTAGCAATTGATACTCAAGTTTAGATGGAGCCATCTCCCTGCAAGATTCCCAGCCTTGAATCATGCTATGGTAGGGCTATGATACGGTAACTGTTTTCTTTAGCCCTCTTCTATGTTTGTACTCTTTCTATTTTGTGTAGTTTTTATTTTTTACTTTTTGGGGTATAATTTATGGTGAATTTTTATCTTTATTTTTGATAAATTATAGTAACAATTGAGAGAAAAGGTTTGAACTGACATTTCTATTGGAAACACTGGGGGTGCCAATTGAGTTACAACCTACCAGGCTCTTTGTGAATGTTTGGCTTATTATTGTACTGTTTAAGTGTTCGAAACAAAAAGAACTAAGAGTTTTGTAGCTCAGCGGCATAGTCTTTTATCCTTTATTTGGAAAACCATAGGTCTAATTGGCCTCTCCATTATTATGATTATTGAATTATAAAAAATAAAGAAAAGTAAGATGATGATAATAATAATAATAATAGTGGTAAAGAAAAATGATAAAACGAATTTTCCAAATCAGACCACACAGTCACTATACTCTGATATATGTTCGAAACTCTCTATGGCCAAGTGTAAAGATGTTTTGATTACACAGTATTCTTATAAAGAATCAAGAAGGGTTAAGTTAGATATTAAGTTATAACATTACAAGAAGTGAAGCCAAGTTAATTTATTAAATTGCAAGAAATGCCAAGAATTATATCCAAATTTGTTACAAATTGTTAGTGGGTTGTTTTGGGCAATAAGCCTTACAAATAACATATATAAATACGCTTGATTGTAATCCATAGCATTTCATTTTCATATAGTAAACTATAACTTCTCACTTTTCTCTCCAGGAGACTTTCTTGAATTAAGTAAATTCTCTTTCATTTTCCTTTAGAACGCAGTTGGTTCTTTTCCTGGTTTCAGGCTTCTTGGACTGGTGAGTTTTGCTTTCATTTTCATATTATTTTGTTGTGTCCTAAATAATGAACCGTGTTGGATTTAAGTTTTTGGTTTCTTTCATGTCCAAGAAATATATAAACTTATTGGCAACCAACTGGATTTTATCCTTAAGAATTATATACATTTTTATGCATGTTTTGTAACCTTCTGTCATCAAATGAATATGGGTTCTTATATGTAGAAATGGTAGAAGTGGTGCATACTTGAAAAAGTTGTTTGTGTGTATGCATGTTTCAAGAAATGTTAGAATGAGATATGGGTTCTTACTGTGATAATTCTGTAGTTGTGCCTGATAATGCAATTAGTAGTAGTAGTAGTAACTGTTTCTATATAATTTGGCTAAGATTGTTTAATGTTTAGGAATGGAAAAGAAAATGCAACTCAATAATTAATTTTAGTATGCCTTGTTTTATAGAGCATGTTTTAAGTATCTGTATATTAGTGTAATTTTGCACTTAGAGAAATAAGTTATAGGGGTGTAGATAATGTCGTCCTCAATAGTCAAACTGGTTGCAATCTTCTTGGATCGATGTTGGTCCCACATATAGGTTAATATGCTATTAAGTGTAAATGTCTTGCACAAGCTGGTGATGGGGAAACATGCATTAAAAATAACAACATATTGTTACGAACCCAAAACCAGAAATCTAATCTATATTTTCTATTTGTGCAAAAGGTAGTAATGGAATTGTAAGGGCCTAGGAAGTAAGAAGAAAAAGAAGATTGACAATAGTAATTGGAGGCCATTGTCAGAGCTTCATGACGATTTCCTTGATGTGATTACTGAGTCAATTAGTGCTATAGACTATCTCATGTTTGGCTGTGTCTATGGATCATGGAGGAAATATGTAGCGGCATACAAGAAAATGTTTATGGCATCCCAACCTCCACTTGTTCTCCTCTTATCATGGAACGCTAGGGGCGCTTGTTATTTCTATAGCATCTTTGATCAAAGGATGCACAAGGCAATACTGCTCAACCTTATTGGCAAATCATGTTTTGGGATCAGTTGCAGGTACTTGGTCTTGGAGGACAAGAAAGACAGGGAACATTCTCAAATTTGGCTTCTGAATCCTTTTACAAGACATGAACTCCATTTCCGTACACCTCCCAATCCTTATAGTCATGTCATCCTAGCTCCTTTAGCTACACCTTTGCTGGAGTTTGTACTCATAGCTTTTTGTAGTTGGCTGCCATATCTACAGTTTTGTAGATCCACAGATAGCAATTAGACTGCATATAATTATAGGGAAAAATTTAATGAAAATCACGGGCACAATCCTTGGATGATTGAAGATGCAGTCGTTTTCAAGAGTAAGATATTTGTTTTAACTAGTCACAATGAAATTGGGGTACTACGTCTGAAGAATTCCCATCCTTGTCTGTCCCTGCTAAAAGTAAAAAGCTGTGGTAACATGACACCTAGACTGAACTCACTGTGGTATCTGGTTTCTGACTTTCTGGTATGCAGCACCTGATGATTAATGAAGATTTTTTCAACAGATGAGTTTATGAGCTAAATTTTTCGAAGATGCAATGGGTGGAGATGCAGAACTTTGGAGATCAAGCATTGTTTTTCAATCATTCAAAGAGCTCAGGACTTTGCAACCTAACCAGATGGCAAGGTAGCCAAACACCTTGTAATTGCATGTACAATCTTGATCATGAAGGCAAATACACTGTACGTTTCTTGGATGGTAGAAAACCCATGTCTTTACCGATCAAGGGAGCAAACTGTGGGTCATATGCTTCCCTAAGTAATGCATTCTGGTATTTTCCACATCTGTCTTACGGTGTGGTTACTCTCTGATGACTAGCTAGGACTTCTTCTAGTTAATCTTCCCTACTTTTGACCTTTTAAAATATTCATTTGAACAGTACTTTTTGATGTTTTATGGTTGAAGAGTTACCTGCAATAAGGGTCGCTAGATTTTTCTGCTGCCTACTTTTGTGGCTTTTAAATAGTCCACCTGTACAGTACACAGTTTCTTTTGTGAAATGAAAATCCAACAATGTTTCTTGTCAGCAAAATTTTCCTATTACATTTTTTAGTAAGTAATTATCACTGTTATTGGTATTGGCTTGATTATATGCATGATGGCACCTTAATTTTTGCTTATATGTGGTGTGGTGGCAAAAGAAATTGGCATACTAGCTGGTTCTTGATAGGATGAATTGTCATGAGCCGGCAGTAGAGAGAAATATATCTGTACTTTTTTCACTATTTGCCATTACTGTTAAATGCTTCTTCTCACATTGTGACATTTTCTGAAACTAAACTATATTAGTATATTTGAATTATTAATGATTCCAAAAACATTATGAGCGAATTTTAATCCTTTCTTGCATCACTAGCGTATGTTACAAGTTACAATTGCACTAAATCATAAAATTGTGGTACCCAAAGATGATATAGGCTGACTTGTGTTTGGAGAGGAAAGTTACTAGTACCATATATTTTGTGCAAAACCATCTTTTCCATTTGAAATTATCCATTTCATTGATGGTAGACATCCCATGTCTTTACTGATCATGCGAGGAAACCATATGTCAAATGCTTCTGGTATTTTCCACATCTGTCTTGCAGTGTGGATTCTCTCTCTGATGACTAGTAATTAGGACTTCTTTTTATTCATCTTCCCTACACTAATTTTCTTTTGAAATAATCATTTGGGCAGGACTTTTAATTGTTAGTTATATTTTGTTGCCCTTCATTTCCATTAGTTCTATTCAATGGTTTATGATTGAAGAGAGTTACCTGCATTGAGGGTAGCTGGGGTTTAGTCTTAAATCTAGTATATTTTTCATTTTTTATTTCTAAAATTTGTTAATTCATATTCCCCCCTCCAGCGCAAGGATAAACTTTTGGCTTTGTCCCTATTCATGACACATTTTAATAGCTAAGTCTAACTTGAACTTTAGTTTAACTTGTTTAATAAATAAATGAATATAAACAAATTTTGAGATTGAAAATGAGAACCCTTAAAGTGTGTTATTTTAATGAACAAAATAAATCTCACATAAAGAAGTTGAAGTCAGGGACCTCTCCATTACTTCTGACTTTTGAGATTGATACTCAAGTTTAGATGGAACCATATCTTTGCATGATTCTCTCTCTCTCTAGGTTCAAACCCTAGCTCCGTCTGTGCATGGAATTGAGAGAGCGGGACGAAGTGGGTCTTGCTCATCTTGCTGGTACAACCACTGTGTTGCATGTGAGCCTTGGGTGAAGGCTACAGTAGCATATAGAGCAACCTGAGCACTTATGCTTTGATTGGTATTTCTTGCACTCCTTGCAGAGAGAGAAGCAACGGAGCTATTAACCCATTCACTCTATTAATTAACTAGACAGGTGGCTGATTTTTAAAAGGGTGTATCAAAGTTTTGGTCCAATTTTGATTGTGAAATAAATTTTCAATTTAAAGTGAAATAGAGAGGATGTTATTTTGAATAGATAAAGGAAGCATTTAGCACTATTAAGCAATGTAAGAGAAACAAAAAATTTTATATCATTTTTCACAACTTGTTATAATGGCTAATTTGAACGATATTAGTTTTCTACATGCCCAACATGACACCATTTTTTTATATGCCAGCCACAACAGTGAAAAAAATTGTATGACAAAAAAACGTACCAAAAAAATGCTGTTCATTGCTTGGTTTACAATGTAATATAGGTGTATTGATGTAATCCTTTTAATCATCCTTATATGAAGAATCCAGAAGAGTCAAGTTAGATATTTAGTTATAAGATTACAAGAAGTGGAGTTAAATTTGTTTAAATTGCAAGAAAGACCAAGAAGTGGTAAAAAATTAGTCACAAATTATTAGTGAATTATTTTGGCCAATAAGCCTTACAAATAAATTGTATAAATACGTGTAGTTGTAATCCACAGCATTTCATGAAATAACATATAACTTTCTCACTTTTCTCTCTCAAATTCTCTCTTCTCCTTTCTTGAATTAAGTAAATTCTCTTTCTTTCCCCTTAGAACGCAGCAGGTTCTTTTCCTGGTTTCAGGCTTCTTGGACTGGTGAGTTTTGCTTTTCTTGTGAACTGCGTTGGATTTAAGTTTTTGGTTTCTTTCATTTCCAAGAAATATATATACCTTTTGGCAACCAAATGGATTCTATCTTTAAGAATTATATACATTTTTTGGATGTTTTGTAACCTTCTTTCATGAAATGAATATGGGATATGTGGATATGGTAGAAGTGGTGCATACTTGAGAAAGTTGTTTCTTGCTTGCGTACATGTTTCAAGAAACGTTAGAAAAGTTCTTATTGTGATATTTCTGTAATTGTGTCTGACAATGCAATTAGTAGTACTAGTAACTGTTTCTAATCTAAATACTATGGATAAGTTTCTTTAGGAATGGAAAAAGAAAATGCAACTCAATAATCAATTTTAATATGCCTTGAACTTTGGAGCATGTTTTTAAGTATCTGCATATCAGTATAAGTGTGTAGTTTTGCAGTTAGAAATAAGTTAGTTGTAGACGATGTTGTCATCAACACTAACTGGTTGCTCAAGCATGTGATGGGCAAAACTGCATTACAAATACCAAGATAGTACTGTTATGAATCCAAAACCAGAATCTAATCTATATATTCTATTTCTGCAAAGGTAGGAATGGAATTGCAAGGGCCTTGGTCAGACCTTCATAATGATTTTCTTGATGAGATTACGAAGTGGCTAAGCGCTATAGACTATCTCATGTTGAGCTGTGTCTGTAGATCATGGAGGTCATACGTTGAAAAGCACAAGAAAAACTTTATGGCATCGCAACCTCCACTTATTGTCTTCTTATCAGAGGACGTTGAGAGAGCTTGTTATTTCTATAGCATCTTTGATCAAAGATTGTACAAGGCAATACTGCCCAGCCTTGTTGGCAAATCATGTTCCGGGATCACTTGTGGCTACTTGGTCTTGGTGGACAATGAACAAAGAGAAGACTCTCAAATTTGGCTTTTGAATCCTTTTACAGGACATGAACTTCGTTTCCCCATCCCTCCAAATTTTATTGGTCGTGTCATTCTAGCTTCTCTAGCTATGCCTTTGCGAGAGTTTGTACTCATAGCTTTTTGTAGATACGGACCATGTTTACAGTATTATAGATCCGCAGATACTATTTGGACTGAATATGATTCTAGAGACAAGTTGATTGGCGAGCCTGTCCCTTGGATTGTTGACGGAGCAGTATTCAAGGGTAAGATATACATTTTAACTGGTTACGGTGAAATTGGTGTGCTAAATCTGAATCCTCATCCTTATGTGACCATGTTGAAAGTAAAAAGCATTGGACAACAATTTTACTGAAGCTGGCAGTTAATAAGTTGTAATGAACAGCTGCTGATGATGCGTGAAACTTCATATGGAAAATATCAAGTTTATGAGCTAAATTTTTTGAAGATGGAGTGGATGAAGATGCAAAACTTTGGAGATCAAGCATTGTTTTTCAGCAATTCAAAAGGCTCAGGATTTTTCAACCTAACCAGATGGGAAGGTAGCCAACAACCTTGTAATTGCATATACTGTGTTGAATGTATAGAGGCCAATGCATCTTGCGTTTCCTGGATGGTAGATATCCCAAGTCTTTACCGATGATGCCACTGTTCATGCGAGGAACCATTTGTCAGATGCTTCCCCATTTGAAAAACACTGGTATTTTCCACATTTGTCTTGCAGTGTGGATCCTCTCTCTGATGACTAGTTAGGACTTCTTCTGGTTCACCTTCCCTTCACTTTTTTGTTATAATAATTTGGACAGGACTTTTATTTGTTAGATACTTCATTTCCCTTTAGTTCTTTTGATGGTTTATGATTGAAGAGTTACCTGCAATGAAATAGTTCTCTTGTATAGACTGCACAGTTTCTTTTGTGAGATGAAAATCCATCAATTGTTAGCCTCTTCTTGTCAGCAAAAGTTTTCCTCTTACATTCTTTTGTAAGTAATTGTCATTGTTTTTTCTACTATTAATGTTATCGGTTTGCAATTGTTTAATATGATGGCACTTTAATTTTTGCTCATATGTGGTGTGATGGCGAAAGAGATTGGCACACTAGTTCTTGATAGGATGAATTGGCATAAGCTGGCAGTAGAGAGAAACCAAACTAAATTTCAAGCATTAATGTTTCCAAAAAAATTTACTGGCGAAGTTTAATCCTTTCTTGCGAATAAATTACCAACAGTACTTATCCTCTTTGAAATCATTTTGATTTCTTTCCTGCCCTTGCCTTGGTACACTTCAAAGGCTGCTACAGCTACAAACAGAAGAAGCAAACTGGTGCATTCTTTGCTCATTGAATCCAGACTTCCAGTGCAGCAAATTACGTTTTTTTTTTAAGCCAAAAAAAAAAATAACAGAGAGCTGGAGGAATAGTCAGTCCAACCTCATGGCTTTATATTATAAGTATGAATCTTGAAGGAAAATAATTTTGAAAATTTCTAAACACTAACTACAAAGGCAAGTACCACAACAAAGATAAAGGAAATTACTAATTCAAAAGATAATGAGTTTGCAATGAGTCCAAAAATTCCTTCCATTCTATTGACAGCTTAACCTAGTACGCTCACCGGTATGAATAAAATAGATGTTCCAGGTCAGTTTCTATTCTATTATTATCGGTGATACCTCTATTGTAGCACAAAACTTGAGAGGGGTTGTTTTCCATAGCTTAATTTTGTCTGTGGGCTGATGACCACTGTTTTCCTTGCAGCATCAGATTTTGAGTTCCAACATGCTTGAATTGGGAGCATTAATTTTTTAATCTCTAAGATAGTTTGCTATACCATAACTGACACACACACGCACATTGATATAAACACAGTAGTCTCTGTTTATGAAGTATCTTCACATGTGAAGTCATTCAAAATTATTCTTATAAAGTTGAAAGAAGCAATAAAAGACATCTCAAGGGCCACATAACACTATTAGCTTACCGCATCATGATCAAGAGAATGTTCTCCTAACTGCAAACAATTCGTACTTCAAGGTCCAGGAAAACAGGAAATGCGCCAAGAAATTGGAAACTTTCTATAAATCCATCATCAAGGTGAAGAGAAGCATGTTCAATGTGCTCTGACATTTAAAGAAAAAGGTGAATAGAGATAATCACATGTCAAGTTGACACCATCAATAAATTTCATTCCATCTCTAACTCATCTCATTGATATCATCAATGAGCATAATTTCATTTTAAAATGTAGAAACTGATTTAGATTTCTATCATCTCGAAAAACCCATGTATAAAACCCAATAACTTTTCCCAACTCTTCTTCAGAAAGCAAACAGAGTTTATGGTTTTAAAGCGTTTTTTCAAGGTCTTTGACTTCCATTTATACATGTTAAAGCTGTAATGCTTTGTTTGATTTCCAAAATGCTAAAATTCTTTCACTTTCTGAGAAAAATTCACCATCACATCAAGCAAACTATTCAATTGTCAATCATGGTCCCACTCCAAGCCAGTTTATAACAAAAATGTTTAAAGTGGTTGGTTTTTGAGAAAAATTAGACCGATTGAAATTCAAACAGTCCAAATAACTGGTATAGTTCGGGTTTTAAAACCTTGGGTAGCTTAGATTATGCAGAATATGAATACCCATCAACACAGTGGAGACCTTGTTAGGATTTACTCTTGCAAAGTGTCAAGTATGAATCATTTGCAGTAGATATCTGTAAATCAAAACAATTTATACATTTTTCATATTAATTGGTGCACATTATTATCATTAATAATGAAGAATAAATTTAATTATATTGCTATTACATGTGCAACAGTTCCAAAGCAACCTTGTAATATACATAAAATCACAATCATAATAGAAAATGTGGTAAACTGCTAATATGTATGGCTCCACCAAAATTGGTGTAGAAACTTAGACATGCTGTACAGTCAATGGACAGAACTAAAGCAACCCAAACATGCTTCTTAACACCTCACGGGGTGTGGCTTGATGGTAGGAGTTCTCATTCTGTACCTAGAGAGGAGCAATTTGAGCGATAGCTCTAGCAAGACCCGTGTGGTACACGTGGTATTACTCATTGCCGCCATGTGGCGTGGGATTGATAAGCCCATATCAGAGACCCCCTTTTTTCATTCAGTGCCAAAAAAAAAAAAAAAAACATGCTTCTTAACAAGATAGTTGACAAAAACTATTTTAACCCTAAAAGACTCACAACTTTCACTTCAATTAATTGGACTCTATACATGGATCCCATAAGATAATTCTTGAATAGGTGAATTTGCAGAGTAATAGCAAATTAATATTCCATGGCTGCATCACTAAACTTTCACATAAAGATGAACTTCTCATTGGTATTAGACAGGAACTTTCCAAGAGCAGCAATATTCACATATGAGGTAGATAAATCTTCTTCAGTCTTTCTCAGCCACGACATGGTTCTGTCATGAGATTCCTAATTGAAGAAACAAAAATAGTAAGTATGGAGTTATCTGCTAAACTAAAAGCATAGAACATTGTTAATATATGTTAATTCAATACTGAGTTTCATTCATACCCATGGACAACTAAAAATCCCATAAATAAGAAGCCAATTCGACAGTTCTACTCTTACACGTACTATAATTCTTCTTCTCAAAGGCACCTTATATGCCAAAACCCCATAAGTAAGAAACCAATTTTATCACAGGACAACAAGAAGAAGCCACTAATTCTTTGTTTGTTTGTTTGTTTGTTTTTTGTTAAATGCTCAAAAAATAATATTGCAATGGACTTGTAGTTGTAGCTCATATCTTTACCTATTCTTATTAAACTTCTTAGCACTGATTTTTTTACCATACATCACAAAAAAAATACATAGTTTTACATATGAAAAAGCAATAAAAATCGTGACCTCACTGTGTAAAATAACACGTGTGCAACAAGTTTAACCCAAAAGAAAATACCATAAGAACATAATAATAAGGTTCAATTTAGCAATGAGACAAGCATTCCATACCTTAAGCCTCTTCAGGTTTTCCTGCAAAGCTTTTTTAGCAATCTCAGCTTGCTGTGGAATCGACATCATTGCATCCAAACCTTGCAAGTCTCCAGTTGCTCCCAAGACACTCTGTCACCACCGGATAAACAAACTGCTGTTGCTGCACACTGTGAACAACACTGCCCGCAGCAATCACAATTCCTACCCCCTTCCGAAACTGCTCCTCCTCCCTTATCTTCTCTTCCTCGACGCTATCCCTCTCATCCTCCGCGTCTTCGAACACGCCCTTCCTCGTTGTGGCCGTCTCCATCTTCTCATCTCTCAACCCGTCAGCCTCGCCATGATTGCTGTCACCATCCAATGAGAAATAATCTTGCCGTAACCACTCCCTCTTGGCACGAATAGCATCGATAGTAGCTCGTCGCTCCTCAGTGTCTTCTGCGTCTAATGCTAATTCTTCTTCTTCTTCTTCTTCGAGGCCATTGAGGACGACAACGGTGTGAGAAGGCACGAGCGTTCGAGTGTTTTTCTGGAGCTCTAAGATGACTTCTTTGGTGCGAGTACCGGCTTAGGGTTGAACATTGGAGGTGGTTGTGGTTGTGGTTATGGTTGAACAAGTGTAATCTCTGAGCGAAGATATTTTGTGAGAGGATGATGAGGTTTGTTTGGAGGAGTGATAGGAGGCGGGTCCGTCTTCGTCATCTACGAAGCTTAGGAGTTTCTTTGGTTTTGGTATAGGTTTAGGTTTGGGGGAATAGGCAGTCGTGGTGGTGGTGTTGGGGACATTAGTATCTTCGTTTTGGTTGTCTTCCTTGTCGTCTCTGGTGCGGCAGCGGAAGTTCTTGGCTCTATTGTTGTTACTGCTGCTGCTCATGGTGGTGGTGGTGGTGGTCTGGAACGATGTTTCGCATCAAAAGTACACTGCGTTGCGCGTTGGTTTTTTTTTTTAATATATAAAATACAAGTTACCGAGTCCTTGTAGATGTAAAATACTAAAATCTATCATATATTGGATTGGATATATATAATGCTACCGCCTCTTATATTTTATAGGAGTAATTCTCTAACATCTTGTGAAAAAAAAAAAAAATGTTTTCCAAATCAGGCCACGCAGTAATTACTAATTGTACTCTATGATATATGTTTGCAACTCTCTATGGTTAAAAAGTAAGGAAAATTTATATAATTTTCAAATTTAATCATTTAGATTGCAATATTGCATAAAACATGATAAATAGAAAATAATAAAATCAAGTTGTATATTTAGATCTTGAACTTTTAAATATGTTTAAATCAAACCAAGAATTCTACGATGAGGAGTGATGAAAAGAAAGAGAGGAGAGAGTGTAAGATTTTATTTTATTTTATTTTTTGTGAAGGAAAAGTTGAAGTTTTGTAATTTATGATTGGTGAAATTATAGGTTTTAATTAGAAACAAAAACTTATTAGACAATGGTGTGTAATTTGAAATGCTTTATATACAAATTAATGTTTAAAAATAGAGTAATGTTATAGGTACAAACTATTTAACAATATTTTTACAATATGATGTTGTAGTTATCAACTTCTTACTGGTTTTTATCTAGACTCACTAATAACATCACTTTTTAATTCACCAACAATCACTTATTATATCAGCAGTTTGTAAAAGTTTTTGTTAAAAAGTTTGCATCTCTGACAATTTTCTTAAAAATATAATTCTATCAATAAATAATGTTTCCATGATTTATCATATCTTCCTAAAATGACTACTTCATTAATCTTGTAAAAATTAGAATCAAATTAAATATTACAAATTTAAATGCCTATATAGTATCATGTCGTTTAAAAATCATAAACGAATTGATAATTTGTAAATTATTGAATTCGTGAAACAAAATTTTAATTGTGAAATACATAGTCTCAATTTAAAGTAAAATAGAAAGATCTTGTTCCACAAAATAAAATAAAGGGTAAATTACTAAGTTGGTCCCTAACATTTACGTCATATTTTAATTTGGTTCCTAACCTTTCAATTCTGTCAATTTAGTCTTTAGCCTTTTAGTGTCATGCCATTTTAGTTCCTGCCATTATTCCTTAGATGAAAAAGTCTGACGTGTCAAATGTAATAATAAAAAATTAATTTATTTTCCACATCAACTACCAACAGTATAGCCACATCATATTAAATTAAAAAAAAAAAAAAAAAAACTAAATGGTTGTTCTCATTTCTCACGTGAGATTGGGCTTGGGAAAATATTTAAAACCCCTCTCACTCCCTTTTATGCTCATCTCTAAACCTAGTCCCTAAGGTGGTGTTTGGACACCCCAAATTCCATCACTCAGATCTCAATTTTCTTAACTCATATCTCAAAAATGGTGGGCCCCACATATCACATACCTATTTTGCTCAATTTCGTTCACTCAGTTCCTTAACTCAATTCTTAACTTTTTTAACTCATAATCTGGAAACTGAGTTAAGCTAGAGTGTGGGTTTGGATAGCCAGGTTAGTTGCGGTGCGTTTTCAGTTTTTTTTTTTTTTTTTTTTTTTTTTTTGGGCCAGATTACTTGACTTTTTAGAGACAAAAATCACTGTTCATAAACAGTGCGTGCACTGTTCACGCACTGTTCATGAGACAAAAAACACTATTCAGCACTGTTTTGGTACTATTCATGCACTGTTCATGGGACCCACAGCCATTTTATTAAAAAAAATTAAAAATGGGTCCCGCGATACTATTCACACATTTAAAAATTATTTTGCTACAGTGTTTTCAGCAACAATAAACTCTATCCAAACGGACCCTAACACCAAAACTGAGTTTCAGTGGCAAGCTCGTAAATACTCACAAACCCGTGGTGCCCACGGCAAAGTCTTGTCCCATTAGAATGACCATTCTCACATGCTCTCCGATGGTCACATGCCTCTCTCATCACTCTCATCAGAGTACCTCTCAAAGAACATTTCATACTCTCTTCTCCTCTCCCAAACCCATAGCGCATCCTCACGATTGACCAAGCTTTGACGTCTTCTCGACCGTTGAAGCTCCAACGCCGGCCTCTGAACTTGACCAGCTTTGCTAGTGCAAGCTCCACCGTGCCAGGACCTCAAGCAAGACCCTTTTCTCCTCCAGAGCCTCAAGACCGACCCATTTCTGTTAAGAGGTACCCACGATCCTTCCCCCTTCAGTTTCTCTTCTTCGTTTCCTTAATGTTTTGTTTATTTTCTTCTCCATTTTGAATGCTCTATGATGTGAATGTTTGGCCGGATCCGTGGGTATTGCCTTTTTTTTTTTTGGGGTTTAGACTTCTCGGTTTCCTTTACCTTTTGTGAATTTTGTTTTGGGATTTGAATGTTCTCTGCTATGAAGTTTGGCCGGATCTGTGGGTATGGCTGGAATGGGGTTTACAACCCCCTCATTTGTTGTATAAAAATGTTAAAATGTAGTCTGTGGGATGGTTGACTGTTTAACAAAATGATTTGATCCATGTTTAACAAAATATTTTTCACATGCTTAATAAAATAACTTGTACACGTTTATCAACATTATTTCTTTGCTACTACTTAGATCCGTGGGATGCTAGTTACTTCAAATTTTTTGCATTTTACCATTTTTTGAGTTTTGTGGTTCTGTATACATTGTTTGATAATGTTGTGTGCTTTTCGGATAATTGTTTGTGGTGGTTGGTGAGAATTGCATTATACTAAAATATTGCCACTGAAATGGGTTCCTTGTGGTTTTTGTTTTTTTTATTTTTTCGGATGCTATATTTTTGTTTTGATTATTTGTTCTTCCTCTACACTTGCTGAAACTTTGGGGGTACAAAGCATTATTTGCACATACTCAAATAGGATCCCATATACCTGTCACCTACATTGGCATTACATACATAACCTTTGATTTTGTTGTTATAAAGTGTTGCTTACATGGTCTTGGATTGGTGTAAGATGGCTGGGGATTTGAGAACGTGGGATGATGATTGTGTTGATGAGCTATGTGATATTGTGTTTGGGGAATTCTTGGTTGGTAATTTTGTGCAAGGTGTTCCTCGTGACCTGGTGTGGGATGTGATCACCCAAACTCTCAACTCTCATACTGGGAAGGACTTCCACAAGAGGCAAGTTATGATCAGGTTCCGTTGTCTCCAAAGGTGGTATTGCCAAGTAAGGGGAGTTCGTACGTATGCAAGGTCTGGGCATGGGTATTTGGTTGGTCCTGCTGACTTAGGGGATGATCCGTCTTAGTAAGAGACGGACTTATATTGCTGAAGTATTGTAGTGCACATGCCTTTTGTTTTTGCTAACTTATTTTGTTCCCTCTATTGTTTGTACACCGGTATGGTGTTGTTAGCATCTATTTTAGCATTTACTAACTAATGGGTATTACTGACTAGTAAGGTGTAAATCAATGCTTCAATCTTTTGGCTTTTTCTTTGTTACATGGTGACAATGTATATGTTTAACCATCTGCCAGTGGCATATTTTGATTCTATGGTGTACAAACATTATGTACTACTTGTCAATTTAGAATTTTGTAACTTACTTGGTAGTTTTCCCACTGAACATTGTATCATATTTGTTTATTCGCCTATGATCTGCATATAGTGTTCTGCTTATCGTGTGAGATATTTGAATTAGATGGCACATGAATCGCAAGATGCAAATGACAAACTGTGGCCTCCCCATGTAGAACATATATTTATTGAGATAATGTTGGAGAAACAAATAAAGGGTAATATGGAGAACGGTGTCTTTAAGGGCCCTATGTGGCAATCAATGACCACTGAACTTAATAACTGGACGAGTAAAAATTTCATGTCTAAGAAAGTTTTCCAAAAGCACAATAGGCTCCAGTAGAAACAACGCAAGTAGAGTCAGCTATTGAAGCACACGGGCTTGGGTTGGGATGAGACCACCCAAATAGTTATTGGTCTGGATGAGGTTTGGGCACATGTGGTAGTGGTATGTTACTTAATGCATTTCACATTCCCTTGTTAATTGTGTATGTATTGTCATTCTTGTGATTATCAAGGAGAAGGGGGAGGGGTACATTTTCATTGAAAACTATTAACAAAATTGAGATTTCCATTTGAATAAATTTTTGCGCAGTCATGCCATTTTCCAATATTTTATTCTTTATTACATTACAATATTTATTGTTAGTAATGATTTAATAAATGAATTAGACCGAATCAATCAATTCATTTTTTTATACTATGTTTGGAATGGATACGTTTCTTTTATAATGTAATTATATCTGCATCGTTACACTATGATAACATATTGTACTTCATTTATTACATTATTTCCAGTTTTAGATCTACCAATAATAAGTCCTTGTGTATGGTTGATTATTGTTGATGTGTCATATGTTCTTGTAGGGAGATCGGGGTGCAGCAAACTTGCGGAAGAAAGGATGCCCAGACTATGACAAACTGAAGTAGTTGTTTGCCCCGAGTACTGCAACTAGGCACCTTCAGATATCTTCAAACACACCTGCCTTCACCAGCGATGAAGAGTGTGCCCTAGAGGAAGAGCTTGCTAATGATGGTGTTGCCATCCATGTTGATGATGGTTGTTACACTCCTAACTTGGAGAGTATACCTCTGTCTGCATAGGAAACCAGAGTTGATGACCAAACCTAAGCTGCTGGCAAACATCCCATGCAAGACGCAAGTGCCAACGGTAAGAAGGTGTCGAAGAAAGCAAACAGAGTAAGTGAGATGACTATGGCCCTAAAGGAGTACACTGCAATGACAAGGGAGAGGTATAGCAGTAAGAAGGGCAAGTCCAGTGGCACCTTTGAACAATTTGCTCAATCCGCTGTAGAAGGTGATCCTTGTTCTCTAGGGAAAGCTATTGCGGTGCTTAATCATTATGAGGACCTAGGGAACAAGTCATATGTCAAAATCTCAAAGGCTTTCCAACAAAAGGATAATAGGGTGGTGTTTATGTGCATGTCGGAGCATAAGGGGAGGACATGGATGGATGATATTGTTAACCTAGAGGATTGTTTTTGTGACTTAATTTATTATGTTGTAGTCATAGTATATGTATTTCTCTTTCTAGGTGCAGACATTATAGCATTGTGGTGGTGTAGTGTGTGGTCTTTTGTTATGTTCTAAACTATGGATTATTGTGGGTTTCCATTTTTTTTTAGCGTAACTGGGATGCTATGTTGAATTGGTTGTGGTTTTTTATTATTATTTTAGACATAATGGGATGCTACGTTGAACAGCTTGAGGTTTTTATATCTAACGTTAGATATAATGGGATGCTATATTGATTAGTTTGTGGTTTTTTTTCGATGTTGGATATAATGGGATGCTATGTTGAGTGGGTGGCATTTTTATTTTTGTTTTTGAATACAATGCTCTGTTGAATAGCTTGATTTTCTTTTCTTTTTTTCTTGGAATTTGAATATAATGACATGCTACGTTGAACATGTTGCATTCTTTTTATTAGTGTTTTAGTAGGATGCTATGTTGAAAAATTTGATGTGATTATTGGGAAGCATTATGAGTCTTTCCCGTATGCATGGCTAAATAATACAGACGGCACTGATGCGAATTTTGTTGAGTTGAGTTATTTCCGTTTTGCTTAATGCGTACATCACATACTTGAAGAGTGTGTTATTGTAGTGTGTAGGTGAAAATGGTGTCAGGGGCTGAATGGTTAGATGCATTCCTGCGTTATGACTTTGTTGATTCATACTTCGACGACGTTAATGTGGATGCTCATTCTGGATTTATTGACGAAGAGAACTTAGATTTAAAGTGTGATAGCAAAGATGAAGCAGAGTGTAATAGCAAAGATGAAGCAGAATTTGATTTTGTGAATCCTATAGTCGGGGAGATGTTTGCCTATACGCAACGACATTATGATAAACAGCCGATGCGTACAAGTGTCCTGACGGGGAATGGATACATGGAAGAACTAGAAGAAGGTAATCCTAAGAAGTGTTTTGAGCTGTTTCGCATGACATGCCCATTGCTGCTTCATTTAGTGGATGAATTGTGTGGTCATGGTTATTTGAGAGATGGGTAGGGTGATGTAGGTTGCACGCAGGCGGTAGTCATGTTTTTGTACATAATTGGTCACAACACCCGAATGAGATGTGTTGCAAATAGGTTTTAACACTCAATTGAAATGATCTTGCGCCACTTCCGTAGGGTGTTGCGAGCTGTTCAATCATATGCGAAATACCTGATTAAACCGGATCCAAATGTAGATGGCCTCCCCGAACATCTTCAAGTGAACAAGTATTGGCCATGGTTCGAGGTAATATTATTCCTTTAGTTAGTATTGAGTTGGGTCCAAACTTAATTCTCTATGTAGGTGATATTGTTGATGTGTCTTATTTTATTATGTTTTACTATTTTCCATGTGTAGAAATGTGTTGAGGCAATTGATGGCACCCACGTCAGTGCTCGGCCCCCTTCAAACACGATGCAAGAGTACAGGAGCCATAAGTCTACTGTAACCACAAATGTATTGTTTGTGTGTAACATGGACATGTAGTTCACTTATGTTCATGCTAGGTGGGAAGGTAGTGCTAATGACTCGCAGGTGTTGGATGAAGCGCTTAGTGACCCAAAGCATGGATTCCCATTGCCACCAACAGGTATCATAATTGCATTTGTGTTTGAGTAAATTATTTGTACTAATTATGATTATTGTTACAAATAACACGTTTATTGTTGGTCGCGTATAGGGTCATACTACTTGGGGGATTTGGGCTTCCCTATCGGCACTAGTTTTCTTCCACCGCACTAGTCAACTAGGTATCATGCTCAAGAGTTCTGTTCAAGCAATTGATTACCATCAACAAAGAAAGAGTTGTACAACTATAGGCACTCCTCATTGCGGATGGTTATTGAGCGATCGTTTGGAGTGCTGAAGGCTCATTCCTTATTCTCAATTTAATGCCAAACTTTAAGCGTACTAGGCAATGTTATGTGATTGTTGCGTGTTGTGCTCTCCACAATTTCATACGCATGAATAACCGGGGTGATGAACTCTTCCGCACTTGGGCACCGACACGGTTGAAGGAACTTCCAGCAGTGGCCTCCCTAGCCATAACACCAAAGCATCTAGTAGCACTGCAACCCAAAGGCATGTACTAGAAATGTTAAAGGCAGCGAAAAGAGTAATGACCTAATTTAGGGATGACATCACTGATGCTATGTGGGCTAATTACATGGCCCGCCATCATTGATTGACCACATTTTTGTGTTGTATGGAATTTATCTTAGGTAATGTTGTATGGAATTTATCATAGGAAATGTTGCAGCGTTAGTTCAACAATTTCGGAACCTTCACTCATAGGAGGATTATGTTGTATGGAATTTATCTTAGGTAATGTTGTATGTAATTTATCATAGGAAATGTTGCAGTGTTAGTTCAACTATTTCGGAACCTTCACTCATAGGAGAATTATGTTGTATGGAATTTATCATATGAAATGTTGCAGCGTTACTTATTTTCATTTTGGAACCTACATATTATGGAGGACTATATTGGACTGAAGTTATGTACAAAAATGTTGCACCGTTTCTTCAAATATAAACACAGCCTAAATGCAAAGTAGGATTATGTTGTATGGCATTTATCGGCGGAATATCGCCCTAAGTCATTTCATAGATTTTGGAACTTAACATTTAGGTTGGTGCAGCAGATTATATAAACAATTCAAACAATGAACAGAAGTTTTGTCCTTACAAAACACCTGAATATGTACCAACAAACACAACAACAAAGCGAAGCATTGCAAGTTGCATCTACAGAAAACATGTCCAGCAACATATAATAGGGCTTACATATGTTTGCTAATATAAATATACAAAGGCTTATGGTAGGCACATTTGCCTCTATCCATTGCCCCCAAACATGGGCATAATAACAAAATACAACCCAATCATAGCCCAAGTTGTAATCAAAGCAATCCAAAACTTGTGCACTTTCTCCTCAGCACTTCGGATTGCAGTTCTATACTTCTCAGCCCTGCGCTTGGCTGCCAGTCTCGACCACTTTTCTTGCACGATTAGGGTTATTGCACATCCGCGTGGGCGTGTGTCCTTGTCCAACCACCTAAAGAACTTACAAGCCTGATTGGAGTCTTGTGACAAAATTCATACCATATAGTTGACAGAGAAATTAGATAGATGAAGAAGTTCACATACAAACAACATGGACAAGAGAAAATAATTTTGATACAGTCCGGCGACTAGTTTTGACATCCATAGAACCTCCTTCTGAAATTATGGAGGGATAAAAATGTCCTAAGCACACAACGGTCCATGTCGCATATGTGTTAAGTAGACGTTGGAGCTGTAACTATTTACAGAAGACATTATTTCGATTGCCCTAACACAAATGACATAAATATGAACATCACTTCAAGTAAAAGTAAGTTGTAAGATCATGGACTAAAACAGGGTTCAGAGTCATTTCAATGTTTGTATTTGACTTCTTAATATTGTTGAATTAACCATGGCAAACAATCATTCCTGGTTCCAACAAGAGAACAATAGAAATCAAAGTAAAGCTAGCATGAATGTATTGGCAACATACATCAATACTTCAAGAGAATAATTTGCATAGGGTAGAAATATCAAGCTTTGTTTACATAGAACATGTTTGTCAAACAACTATTTCAAGACACTCAAAACCAGACACTCAAAACCTCAAGTGGCATGGGTATGTATGTGTGTGTACTTAAAAGAAAACTATTTAACATATATAGACATCATACAATATGCCTGTGTAACAAATCCGAAGGGTACAGATAGACAAAGACATAACAGTACAACCAAATGGCTTCAATAAGAATACTAAATGCTTTTGAATGATTCTTATAAATAATATTATAAGTGATTTTTTAGCCTGAAAATCTAAAAATAGTTTTACAAATCTTCTAATTCATACCAACCCCTTATTAAAAAAAATAACATCTATATCTATATATTACTAAAAGCTGAAGCGTAGAATTTAATGTTGCTACGCTCCCGTTGAGCCACATTAGTAGCCATATCATCATCTTTTTTTTTTTTTTTTTTTTTTTTTTTTTTTTTTTTTTTTTTTTTCAATTTTTCCTATAATTGTTTAACATTTAAAGTGAATTAATAACTTCATATAAATATTGTTTTTAATTATTGTTATTTATTATTATACTTTCTTCAACTTTTCTCATTCCATTTTAACTTTTCATATCCCCATTACTCTCTAACTTAATATCACTATTCCCCTACCCCTTTATCTTCTTTTATTTTTGACTCTTCTTATTCTTAAAATTTGTTATTCTCTCAATCATTCCATGGATAATTTTCTGTTTTTCCACACACAAAAAGTTCTCTCTCTCTCTCTCTCTCTCCCAGTTTTTGGTGTATTTTTTAATTTTGAACTTTTGTATTCTTTACAATTCTACTTTGAATTGATATGAATTAGTTTTGTGTTTTCTGTTGTAATCTTTTTAATTCTTACTTGATTGTAAAATATTATCTTATTGTAATATAGAAATAGTATATAATCATCATTGCAAGGAAGACATGCATTTTCGATTATTGGTTCAAAATAAGATATGTAATTCTTTTCATCATTGTCATAAATCAGGTTGACCCCAAACTTCTTCAGTTGGAAACCACCGCTTATTATGTATTATTGAATACTCCATTTCATCTTCGGCTTCAATAGAGTGCAACCATAGATATTCCTAACATGGTATTACATGACAATTCTTTTGTCGATATTGCCATGTGATTTTCTTGGTATAATTTTTTAATTCATAGATTATGGTGAATCCATTCATGTCATGAAAGCTTCTTGCAAATATCGCACATAAAGACCATCCTCGAATCTTTTGCTTTACTAGCATGGGCACAACAAAATATAAAATTGATCCCTTACTCTTGTACTTAAGCAAGTTTGGAAGCTCACCCAAAGGAAGGAAAATAGTAAAACTGTTGGTTGCAATCAATTCCTAATAAATTAAATCATGAGCAACAAATTATTATCCAAATTGAAAGTTAAAACCTATTACAATCAAACTAGGAGAGAGAGAGATAGTGGAGATAGAGAGTCATTATCTCTTTCATTTTATTTTATTTTATTCAACATTTAAATTCAACAACATCCTCCAGAATCCATATCATTAAATTATTTATATTTTGTCTCATTTAAAAAAAAAATTTAAACATATAATATTTTACATAAATTCAAATAAATAAAAATTGTTCATATAAATTCTTCCCATGAAATCTTACAATGGAAAAATAAAACACAAAACAAATACCAATTTAGAAACACTAAATTATAATAATAATAATAATAATAATAATAATAGAATATCAAACCAAACATAACATGAAAAAACTAATAGTGATGGCTATACTAATTTAATGGCAGCAAAATGGAATGAAAAAAAAGAAAAGAAAAAAAGATTACAATGCATATTTAGTACATTAGAATTATTATCAAATTTGGGAAAACAATAGTATGCCAATGAATAAAAAAAGAGAGAGAGATTTATAGGTAATAAAGTGTAGAGAGAGAATGAGCCTGAGGATGATTCAGATGACAATGATGACGAGGGAATTTTGATAGCCTTCACTGCTACAGTTGATCCTACTGATGGGGGTTCAGAAACAGTAGATGATGAAGAGGACTTGGTGGATTCTAAGTTCAAGAAAATGGATGATCAAGATGATATCCATACAGCTTATGAAAAATTGTACAAGGTTTCTAAGAAGCATGAGAAACTATATTGGTTGGCTACCAAGAAGCTGAGTGATGTGGAACTTGATCAAGAAGAGCTTTCCACAAAATTTGATGAAGCTAATTAGACCATTGGAGCATTGTGGTTTGAGAATAATTTCTTGGCTGAGAGAACCAAGAAGCTTGAAGTGGAGCTATTCCAAGTCAGAGCTTAATTGGAGAGGACTTCAAGTGCAAAGCTTGATGAGATGCTTAGCTTTCAAAAATCCGCTTCTGATAGAATCGGTTTGGGTAATGATTTCTCTTCCTCTAATATTGCTTCTTCTAGTACTACTGTGTTTATTTCACCTGTTACTAATGTTGAATCTGAGAGTAATGATGTGAAAACTATTTTAGCTAGTGAGAACATAGACACAGGTAAATATATCTTAGGAGCACCCCTTAAGCTTGATAAGAAAGAGACTAAAAACTCTAGGGATAAGAAGAGCAATAACCAAAAGCCTAAACAGAAGAAGCAGCATCTCTGTCATCATTATGGAGCTACTGGACATATTTGACCTAATTGCTATAAGTGGTTAGCCACTCAACAGAGTAACAGTATGATCTCATCTGGAAACCAGAATCAGTTTCCATCTTCTTTTGCTCCTCTTGTAGATCTTCTCAAAGCACTCATGTTCCTTTCGAACTTGAATGGTTTCAATTCTTTCCTCTCACCACCGAATTAAAGGTTCGCCAAACGGAAAGGTTCTTCCAAGGTGTGGAAGGAAAAAGGCTCTAAGTGATCTAGTCAATTTTTCTCTCTCCCTCTAACTTTTGTTTGCATTACTTGTGTGTTTTGCTTTCTTGTTTTTGAGTCAGTCTAGTTTTTATGCTATGCTTTATTTAACATGTTTTTGTTTGTTTGTTTTCAGCTTTGCTTTATTTTGTTTTTCTTAAAAAAAAAAAAAAAAAATCAAAAACAACGTGTGTTTGTGTACTTTGGTACTTGTGTACCTTGGATGGCCATTGAAACAAAATTTTCTAAACTTTGTATCTTTTGTAGCTTAGATGAGCATCACTATGCACAACTAAGCAAGTGAGCTTTGTGGCTTATGTTTGTGATGAGTAAGATTAAGTAATCTCTTGTACTTAACACTCATATCTCTCTTTGACGGGAAGGACTAAAAAATCTTAAGAGAAAGGCATAAATAACCATCTCACCACTAAAGCCTGCCAATCATGAAATGACATTTGTATGCTTTAGCATAGCAAAAGTGCAATGTCAAAAGCTTAACATAATTGAGTATTTTTTTTTCTATCTCTTATATGCCTATGCATGATTTGCTCAAAAAAAAAATATGCAAAGGAAAATTAAAAGCAAAAAGAATCAGAATGCTTTATATATGATTGCAAGCATGTTTCTAAGAGATGTGAGAGATATAGAATGTACCTCAAAGGTGATAGTCCCCATCATACAGTTATGATTGTGTGTGAATTAAATTGATTTTCTCATATCTCAAATCGTCATAACATGAAGACACTTATGCAATCTCGCGATATTTTTCACACACAACATGCAAATTCTTTGCTACTTTTGATACATGTGCAGGTACAATGTGATTTGGCCATCACAAGGAATACATGTGTTAATGTATGCTCACTAAACTGTCTTAACTTGTTTTTGAAGTATAAAATTGGTTATACTTGTTTAGTGTGTGTGTGTTTTAGATCTAAATATTTGAAATTTTTTTGTTGAGAGATGTTTTTGAGAACTTAAAATGTTGTTTGGATCTTTGGTTGAGTAGCTTGCTTGATTGCATTCATTTTTTTTTATTTTTCTCTTCTTTGAAAAATTGTTTTTGCATATCTCAACAGCTTCTCGGTAGCTGGCTATCCATCGAGATCTTTGATCTTCATTTCTTGATAAAAGTTAATGCAATCCCGATCTATCGAAGCTTTCTAGAATTTGTCTCGATAGCTTCTCGATAGATTCTTAATCCATCGAGAAACTTTTTGTCTGCTTGATAGCTCCTCGATAGCTGTTTGATCCATCGAGCTTTCTTTGTCGTTGATAGCTCTCGATAGCACTCCGATAGCTAAATTTGTTGAGAATTAGTGCTCGACAGATTCTCGATAACTCTCGATCCATCGAGCTTTGTTTTTTTATATATAGTTTCTGCACGGAGAAATTGTCACTACATTACAAGTCTAATTGGGTATTGGGATAAGGGTTCAACTGTAGGTTGGTATAAAGTACTAAGATTCCTTTACTTGTAACCGCTTGTTTTGATAATAGTGGATTCTCGGGAGTGGTGACCTTAAATTCTCTTGGTGGGGTTTTTGCCTTGGAGGTTTTCCCCATTCGTAAACAAATCACCGTGTCAAATTTATTTTTCCGCTGCATTTAACTTTGTTGGTGATTTGTTTGTGCTACCATGCGTATTGCATGTTAATTTACCTAATTAATTAACTTGGCTAATTAATTGGTTAATTTACCATAAGGTGTCAATACATTCTCGGCCTATCACCCCGGATTCTGGCACATCTACCTCCAAGACCTCTCCTAACTTCGACCTAATCACCCATCTCGTTTCTTTCATTCTACTTTTTAAAGGAAGATTGAAGATTTGGACCCAGAATGGAGACCACTTCAAAACTATCTCTTTTGGTGTTAATTCCCCTTTGAACTCTTGGATGAGTACCAGCTGTTTGTTGTAGTTCCACAGGCACAGGTTTAAGACTTTCTTCTTGTCCTTCCCGTCGTTGAATTCCACCAGAAAGAGGTCCTCCTCTATTTCAGAGATTTGGACTCCCTTATTTGGTTTCCACAACATCCTTATGTTTTTTCTTACAGCTTCCAATCTGATGCTTCTATGCGCCAAAATCTTCATCACTGCACATTTTTTCCCTATTTCTCTGGTAGCCCTCGTGTAGCTACTCCCAAGCACTATATCTTCATCCAGAGAGCTTATTCTAGAGTTTCTAGAGTTCCTCAGCCATTAGCCCTCCTTCCACACGTTACCTCCTTCGTATGGAACTGAATTGGTGAAACGTGCTACCTAAACAAGACAAGACAAGATAAATAAAGGAAAAACATGACCTCATTCAATGGAGCTCACTTCACCTCTTGCAAGTGATAAACTGCAAGACACCTACTGCGTCCACATGCTCTAGAGCATGAGAGCACTTGTGTTAAAGCAATTGAAAGGTTTGTTGTTTCGGTAATAATGATTTCAATGATATCATTTGGTCATTATCTTCTAGAGCACCAAAACAGTCGAATCACCCATGTGTCTAAATATACAACTAGTAGATTCTTAAGTCCATATTTCTAACTTTTATACATGATTTATATTATGAGCACTGACAAAAAGAGGATAGAAAGTAGAAACCATAAACAATTACCCAAACCCCAAATGAAAATCCACCTCTCCAAAACCCCCAAACCCAAATCTCCAAATTAGTAAACCTAAGATGAGCGTGAGAGTTATTAGGGATATAGAGCATGAGCGTGAGAGTGAGGAGAATTTTAATTATTATTATTATTTTGTTTGACGGTTGGGATTTGATGTGTGGCGAGTAAATTAATTTTTTATTATTCTGTTTGACACATTAGACTTTTCCATCCAAGAGATTGCGGTAGAGACCAAAATGACATGGCATTGAAAAGTTAGAGACCAAATTGACATAATTGAGAGATTATGGACTAAATTGAAATATGATGTAAATGATAAAGACTAATCTTGTAATTTACCCTAAAATAAAATATTTTTGGAAGGAAGCAATTTAGCAATATTGAGCCATGTTAAGAGAAATACAAATTTTTTATAGCATTTTCCATAACTTATTCGGATGGCAAACTATAATTTGAACAATATTTATTTTCTCTTTCATATAAAAAAAAAAAAAATCTGTAGGGCCACCATGCACTACACCATTTTCTTTTGCTAATTCAAAAATTTATTAAGAAGAAGAATAAACAACAAAATCTGTCTTCCAAGTTTCCGTGACAGAAGCTAACTAGCTGAACTACTGTGCGGATAATTAGGCACCAACCAATTACCAATCCACTGATGTTAACTCGTGTGGCTTGTATTGCCAAGCCCAAGTCGGTCATTGTTCCTCCAAAAAAAAAAAAAAAAGACTTTTATGTGATTCAAAAATACTCTCATAAATGAATGGTAACTTCATTTAAAAATGTTGATGTGGGCCATATGGCTTGAATTGCCAAACCCAAGTCAACACAATACCTAATACTTGTTGTATTAGGAGTCCTAGTGTTGCCGACCTATGACATATATATATATATATATATATATATATATATATATATATATATATATTAGGTTTGTGTTGTATGAAAAATAATTAGAGAAGTCCTAAAACCTAGCAGCAGCCGCATAAGAAAAAGAATAGTATTTTCTTGTCTTGTGGGAGAGAGAGAGTTAGGGTATATTGGGATTGGGGTTTCTTGAGAGTGTTTTTGTGCACTATTGTATCTCCCTATTTTTATAATGAAATTTCTCCGTCATCTCCGTAGAGGTAGGCAGTTTGCCAAACCACATAAATTCTTATGTTCTTTGTGTGTGCTTGTTATTTAATTTCCACTTATTTACTGTTATTGATTTGAGTCCTGGGGTGTTATCTGCACAACAAGTGGTATCAGAGCAAGGCTAGGATTCAATCCTTTGAATATAGTAAAGATGTCAAGCACAAAGTATGATGTAGAGAAGTTTTGTGGTAAGGGAAATTTTTCTCTTTGGCAAAGGCAGATGAAGGATCTCCTAATTCAACAAGGAGTTTGTAAGGCCTTGCTTGGGAAGGAGAAGAAACCGGAAACGGTGAAGGATGTACAATGGGTAGATATGGATGAGAAAGCAGCTAGCGCTATTTGTCTCAACCTAGGTGATGAGGTTATTCACAACATCCTAGAAGCAAAGACCGCAAAGGAGGTTTGGGAAAAACTAGAAGGTCTTTATATGAGAAAGAATCTAATGAACAAGTTGTACGTGAAGAAGCAACTGTATAGTTTGCATATGAAGGAGGGTTCAGATCTGTTGGAGCATCTTAACACGTTTAACATGTTGAATACCCAATTGTCAAGTTTTGGGGTGAATTATGAGGACGAAGATAAAGCGTTACTCTTATTAGCGTTGCTTCCTACTTCCTTTGATCATCTAGTGACTACGTTGATGTACGGGAAAGAGACTATAGTACTTGAGGAGGTGACTAGTGCTCTCTTGTCACACTTAAAGATGAAGCAAGATGGCGATGGTTCTCAGGCTGATGGACTTATTGTAAAGTCTGAGTCAAGCAATAGGGGTAGAAGTAGGTCAAGAGGACGGAACTCCAACAGGAACAGATCATAGTCTAAATCTCGTGCAAAGAAAGATGTAGAGTGCTTTTATTGTCATAAGAAAGGGCACTACAAGAATCAGTGTAAAGAGTTGAAAGAGCATTTAGAGGAGAAGAAGAATGGAAAGAAGCCCCTAGAATCAGCTAGTGTTGCTGAAGAAACATCAGATGACAGTGAAGTTGGTGCAGATTTACTTTCAGTCTCATAAAGTAACAATGTTCTATTGGAATCTTGGGTTTTAGATTCAGCATGCTCATATCATATGACTCCAAAGAAAGATTGGTTTGACATGTATAAGCCTTATAACGGTGGTATGGTCCAAATGGGTAATGATGCTACATGCCCGGTTATTGGGATTCGTACTGTGAAGATCTAGATGTTTGATGGAGTTGTAAGAGTTCTTAGTAATGTCAAATATGTTCCAGATCTTAGAAAGAATTTAATTTCTTTAGGAGTATTTGATGATTTGGGCTATTCATACTCATCAAAGGGTGGAATCATGAAGATTACCAAAGGTGCTTTGATGGTGATGAAGGGACAGAAAGTAAGCACGCTTTACAAATTGATCGTGAACACAGTTGTAGGAAGAGTTGCAGTCACCACTCCGGTAGAGTCCAGCACTAACGACACAAAATTATGGCATATGTGACTTGGCCATATTGGTGAACGTGGTATGTTAGAGTTGCACAAAAGAAATTTATTGAAAGGGGTGAAGACATGCAAGCTAGACTTCTGCAAGTATTGTGTATATGGGAAGCAGTATAGAGTCAGTTTCAAGACAGGCTCTCATACAAGTAAGGGTGTTCTTGACTACATTCATTCAAATGTTTGGGGCCCAGTATCAGTTTCTTCTCATAGTGGTGCTTAATACTTCGTCAGATTCATTGATGACTACTATATAAAGGTATGGATTTATTTTATGAAGCATAAGTCTGATGTGTTTGGCATATTTAAAAAGTGGAAAGCACAGGTTGAGAATCAGACTGGCAAGAAAATAAAATACCTTAGAACAGATAATGGACTAGAGTATAGAGATAAAGAATTCATAAGATTTTGTGAATTAGAAGGCATTACTCATCACTTCACAGTTAAAGAAACTCCACAACAAAATGGGGTTGCAGAGAGAATGAACAGAACCTTAGTAGAAAGAGCCAGATGCATGAAATTGAATGCAGGGTTGCCTAAGGTGTTCTAGGCAGAGACAGTTAACATAGCAAGCTTCATTATTAATAGATCTCCATCATCAGACATAGATTTCAAGATTCCAGAAGAGGTTTGGTCAGGTAGACCAGTTGATTATTCGAGTCTAAAAATCTTTGGTTGTCCAGCTTATGTGCATGTGCAGAGTGGAGAGCGTTCAAAATTGGATTTGAAGTCAAGAAAATGCATATTTCTTGGTTTTGAAAAAGGTGTTAAAGGCTACAGGCTTTGGGATCTAATCTCAAAGAAAACGGTGACCAGCAAAGATGTCATATTTAATGAAGCCTTTATGTTGAAACAGAATGAAGCAGAGACATGTGATGATAGTCCAAAGGAGAAATTAACTGTTGAGGTGGAGTTTGACGATAATAGTTCATCACAGTAGCAACAAGAAAAGTCTTATTCAATTGCAAAAGGTAGAGAGAAGCAGGTTCACAAAGCACCACAGAGATATGGCTTTGAAGATATGGTTAGCTTTGCTCTCATAACTAGCAGTGGATATCCATTGTCTTACAGGGATGTAGAAGAGATGGGGTCACTACAGAAGAATAAGACTTGGGAATCCTCTAGTTTGTTGACAAAGTCAGTTCCAATAGATAAGTTCAAGGGCTACTTGGACTTGGTTGATGTTTGCAGCTTGTGAGCCCTTAAGGGCTAAGGTGGAGGCGATGGAGGAGTTTGCTTGTGTAGCTTGATCAATTCAAGCCAAGGTGGAGATTTGTTGATGTGGGCCGTGTGGCTTGAATTGCCAAGCCCAACACAATACCTAATACTTGTTGTATTAGGAGTCCTAGTGTTGCCGACCTATGACATATATATATATATATATATATATATATATATATATATATATATATATATGTATATATATATATTAGGTTTGTGTTGTATGAAAAATAATTAGAGAAGTCCTAAAACCTAGCAGCAGCCGCATAAGAAGAAAAATAGTATTTTCTTGTCTTGTGGGAGAGAGAGAGTTAAGGTGTATTGGGATTTGGGTTTCTTGAGAGTGTTCTTGTGCACTATTGTATCTCTCTATTTTTATAGTGAAATTTCTCCGTCATCTCCGTAGAGGTAGGCAGTTTGCTGAACCACGTAAATTCTTGTGTTCTTTGTGTGTGCTTGTTATTTAATTTCCGCTTATTTACTGTTATTGATTTAAGTCCGGGGGTGCTATCTGCACAACAAAAAATATGGTCATAAATATCAAATAACAAATTTCATTTTGAATTCAAAAAGAGAATTCCTAAAATTTAGAATTTTTTCCCTTCACATTTAAAAAAAAAAAATTATGGTTATTGCTTATCTCTAAAGTTTATCATTTTTATTTTTTTTAAAATAAAATAAAATATATTTCTAAATTATAATATATGCAAATTATTAACATTTACCCAAAAAAATAAAAGAGCCTCTGAGCACGTTCTTTATAAGATTTTTCCCCTCTTTGGACTTGACTTTTATATGATTCAAAAATATTTAGAAATACATGTAAATCTAAAGTTAAATGGGATAAAACTTGAGGACAACCAATAAAAATACACTTCAACTCCATTTAAAATGCCTACAAGACACCATCCTACTAATCCATGTTTTCAAAACAAATTTATCCAAAATTAAAAAAAAAAAAGAAAAGAAAATTATGACAATTATCCTATATATATATATATATATATATATAGTATTAAGTGCAGTCGTGTGTAGAGAGATGAATTCTAATAACCTAGCAGCCACAAAAATTGATAGTTAGGATGTAATTAAGATTTGGGTTTCTTAATAGTGTTATTATGCACTATTATATTTCCTTAATTTTATAGTGAAATGTTTTTTTTGTTGTCCATGGAGGTGGCAGTTTGCAAAACCACGTAAATTATTGTGTTATTTGTGTGTGCTTATTATTTATTTTCCTTTTATTTACTGTTATTGATTTGAGTCCTAAGGTGCTATTTGCACAAAAACTTATTATGTTAATTTTAATATCTCACCACTTGTGATAGAGAAGTTGCTAGGTTTATTTTTAATAAAGACAAACTATTTTGTAACAAACTTATTAATTTGTTGTTAACATATTTTAATATATATATATATATATATCTCTCTCTCTCTCTCTCACACACACACACACACACACACACACACACACACACATCACAAGCCTTAATTAATTTAAGCCAAAACTCACAATATACATTTTGACGAAAAGAGAGTTAGAAATCGAATATGAAGCTACAAACAACAACATATATATATATATATATATATATATATATATATATATATCTGTGTGTGTGTGTGTGTGGGGTCGTGGACCTAAAATCATATAATATGGTTTGGGGCTTTGGCCGAGAGCGTGGTAGTCTGATTCTAAGGAGGAATATCTCCTCGGAATAGCTAAGGCACGGTCAGATATAATTCCTACATAGTTAGAGTGACTTTCCAGGAAGTCCTAAAGGATAGGAACTTAAAAATATCTAAGGGAAAGCTGCTAACACCGCATTTATGTGGACTAGACCCCTGAACAGTGCTACCTCAGTTACCGCAATTCACAGAACGCCAGAGAGGGTGTCCGATGGGACAGACACTCAAGTGTAGGCTTGGATGATCAACAAGTGGATGGCCAAGATCGTTCAAAGGGGACTATATAATAGGAGAAACCCACCATAGAGAGGGGATCCTGGAATTAATGGAGAAAGCACTATAGCAATCTTAAGAACTCCTGGAATCATTCTCATTCAATATTTACTAGAATAAACCTTCTCGGATTGTGCCGAGGACAAACTTTCTTTGATAAACTCAGTTCATCTCTGTTTGATTGTCATGAAAACCATATTAATTGTTGTCTGTGCACTAAAGCCTAGCTCTTTGACCCACTCTCTACAAAATTATTGTACTGGGCTCACTGGGCCAAGATCTCATACATTTTGGGATTGGTCTAAAAATCGTGTCCCAACAATATATATATATATATATATATATATATATATATATATATAAAGATTAAAAAAAATAAAGACAAAGATAATATATATATATATATTTATATATAGATATATAAAGATAAAAAATAAAATAAAGATAAAGATTCAGGGGCGGCAGTACGTTATAGTCAGGGGGTTCAAATGAACCCCCTGACCCAAAAAAAAAAAAAAATATATATATATATATATATAATATTTATTAAAAAAATATTTGTTTGAACTCCCTTAATACAAATTTGCACACCCTCACCATGAACCTGATCCTTTTTTTTTTCTTTTTTCTTTTTTTAAGCCTAGCTTAAACTACGGAAAAATAAGAAGTCGAACAGAAAATTTTGGCTTTTAATCTCAAAAATAAAAAGCCCATAAATCAAAATTTGAAAAATCATAAAAAAAAAAAGGGCCAAATAAAACCTAAGAATTTGCAGCTTTCTAGCCTCCAAAATCTCTATCCTTCTTCACTCTCCAAACCCAAAGGAAGAAGGCTGCCTCTACTTCACACACATAAAATCTACCGCTGCCGCCGCTTGATCTGGTTTTTCAGCTCTCTATTTCTCTATTTCTTTCATTGTGAGAGTGTGTTTATAGTGTTTTGATCTACTCTTTCACTGAATGTGTGAGTGACTCACCATGTGTGTGTGGAGTTATACTGTTATGGTCTTCTGATTTTTTTTTGTTTGAGTTTTGAATCTTTGAGACCAAGTTTTTTTTTTTGAGGGGGGGGGGGGGGGGTGGGGTTATAGTGTTCTTCTGATTTTTGTGGTTGACTAGTTGAGTTTTGAGTCTCTGAGACTAGGTGAGTCTGACCCTGTGTGTGGGCCTGTGGGTGGTTAATGGGCTATAGTGTTTTAAGTGTTTTTTTTTAGAAGCTACAGTGTTTTGAGTTTCATTACATGTACTGTAAGTTTTTGGATTGATTTGATATGAAGTTATAAGCTTGTCTTTTTTACTTTGACTATTTGATTGAATGTGACTTTTTATTTTTGGGAGAAAGATGTTGAACGTGATTTGTTAGTGGCTGTTAACTATATGAGTAGGTGGATATATTAACACTAAAGGATAATAAAAATATAAAACATTCAAAAAATTGTAAACTTATTAGTTAAAGAATTGTAAAAAGAATTACTTAACAATAACAATTAATATTTTATAGTGTATTAGAAAAAAATTTGTCAAATAAACTTATAGTTTGTTTTTTATTCTTTTGCTAGTACTATATATAGGGGATCATTGGATAAATGATTGTTTGACTGCATACATTGAAAAAGATATAGCTCGTAGGATTGATAATGAATTTATCATGCAACGATTTTAAAATATAAAACCTCATAGAAAACAATTGTAGAACTTCATGTTTTTTATTTTTTATTTTTATTTGTTTTATTGATATATTCAAGTCTCTTTTGTTTTAGATTTTATATAATTTATGTTTCTTATTGACCACCTTGGACAAAAATCCTAGAGCCACCCCTGATAAAGATTTAGAGTACTAGTTGTTAACCCGTGCTATGCACGAGAACCTACCTATTTGTAAGATTGACTAAAATAATTTTATAAAATCTTAAATTGATTAAAAAGCTACACCATTGCATGATTTACTCTTGCATGACTTCAATTTATGTTACAATTTGATAAAGAAGCCATTGCTTGAACGTGCAATGACTTACAAAATAATTGTCAGATAGTTTCAAATACTGCAAAAAAATAAAATTGCTTAGAAACCATTAAAAAAACAAAATATATACAACTAAACAATAGAGAAATATAAAAGAAAAATGAGTTACATTCAAAAAAATAATTTCAATTATTGCAAGCTTTTTTATCTTGTAAAAAACGGCTAAAGAGAGTTTAATTTGATAGTTCATGTAAGAAAATTATTTTGTTTAAAATACTTGAAAAACCATAATTTTTTTTTTTTACAAAGTAGAGGAGAAGAAAATAACATAATAAGAGCTCATACCTCTACTCGACTTTAAAAAAAAAATTATTGGGGTTTGCATTAATGTTATAGTATTTATGATTAACCTTGTAAATTTGGAGATAAATTATCAATGTTTGAGTTTAAGGTGGCGATTAGTTAAACAGGTCAAACAGATTCTATGAATTGAATACGAACACAACACATTTATTAAATGGATCAGTCGACACATTTATTAAATGGATTAATCATGTTAACCCAAATAGGACACGAACCCGTCAAACCTCAACTCATAATCTGCTAACTTCATGTCATATCATATTATTTGCAGGTTGTTTTGGATTTTGCCACTTCTAATATATATTTGCATGTTCCAATTTCCAAAAACAATTTTTTGTTTTGTAACTACACGAGTCACGCCCCAAACCTAAAAGGGGTCAAAGCATGAGAAATACATCCCAAGGGTACGTGTAGATTTTTCTTTCTTGGCAAATCAAACTATATGAGATCTTTATTTTCCTTTCTTTTCCTCAGGATAAGAATATATAACCATAGTAAAATCTCCACATTACAAGTCAGAGCTCTATAACACATTTACGAACAATAACTAAAAATCATGTGCCTCTACATAATACATGAATATATTACAAAACTCTGATTAAATTACACAAAGTCATAGTCTTATCAAGAATAAGGACCTTAACATCGAGTCTAGGCCTACCATGCCAAAGGCTAACAAACCTCAAGCGACCCACCTCCAATAAAATTAATTAAGGTCTCTTTGAGCATAGCAAGATCAAGTCACAAACCATTTACAGCAAAAGTCTTAGAATTTAACATAGCACTCTAATCATCACCAAAGAAGTAAGCTCCATACCCAAGGTATAGCTAATAAATCTGAAAAACTATTAAAGAGTGGGATGAGCCAACGCCCAGTAAGTAGCATAATTAATGGGGGTGGAGGAAATGCAAGTTTCATGATAATGAACAATCTACAAAACATGTTTTAGTTTGGGAAATTGCTAACTGAATACTGCAAGATCATTTTCAATAATAATATAACAAAAATGATTAAATGATGAAACATAAAGTTTCTCAAATAATACCATGAAACCATATATTATAATCTATGAGCACTAATAATATAATTCCAAAGCCATAAAATCTAACATACAATAATTTATCACAAATATACCACACTATTACCATATAGACCGGTCAGAGGATCCATCCATTCACAACTGGCATGATATTGTCTTCTCTAGTATGCAAACTCTTGACACCATGGGTAGCAGCCTCACCCATACCCTCAAGGTTTTTCTCTCCCCTAATGGGCAGCCTAAGAGAGTGTCACGCCCTAAACCCTGAAGGTCCAAAGCATGAGAAAGACGACTCAAAGTACCTGTAGATTTTTCCTTTTTGACAATCCAATCCACATAAATCATATCAAGTACCAACATCAAGAATTATCATAATAATTCCATTGAATATACTCTCAATGTAAGTCAGAGCTCTAAGCAATAATTACAAGGACCATTGGCCATAAAAGAATAGAGGTTTGAATAAATAATTACATATCATCAACTTGTCCCATCAGTGGGAATAACGTCACAACCACTATAATATATAAAAGAATGAGTCAAGCCAATTTTAAGATGTACATCATCTAATTTCTCCATTACAAAAGTTTAGCCTTCATCCGTAGTAAGTCTAACTACTGTTAGCCACCAAAAAGCTATCTCAAAAGATTGTTGCCTACTTTGAAATTTTTTATAAATTAATAGAATGAGATAGAGCCCAGTAAATAGCATAATTAATGGGGGTAAGGGAAATGCAAATTCCACTTTCAATAATAGTAATATGATATGACAATAATGATTGCATAATGAAACAAAGTTTCTCAAAGTAAATACCTTGAAACTATATATTATAATCTGTGAGCACCAACAATATAATTTCCAAAGCCATAAAATCTAACATAAAGTAATTTATTACAAATATACCACACTGCCACATAGACTGGTCAAGGGATCCACCCATTCGCAATTGACATGATATTGTCCTCTCTAGTATGCAGACTCTTGGCCTCCTGGACAGTAGCCTCATCCATACCCTCAAGGTTTTCTCTCCCCCTATAGGTAGCAAAGAGAGCGCGTCAAATAAAACCTCTTTTGCATATGGTCTTTTGGCACTATGGACAGCAGCCTCACCCACACACAATTAAGGAACCTCTTCCCTCCTATGGGCAGTAGGGAAGAACGCATCATCCAAAGTGAAAGGGCACTGACTTGGATTTGATTTCGTTGTCACAAAGACTACGAAAAACCAAATTGGGTGATCATTGAGAAATCACACATGGCATGGTGTTAAAACCACATAAAACTCACATGTTACATTACTTAAACACATAGTTTATATCTAGGTAATTTCAGAAAAATCTTAAATAATCTAACTTCCACAAAGTTTGTAAAGATTTCAACTTCATTCTTGTCAAGAGATTTTCTATCAATTTCCCACATAATAAGATAAGATAAGCATCTTTAAATTTTCTAATATACCATAAAATCCATGATTTTCCTATCAAAGATTAAATAAAAGATGCTAATTTTTTCATATCAACAATTCATGCATTTTCCCAAATGCAATACCAAATATGATGCACTTTTCATATATAATAATATATAATAGGGCTACAACACAATACTTTTAAGAAAACATATATGCATATATAACTTTCCAAAATTTGTTTGACCCAAAAACAGAATTTATGAAACATGATTATTTTCCAAAAATCCCATTAAAAAGCTATTTACCTCACAACCGCAAAAGCCTAATTCTCCAAGCTCCAAGAAGATTAGCTAGAACTTAAAAAATATCAAGTAAACCTATCACAATAAGCATAGAGCTTGAAATTGTATCTAGCTACAATTTAGGCATTGCCAAATAAGCACTTAATTAGGCAAGCCTAGTATTTAACCTCATCAATAATAATATATCCTATTTCCAAAGTTTCTCAACAAATTGATTCACAAGGCATAAACTCCAATTTATAAAGTTAACCCATTTAATATCATTTCCAACATCATGACTAGCTTTCATAACATTTACACTACATCATTAAGAGACCCATGAAAGTAAAATCAAAATATCCTCCAAGATAAGAAATTTAGAACTTCAACTAACTCCAAATAAACCCAAAATATCCTCCAAGACAAGAAATTTAGAACTTCAACTAACTCCAAATAAACCCAATGGCAATGGAAAAATTAGATTTACTAACCATCACATGTTATAACTCAAAACCTCTAAATTTTCCACCATACATAAACCTTAAGTAATCATCATTAGCGCAAACCATATACCCACTCATTAAATAATTCCACCAATACAAAACCCATACATACAAACACATAAATATCACTTCCAATGCTCATAAATCACATTGGTATCATTATTAAAGTTTAGATAAAAATAACCTCAAGCAAAAGTGTAAAACCCACCAAAAAGATTAGAAAATTTTACCTCACATAAAGGATGTGAAGGTGTTTATGGGTTCTCAAGAATTTTCCGATAATCTTGCCGGAAAATGATGGTGAAAATGGTGGTGTTGGTGGTGTGGAAGTACTAGTGAGAGGATATAAGAGTAGAGAGGAGTGAATGAGAGAAAACAAAAAATGAAAAGAAAGAGTGAGCCGGCCAAAGAGTAAAGAGATGTGAAAATGAGTGGTGGGGAAGGGGGTTAGGTGGGGCACGTGGGAACCCAAAAAAAAAAAAGATCTTATAGGCACTGACTTAGATCTGATTCAATTGTCACAAAGACTACGGAAACCAAATCGGGTGATCACCGGAAAATCATTCATGGCATGGTTTTAAAACCACATAATGCTCATAGGTTACATTAGTTTGAAACACACAGTTTATATCTAGATAGTTTCAGAAAAACCTTAATTAATCTAACTTCTACAAAGTTTGTAAGGTTTTCAACTTCACTCTAGTTAAAAAGATTTTCTATCAATTTCTCTCAAAACAAGACAAGATAAGCATCTTTAAATTTTCTAATATATCATAAAATTCATGATTTCCCTATCAAAGATTAAATAAAAGATGCTCATTTTTCCATATCAACAATTCATACATTTCCCCAAATGCAATATCAAATATGATGCATTTTCATATATATAATCATATATATATATATATATATATATACCATAAAAGGGGAAGGGACGCAGTGCAGAAGGCGGAAGCACAGAGATATAATAAAAGAAATGGAGAGTATGAAACTAAGATAATCAAAATAAGGCGGTTGAACCAGCCAAACAGTTTATATCAAAGTAATTCAAAGTAAATAACTCAAAGTAAATAGCAGAAATTTAGAACCATCCGTTATGGTAGTAATCCGTCCAAGGTGGTGGTAGCAACAACAATATATGAAAGAGTAATAACTGAAAATACTTGTTTATTGAAAATATGAACAATAAACTTACAGCAGTAGTAGTGGTCTCAAGCAAGGTTGAGAAACATTGATAGAGTTATAGGTTTCAGGTTTACAGGTTACAGTGAACAGGGAAGCAAGAATTCTCTTAACAGTGTTTTCTCTAAGGGAGAAATGGGAGAGAAATCTGAAAACTTATTTCTAGCAAATGTAAGTTCTGAATAACATAAGGGACAACCCCCCCCCCCCCCCCTTTAAATAGGCAAAGTTTGGATGAACAGTAAATAATGAATAGTAACAGTGAACAGTGAACAGTGAATAGTAACATGTCACTTTTACATCAATTTGTCTCTTAAAGCAAGAGGAAGACTCCAAATAGTTGCCAAAGAGATAATGGTCAGCATAATAAAGGGACCAAAGCAGGAACATCATCATTAGGGTGAAAGCAACAGTGAAAGCTTTAATAGTCTGAAATAATGCAGTATTTTGGCTGTTGTGCGGAACAGACAAACTTCTTTATCTTCCAATTTTGACGGCTTTTGTATGGGGAACAATGATATTAGAGAATCATTCAACCAGGAGTACAAACATTATCTGGAGAAAGATACATCAATAGGAGAAAATGCAAATAGCAGTGTTGTAGCCAAATAATAATGGTGGCTAATCAGTAGAAGGAGCATCAGAGGGATATCCATCAAAAGGATCCCATGGGGAAGAATAATCAAAATCATGTTCATGGTAGGTAGTATGTTTTCCACATAATCCACAATAAATTAGTGGTTCAAAAACAGGAGTTTTACCAGGAATAATGAGACTTCTAGGATTGCAGTGGTCTTTTATGGGTAAATCAACATAGGCTTTGGCATAGGGTCTTAGGACAAAAACAGAAAATCGGTTTGTGCTACCTATGAAGTGATAATCTCGCCATAAGTTTTGAGCAACTTCGCGAATTTGGTTGCCAAAATAATCTTTCCAACATTCAATAAGTTTAGAAGAACATTTGAAGGATAAATGGGAATTCCCTTCTAACCATTGTCCTTGATGAGTGTGGCCATTGATGAGAATAAGATGCTTAGATGGTTGGACGTTCATCCAGTTGTCTTTTTCCATGTTGGCAAAGTACTCCAACATCTGATGGAGACAAAAGGACTGGCAAAATCCTTAATAGCAGTTTGAATAATTTGAGGCAGCTGGCTGGCTTGACTATGGTTTGTTAATCTAATAAATCTAATGAAACCATATTCAAACATTTGGGAAAGTCAATTAGGATCTCTAGCTTCATTACCTTCCTCAGACCAATCATCATTAGTTTCTTTTGAATAATCAGTATCAAACCGATTAGCAATATCAGGGTCATCATAATTAATCAAGAGACCAGGAAATGGGTGTGACTTTTCATAAACCCTGAGACTAGGTCCAAAGTATTCTTCCCAATCAAGCTGGACAAATACATTATCACCCTTATCAATATTTTCTGGGTCAGGGATAGTGGCTGTAACAAGTTTGTTGAAATATTCGAACCATAGATCAAAAGATCTAAACATAGCTTTGCTTCTCAAAATACTCATTTGAATATCTGTTAGCAAGTTGGCAACAGCACTTCTTAATAGGGATTGGGTCTTAAGACTCAATCTAGCATAATCCGTGCCCATTATAGTCATTTTATCCTTGGAATGGATTTCCTCTTTGCCAAAGAGTTGACTAGTGTATGATTCATTAGTAGCATTTAAGTGGCTGACAAGGTGGGTATTAAAAGCCACATTTTTTGAAACAAGGTTAATAAGATAGCTTCTAAATGAATCATTTTCAGAAACAAGGTTAATATGATTATTTAACAGGGTTTCATTATGAGTAGTAAGGTTAACAAGATAAATCTCAAGAGCTTGAAGTGTTTCATAAAAATGGATATGGTCATTTAGGGTGAAGGAAGCATTGAGATTATCAAGAATATATTTAACAGAATCAGGTAACTCACTATGAGTTCCATTATGAATTTGCAGATTTTTTGATAAAATCTCCTGCGGAGCAATAATCATATCACTACTAGAACATGTCACCTCCGCTGGGACATACTCCTGAGGGATGTTGATCTTCTAGGTTTTACTCTAGAAGATGCGCCTTTATGCAATGTATTACCACTGGAACATGTCACCTTCACTGGGACATACTCCTGAAGGGATGTTGATCTACTGGGTTTATTTCCAGAAGATACACCTTCATGCATATTAACAGATTGTCCCTTTGGGATCTTTTTGTTTTTGGAATAGTCCTGTGCAGGAGCTTTTCCCTTGTTTTTCCTTTCTGCTGAGGGAGCCATAATAATCCACTTACTAGTGGTATAAATGTTAATATTATCCCACTTATTAGTGGTGACAGTATTTGTATTCCACTTACTAGTGGTAATTATATTAACAGCAGCACTGGTATTGGTATTATGCTCCTTGCCCTGCAATAAAGCAAGGAATTTATTAAAATAAGCTGTAATAGCTATTTTTCTAAAAATATTACCTTGAAGTATTATCTTGGAAAGGAAGGATTTTCTGTGAGCACAGTGTCTTTTAAAATTCTTGTTTTTTATTCCTCCAAAGGAATCAGGACAGGAATTAAGACATCTTTCATGAACAATCCTTAGAGCCTTATCAATATCGACTTTAAGTTTTGAAGCAAATTTAAATTTTACTTTCTGTCCAAAAGGATTAGTAGTAATTCCATCATTTTCAACAAGGAAAGGATACAAAGTATTTATAAAAGGCAAACCAAGGATTACCTTATCAGTCATGTTTTTAACAAGAACAGAAGGAATCTTAAAACAAACATTATCATGGCAAACATGAGCATTAGACAATTCATATCTAATTTTCATTTTAGTGCATTAGCAGAAACAAGTGATTCAGTAGATTTTTCAAAATATCTTGTGGGAATCAGTCCTTCTTGTATACAATTCATATCAGCACTAGAATCAATCATAGCAATAACATTGAAATGATAATTAGGAGAAATAACAATTTTTACTTTAGTAAACCATTTAGGAGGAAGAGATTTCCTAACAAGAGCAAGATTAGAAGTAGTGCCAGAACAGTCATTAATAATAGAAGAATCATCAACAACATCATGAATAGTACCTTTACTAGAAAGAAGAGCCTGTTGACTGAGATCAGTTCCATTCTTGTGCTCATCTTGTTCATTATCAAAATTAACAGTTTTATCAATGTTTTTATCAAATTTTAATGTTAACAATTCTTGTTGAATATTATTGTTATCATTTTTAATATTTTTAACTTCATGTTTTAATTCATTGATTTCTTGTTTAACAATGTTAATTTCATGTTGAAAATCATTAATAGTTAAATCTTTGGATTTCTTTTTAGATTTGTTAAATCTTTCCAAAGTTTCTTCAAAGCTTATATTAGTTTTCAGTTTTTTACTAGTTTCATCTTTTAACAGGTTTTTTTTTGAAGTTATCCAAATATTCTTTTTGTATAACCGGGTTTTCCTTTTGCCCAATTAGTTTTAACAATAAATTATCATTTTCTTCACTTTTAGTGAGAACATTAACAGTTTTATTAATAACATTACAACAGGAGTCTCTGCATCCAATCTTAATATTAGGTGAATCGGAAGATTCAGCAGAGTGGTAATCAGAATCAGATAAAGAAGAAAAGTCCTCTTCCAAAGAATCAGATGAAATGTTCGATTCAAGGATTCAGAATAAAGCTTCTTGATCTTCATCAGCAATTTTTAACATGTTAAACTTGTCTTTTAGTTTACCAAGTTTTTGTTTACAGTCTTTACTGTAATGACCAGGTTTACCACAATTGAAGCATTTTCCTTTATTAGGATTTTGCTTAGCAAATCTTTTAGAAATATTTTTCTTTTTAGCATAAAATACATCAGGTTTAACATAATTAGTTTTGTATTTTTTATATCTTTTATGGTTATAATTTTTGTGAATTTTATCATGTTTTTTACTATTTTGCTTAGAAGGAGCAATAGAGGGCAAACCATATTGTTCATAGAAATTACCCATTTCATATTTAGCTTTTCTTTTATTTTTCAATTGGTGTTTTAACAGTTTTTCATCATTACACATGTTAATACCAAGTTTTTTAATAGTGCTTAATATATTACCATAAGTTAAATTATCATAATCAATGAAGTCATTTTCATCAATTAATTCTTGTTTTACCTTATGAGCAAAGATAGGAGGAAGTCCATCAATAAACTTTTCTTTCCAATAAGGTTTGTGACAATCTTTCCAGAGCATAACCCTGAAAATAAAAACATCTTGATACCATCTATAATCAGACATAGTAGGGCATCTTAAATTATTTAAATATTCAGCAATACGAGATGAAACACTAGAAGGAGTACCAACAAAGTGTTTGAGAATAGTATAGACCAAAGTATTAACACCATCAAGAATACCTCGACCAATATTATCATCAAAAATAGGAAGTCTTTCATCATTTTTTTTAACAGCATTTTTAATAGATTCTCTGGAATCTTCTGTGAGATAAGAATCCCACCAGCCACGAAGGGAACCAGAAAAACCAGTAACAAGCATGTTAACAATTTCAGGTTGAGTAAAATCATGACCATTAGCATAAGCAATACCAACCATGGACATGTGACTCATTTTATTTATGATTTCTTGTTCATAGAAACCATCAATATTCCATTCATACATTTTATCAGCAGAAACAGAGAATTGAGTTTGAAAAGATATTTCTTCAAATTGCATATCAGGAGGAGTAGGTTTAGAATACCAGTTTTTTGTAAAAAATATAGGATTGGGTTTTCCAACAAATCTTTTAATTTCTGGTAATTTATCTTCAAAAACATTTTCAACAGAAGTTGTGGACAATGATTCAGAATCTGTAATATTTTCAGAAACAATTTCAGAACCATTTCTTGAAATAACACAATTAGTACTGGTTAAAGTACCTTCAGTTTTTAATTTCAAGTCAACAAGCATTTTCTCAACAACCTCAAGAGTCTTAGTCTGAGGGGTTTTGAAAATCATTTTTTCTCTTTGACTTGGTAAAGTAATCAAAGGTTCCTCAGTTTTGATAGAAACAGATTTTTGAATAGAAGAAGGTTTTTCAATAGAAACAGTTTTTTCAATTTTTTCTTCAATACGGTCAAGTTGTTGGCCAATAATATGCAAAGATTCATTAGTAAAATTGTTTTGTTCAATGATACTAACAACATGAGTAGCATTATCAGCAATTTTGAAAGGAGTGGCCTTTACCTCAGCCTTGTCAACAGTTATGGCAATTGTATCAAGTGGAGGATGAGAAGACCTAACAGTAGAAGCATTGGGTTTAACAAAAGTTTGCTTTTTTATAACATTCAAATATTGTTTTGAAATCTCATCTTTTGAGACATAATATTTTTCCAAAAAGTTGAAAAACAAAATATGTCTATTCAACTCTCTCATTTTTTCAAACCATTTTCTTTTAATACGGTCTTTTTCAGATTGAGCAAAAGTATCTTGATAATAATGTCTCTTAGCTCTATGTTTTTTAGAGACAAATTCATCATATAAACCTTGTAAATCATTTTCAAAATTATCATTGAAAATATTTATGAATCTTAATTTATTAGTTTCAAAGTCATTAACAGATGGATCAACAAAATCTGAGTCTTCATCTTCATCATTAACATTTTTAACAAAAGAAGAAGAGGATTCACTTTTAGTAGAGTAAAAAGGGGTACTAACTTGAGAGTTAGTAGAAATACCTTTTAACTTCAAATTTTCAATATTTTTTTGCAACATATCATCAACATCTTTATCTCTTTTTGAGAGACTTTCAGATCCAGCCAAGGAATGACTTCTTTCGTTGATCTTCAAAGCAGGAGTATTTTGAAAACTTATTTTAACAGTTCCATCAACAAATTGTTGAATATTAGTTAAATCAAGTTCATCAAAAATAGGTTTAGCAACAGGAGTTTCTTGTTGCAAAAACCATTGATTAGGGACCTTAACATCATTCCAATTAATCATTTTTGGAACTTGGATTTTAGCATCAAGGGTAGAACAAGTGATTAACATAGTTTTACCAGCAGGTTCTCTATGAGTCCTAGCCTTAGGATTCAATTGAGTACCTAACAACCTGTAATAGATGCGGTAAATCAAGGCAAAAGGTTTACTACCTTCTTCCATAATATATCCAGATGTCAAAATATTTAAAGTTAAGGCCTTAATGATGTTAGTATCATCCAAAGCAATAGTAAGATCAGGATAATATATATATATATATATATATATATATATATATATATATATATATATTAAGGTTACGACACAATAGTTTTTAGGAAAATATAGTTTCCATAAGTAGTTTCCAAAAGCGTGTCTAACCCAAAAACAACATTTATACAACACAGTTATTTTTCAAAATCCCATTAAAAAGCTACATACCTTGCAACCCGCAGAAAGCCTAATTCTCTAAGCTCTAAAGGAGATTAGCTAAAACCTCAACAAAATCAAGCAAACCTAACACAATAAGCATAAAGCTTTAAATTGTATCTAGCTACAATTTAAGAATTGCCAAATATGCACTTAATTAGGCAAGCCTAGTATTTAACCTCATCAATAACATATTCCTCTTCCAAAGTTTCTCAACAAATTAATTCACAATGCATAGACTCCAATTTATAAATTTAATCCATTTAATATCATCTCCAACATTATGATCAGCTTCCATAAGATTTACACAACATCATCAAGAAACCTATGTAAGCAAAATCAAAATATCCTCCAAGACAAGAAATTTTGAACTTCAACTAACTCCAAATAAACCCAATAGCAATGGGAAAATTAAATTTACCAACCATCACATGTTATAACTCAAAACCCCTAAATTTTCACTATAAATAAACTTTAGATAGTCATCATTAACACAAACCATAAACTCACTCATCAAATAATTCCACCAATACAAAACTCATACATATAAACACAAAATGTCACTTCCAATGCTCATAAATCACATGGGTATCATTATTAAAACTTAGATAAAAATATAACCTCAAGCAAAATATAAAACTCGCCAAAAGGACTAGAAATTTTATCTCAAATAAAAGATGAAGATGCTTAGAGGTTCCTAAGGATTTTTCGGTGACATTGCCGGAAAAATGATGGTGGAGATGGTGGCATGGAGGTACCGGTGGGAGAGTGTGAGGCAATGGAGATGAGTGTTAGACAGAAAATGAAAAAGAAGAAAAAGAAAGAAAGGATAATTGAGGAGCTTGACCGGTCAAAGAGATAAAGAGATGAGTGAAATTGAGTGGTGGGGAATGATGTGGTAGGTGGGGCACGTGTGATCCCAAAAATATCCAACCAAAACCTTCTTCTTTTTTTTGTTTGACTGGGACATTACAACACACGCGCTCTAATATATATTTGCATGTTCCAATTTCCAGAAACAAGCCGCAAGCACTCGCGCACACACATATATGTAATCAATGAGTAATAATCTACTATCGCATACCCTTGGTGCGATGGTCACTCTACAAGTATAAGTGCTTATAGAGTGTGGGGGGCAAGGGCCGGGGTTCAAGTCTCCAAGAGGGAGCTTCACACACACATGCACTTAGATTAGGTTAGAGTAGAATTCTATCTTGTAAAAAATAAAAAAAGAGTAATAATCTAATGTAAATAGTGTTAGACCCATGGTAAAATGGTCCATAACTCGAAATGCTCTAGATCCAGATTTGGTTCCAACTTCATTCATGTTGCAAATTCAGGATCATGACAAAAGATGGTGAGACAACTTGGGGCCACAAAAGCTAAAGCTTCCACGTAACGTTTAGTTTTAACCGCAATGGAAGCAAGGAAGTTGATGCAGCTAGCTGGGCTTTATTCCTTTTCTCATGGTTATATAAAGGCGAGCCAAAACTGACGTCAAACACACAAGCAAATCTTCTCTCCCATTACCCTTGTCCAAGAGTATCCAACCTTCTTTTGCTTTGTTGTTTTTCTGAAACATGGATACCAAGGCAGTAACTGGTCCTGTGCAGAAACCAAATGCCACAATTCCTGCCCAGCAACCAAGCCAAGCTAGCAATGTGCTATTACAAGCTACTCCATTGTTGCAACCTGGCCAACAATTGGGTCCTTTGCAGCCAACTTCCAACTTGGGTTCTGTGCAGCAAACCAGCAACCCAGCTGGTACATACCAGCAACCCAACCCACAAGCCAATTTTGCACTGCAGCAGCCAACCCCACTAACCAATTATGCATTGCAGCAACCAAACCCACAAACCAATTATGGTGCAGTGCAGCAACAAAACCCACAAACCAATTCTGGTGCAGTGCAGCAACCAAACCCACAAACCAAACAAGTTCCATTTCAGCCATCCAACCAACAAACCAGCCTTGTTCCTTATCAGCAACCCAACCCACAAACCAATCTTGAGGCTTGGCAACGACCCACCCCACTGGGTTCTTTGCAGCCATCCACCCTACTCAGCAAGCTGACACCTAATGCTACGCACCAACTGATCAGAGGTGACCGAAGCATGCTTACGATGTCTGATGACAATGCGCTGGTCAGTCATATTCTGGGATCCCATACTCCAGATGGCCGAGACTTTGATGTCAAACCCCTTCTTCGCCTTGTTGAGGACATTCTTAGACGTGCCACTCTCACTCCAGAGACCCTCTTAACAACGGTATAATACTACAGATTTTACTACATTAAATAAGCCTTACTAACTAATGTATTGCCAATAAAAAAAAAATGATGCAAATATTCATTTATTACATTATTTAAGCTATACCAATCATATTTTTATAGTCTTTATAACATTTATTTATAAGTTTATACATATGCGGGTTCACACCATCAAGCATGATGCAACAGATATATATGTATACAAGTAATTTTTTGGTTGGAAATCTATATATGTAATTTATTTGAATTGAAAGCATCCAGTTGTATATTCTTTGTTTTCATTTTCTAATTATTGCTTGTGTTTTTGTACAGGGTTCCCAAACATACCTTGATTCAGGCTTTGATGACAAGACCCACCATATGAGTTTTCTTGCCACGCTGGAAGCTTTGTCATATACCATTGACCGAATTGCCAGCGAGGTTATAACTCACAATTACAAAATCTTGCCCTATCTATATTTACAACAACATAATAATAGAAATTAAAAGTTTTTTTTTTTTTTTTTTTTTCCTGAAGTTTTTGAAAACAATAGGTCTATAAAACAATTGTACGTCTACCTTAAACTGTTTGAAACGGTATATAAATGGATTTTTTTCAGCTTGCATTCAAAGCTTTGGGTGGCACAGATGCACACCAAACCACAGTGGCAATATGTAACATGGTATCACACTATGGATGGGACGCTAAGTTGGTGCTGGCCCTAGCGGCATTTGGATTGAACTATGGAGAATTCTGGCTTCTTGCGCAGATTTACTCGACAAACCAACTTGCCAAGGCAATGGCAATCCTGAAACAAGTGCCTGGCATCATTGAGCACGCAGTCCCACTGAAACCCCGGTTCGATGCACTTAATGATCTAATCAGGACCATATTAGAAGTGACTTGGTGTGTCATTGAGTTTAAAGATCTACCATCCATTTATATCACAACGGACGTACCAGCATTAGCCTCAGCCATGATCCATATTCCAACTGCTGTGTATTGGACTATCAGGAGTATTGTGGCCTGCGCATCTCAGATTTCTAGCTTCACTAACATGGGTTACGAGTATGGCTTTTTCCTCTCCATCCTAATTTACAATTCTCATGCAAATCCTTAAATTTAGATACTGTATATCCTATAAAAGGTTTATTGCATTTCTTAAAATTTTTTGTATATTGTAATTGATTTACACACTAATGACAAAGAGATCTAAGTTGTTTTATAAGTAGTGTAAATACTAAAATGTTTGTAAGGCATTTAACAATAACACTGCAAAATGGATATTGATTGCAGGTTTGCGTTATCCACCTCAGAATCATGGGAGCTATCCACCCTTAACCACAAGCTCAAAACCATACTTGAACATCTCAAGAAGAAGATGGAAGAATGCGTTCGATACATTGGTAAGCCAGTTTTATGCTGCGTTATAGACCATGCAATGCCATATATAGAAATGAATGCATAAAAGTATCTTATACAATTGCATACAATTAGTAATACACTCTTTTGTACATACATGGACTTGACATATTTCTGTTACATAAGATACCACCTATATATACTGAAATTCTCCTATTCAATGCAGAGGAGAGGAGGGATGTTGAATCTTATCAAATGCTTGTCCAACTCTTCAAAATGATCCACATTGACAACATGAGAGTTCTCAAGGCCTTGATTTGCCCTAGGGATGATGTGCTAGCACTTGTTGATGGTACCACCAAGAAAAGGGTCAGCTCTTCTAACACATCATTAACATTACTATTACACAATTAACGACATTACAATTTCTACTATCAGCACATTGCATATATATACTTGGTCTTAATTTTTAAGTTGTGATAGTATAATTAGTTATATGATTATCTATATGTGGCTGTTTCATTTTGGGAAAACCAGGTTAACCTTGATGTTCTTAGGAGGAAAAATGTGTTATTGCTCATTTCAAGTCTAGATATCACCCAAGATGAGCTATCAGTTCTTGAACAGAGTTATAACGAGTCTAGGCTCCATGAAATGAGGCTTCAGAGTCCGTATGAGGTTGTGTGGATCCCCATTGTCGACCAATTAACTGATGTCAAGCAAAGACATTTTGAAGTGTTGCAAGCTCCAATGACATGGTACTCAGTGTACCACCCTTCCATAATATCAAAGGCATCTGTCAAGTTCATCAAGGAGGAGTGGCACTTCAAGAACAAGCCTATCCTTGTAGTCCTAGACCATCAAGGGAGAGTGGTGTCCCCCAATGCAATTCACATGATGTGGATTTGGGGAAGCCATGCTTTCCCTTTCACTTCCTTGAGAGAAGAAGTTCTTTGGAGAGAAGAGGCTTGGAGGCTTGAGCTATTGGTGGATGGCATTGACGCAACCATATTGAACTGGGTAATTATATGTGTGTGTGTGTTTATGCGAACACACTCTTTATGAAAAAAATATTAGAATAATGATTATATAATTAAATAAACTATTTCCTAACTGTTTAAATTTTTTGGATAATAAGGATTTATAATAGTAATTCACATTTCCCTCTTTTTCATTGAACAGATTAAAGAAGGAAAATACATTTTCTTGTATGGAGGTGATGACATGGAGTGGATTCGGAAATTTACAAAGGAAGCAAAAGCAGTTGCAGCGGCTACACGCATACCCTTAGAGATGGTGTATGTAGGAAAAGCCACAAAAAGGGAGCAAGTGAAGCGAGTGATAGCGAACATTGTACAGGAAAAACTCAGTACCTGCTGGCAAGACTCAGCCACAATATGGTTCTTTTGGACCAGGCTTGAGAGCATGCTTTTCTCAAAGATTCAGCTAGGCAAGGATGAGGAACACGACCTTGTGATGCAACAAATCAAGAGGGTGCTTAGTTTTGACAGAGAGGGTTCGTGGGCAGTGCTTAGCAGAGGGTCTAGTGTGTTGGTTAATGAGCATGGAAACATTCTCTGGCCTGCCTTGTTTGAGTATGAACAATGGAAAGAAAAGGTGGCACTGCAGGGCTTTGACATTGCTTTTCAAAACTATGTTGCTGCGCTTCGTGGTAATTCTAACCCTTGTTGCCGCTTTGAGTTCTCAAACTATGCTGGAAAAATCCCAGAAAACATGAAGTGTCCTGAGTGTCACCACTACATGGAGAAATACACCACTTTCCTCTGCTGCCACGACGAAGGCATTGTTCCAAGCTTACTTGCACTAGCCACTAATAATTAAACCCACTAGCATTTTCCTTAATTAATATAGCAGCTATATGCTTATGCTGCTGATGCTAAATAAGAGAACAATATATATGATATGTGTTTTATTTATTTATTACTTTTTTTCTTCTTTCATCTTATATATATATATATGTAAAAGAATTGAGTATGAGATGTCCACCCAATTGCAACTTTCTGGCGGCTTATGTATCCGATTTGAAGGAATAGATAAAAAATATGTGTATTGTAATAATCTTCTTTGATTATATTAAAGATTCTTTTGCAGTAAACTATATATACAACTATTATAAAAAGCTTTTGAATGTTTAGTATGCGTTACAAATTGAGAATGTGCCAATACGATGTTGATCCTTTACTTTCGAATCTTTATTGATATTTTCCCATGGAGGTTGAAACGAATTCCATTAGTAGCCTATACACATTTTGTTAAGGGATGACATGCAATTTAAACCGCCACCACTAGTGCCCGTCTCACCCGCCTTTAATTGACTGATTTTACCCCCTATAGTAAATTGGGTGGGGATGAGGTTAACATTTTCCTAGGTACCCACCCATTTATATTTAAACTATTACAAAATATATTTTTTTAGATTTATTATATGGCGTATATATGTGCTTTTAGCCTTCTCTCTTTTTCTTTTTTTTTCTTTTTTGTTGTTGTTGTTGTTGTTGTTGTTGTTGTTGTTGTTGAGGGGAGTGCTTTTAGCCTTCAAACTTTAAATCTATGATTTTTTAAATATTGCATCATTGAATTTATGTTTTTATGTTTTAAGATTTAAATTATTTATTTGTTATATTATTATGTTTGAATTGTTTTTGTATTTCTTAATACTTTTATTGTTGTATAATTATGATTTGAGAATGTTTTGTAATGTTAATTTTTTTTAAGCTTTATGAGTTTTAATTTAATGTATTCAAAATATTTTTTAATAAATATATATATATATATATATATATATATATATATATATATATATATATATATATAATTGAATGTGATGAGATGGGTATCAAAAGTATCCGCTAGAATAGGGTGGGAAAAAAACCCGCCCCAAAGCAAGAGTGGGGCAGGGACGGGGAGTGGGGAGTGGAAAACCCACCTTATATTGATCTTGTTGCCATTCCTATTTTCATGTCTTGTAAATTGAAGGTATGTAGTTTGATCTGCATGGCGACACCTAAAATTTGGTTTACCTTGTTTTTTGATAAATTTTTTTTTTCTTCTGTTTTGCAATAATAACAAGATAATGTCATTTTCTACTTTTTGATAACAAATATAAATACAAAATTAAAAGTTATACTAAGTTTTAAAAAAAAAACAAACACACACCCCACAAGAGAGAGGGGATGAGGTTTTAATAAAATGGCAAAATTAAGTAGGTCAAAAAGTATTTATCACCATTTTCTCCCTCTCAAAAAAAAAAAAAAATATATATATATATATATATATATATATAGTCCACCTTTTCTTCTTTGATATTAATAAAAAAAAATGATAATTCTTATATTTCTAAAATTATATTTTATTTAATGTATTTTTCTATTTCCATAAAATACAAAAATTTATTAAAAAATTACATAGATGTTTATCACTATTTTCTTAATTAAAATTCACATTCTTGATGAGAGCCCATTTAAAGTAATGATTGAATTTTTCTATAAATCTAAATATCTATATAGTATCACATCATTTAAAATCATATTGTTTTATTTGGAGAAATTATAATTTATCCTTAATGGTTTGGTCTTATCACAATTTAGACTAAACTTTCAATTGTTCTATTTGATCCTTTTGTTTGGATGAAAATTGAATCATTATAATTTCATCCAAAAACTCTTTAAAAAGAAATGAAATCAAATATGAAAAAATAATGGATAGAGTATTAAGTAAATTTTGCCTTTTGGGTTATTTACTTATGAGAGTTATAGATACATTTTGAGCTCTATTAGAGTGCTTGAGCCAAGTCATAAACTTTTACAAATGACATTTTTTGATCTTGTTTTCTCCTTTTCCTTTTTTTTTTTTTTTCTCTCTCTCTCTCTTTCTCTTTTGGAAGGCGAGAGATATAAAAGGGGGAGTAAAAATACATATTTACCCCATTTTTAATAGGTGTACAAACGGAGAAAACCTCCATTGGGTAAAGTGGCACTTTTCAAACCATGGGTAAGTAATGTGAATTTGAGCCTAATCACAAGTGAATTTACTATAATTACCTCTAAAAGAATTGAGTATGAGATGAACTGTCACTCTCTGGTGGCTTATGTTTGTGATTTGGGGTGATAAATAAAAGTTCTGCGTGTTGTAATGAATAATCTTCTATGATTATGTCAAAGACTTTTATTTTTATTTTTAGAATCATTATAATAATAATTAGTTTTTTAGAAATGAGGATATTTAGATTTTTTCGAGTATTTGACTATTTCTTTAGACGTGAAGTTCCGTTGTCTCACACATATCAATTTATTACAAAGAAAAATTCTTTGGGGGTGACCCTAGATGCTAGTAAGAGATTTCAAACATAAAATCTAATGTATATCATGAAACCTTAGGAACAAGTAAGTCAACATCTCGAAGTTAGGAACTACTAAGACTATTAATGTACGGTAAACTATACTACTATTATAAAAAGGCGTTGGGACTTGAGTGTTTACTTTGCATGACAAATTGACGCTGCGCTCATATCTTCTCATTCCTTTAGAATCTAATTTTTGTCTTTTCATTCCTCCATGCTATTTGTTATTAAAATAGCACGGAGGTTGAAGCGAACATCCTTGAGCAGCTACACATTTGGTAAAGAAAAGGCTACTTTAACAGGATGCTACGCAAAGAAAAGGCTACTTTAAGGATCCGTTTGGTTGGAATGGTTAAAAAGTGGGAGGATCAAAAATTGTGGGAGAATGGAAAAGTGGAAAGATAGAAATGATTTTATTTTCTGTCCTTTTTGTTTGGTTGGGAGTGGAAAAGTGGAAGGATGGAAAAAATGAGTTTGAATAAATTTACTCATATACCATTGTTAAAGAATGATGCCAAATTCTAAAAAAAAAAAAAAAAAAAAGTGACAAATAACCACACAAAAAAGAGCAATCACCCAAAATTTTTTTATAAAATTAAAAAACATGTTAAAAAAAAAATCACATCCAGTAAAAATAAAAATAAACTATCACACCCAAGCCCTAAAAAATCAAAAGAAAAAAAAGTTAGAAAAAAAAAAAAAAAAAGAGGCAATGTTAATGCCCAAGAAAAAAAAAAGAAATTATAAGATTCACATGGTGGACAAGTGATATGGTCCATCATTTCACTAAAAAACTGTCACTTGTTTAAAATTTTTAGTTAGAAAAAAATTTTAAACAGAAATTAATTACTGACTCAGCAATTTTAAACAAGTAAAATTTTTTTAATAGAATGGTGAACAAGTGGAGGACTTTATAATTTCTCAAAAAAAAGTGACAATTGGCAATATGATTGCCCAAAAAAAGAAAGGAAAAAAAAAAAGCAAAAAAAAAGGGAGCAACATTACTGTTAACGTTATTACAAAAAAAAAAAAAAAAATGATAATAATGAATTTGAATTTAAGAGTGATATATTGATTCAGTCATGTTGATCCATTTCCTTATTTGCAAGGGAGTCACGATGTGTACTTCACAGATGAAATGGCAGCAGTAAGTACACCTACTTTGCTTCTTGCCTACGCTGTGTGCTGTTTATGGAAAATAGTGCCAAGTGTTGCATATAAGCTACAATAAACATTATATTCCTTACAAACTCGATTTGTAACAAAATCTAAATATGCTGAATCTAAATATGCTGGTCGTTTGTTTCCTCGTAACCATTTATATTTGTTTATCATTTGATGGCCGTAAATTGGAAAAATAGAGGGACAAATCATGATTAACCTCATAAATTTAGAAATAAATTATTAATATTTGAGTTTGAGTTTAAGTTAGACTTATTAGAGAGATAGAGTTTCTCTCATTGTTAAGTTTAGATTAAACAAAAATAATTTTGTTTTAAAAAATGATAATGATGATTTCAAATTTAAGTTAGACTTATTAAATAGATAGATTTTCACTTCTTGTTAAGTTTAGACTAAACAAAAATAAAATAATAATTTAAAATTTAAATGATAAATATTATCTAAATTAAATTTTTGTATGTTAACTATTATCCTCTAATTTAAGAAATATATCTTAACAAATAAAAAAATAATGTTAATATAATTTTATTTAATGATAAGAATGAATTAGAATCCTAGTAGTATACTATTCTTAAATATTATCTAAATTAAATTTTTGTATGTTAAATATTTTCCATTAATTTAAGAAATATATCCTAACTGTGGGTGAGAAAGCCCAAAGCCATGTGTTGGGCCTGGGGCCCAGTCCAAATACGACTGTCCATCCGAAGAGGCTAATAGCATCAGCGCTTCACCACCCTGATGAAAAGGCAACTTATGAGGGACAAAGGCTCCGTCCGAAGACAACTGGTTGAGCCGAAGGGGCCATATCCATCGGATCAGTCCAGAATTTGATCAAACGGATATGCTGAGGGTTTCCCTGCGAGGATTAGGTTCCGCGCGTGTCTAACTGAGTGGCTATCATGAAATCCCCTGCTAATAAAGTTGCCACCACCGCATTTAATGCGCTGCAACAACTTCTCTGGCCGCATTTATGTGGAGAAGACACCTGAACAGTGCATCCACACCCATCACCACTCACTGCAGGATAAAGCAAACGGCTGATGTGACTGGCACTCAAGTGGGCGCGTAGATGAAGGACAAGTGTGCGGTGGAGATGAGAAGGGAGCGCATATATAAGAGAGGCAAGCCTCACAGAGGAAAGGAGAAAAAATTGTATTCATTAAGTTCTTAAATACAAAAGCTCTTCGGACCGAAGAAATTCTTGTTAAAGGCTAGTCTAAGTTTCTTTTCATTGGTCTGCTTGTATGAACCGTTGCTAAATTCAAACCCAGCCTAGCTGTTTAACCCGTTCTCTACAAATTTATTGTTGGGGAATTTGTTGGGCTCGCAATACAGAGAGTTGGAACCTGGCCCAAGAAATTTGGACCCTACAATTGGCGTCGTCTGTGGGAACAGCTCGAGCAAAGGTGGGAGCAACACCTCAAAAGATGGCTGAATCAAGACAACGACCAGCAGAATCCAGGTCATCTCAACACACCGACCCTTTTGTCCATCTGGAACGAAGACACGATCGCGAGGGGGACCCACACGCCACCCATGGCGACCATAACCAATCACATGGAGAGAGCCACATGTCCCATGCAGAGGAAAACCAGGCTATGCAGTTAGAGATTCAGAGGCTGAGAAAAGAGTTGCGCCATGCAAAAAGAAAGCGCGTTTCCTCGTACTCTGATGAGGGTTCTGAGGACGAACGGGACGACAATTACAGGCGGAGGTCTCGAACACCAGTCAGTGAGCCTCCCCTCTATGAGGAAGCGTACGACCGTGAGAGAAACCCTCAGAGCTCCTTTCCCAGGGGCACGGGGAACGATGCTATGAGCAAAGCTCTGGATCAGATCTCCAGGTCTCCTTTTACACGTAATATCGAGCGAGCCAAACTTCCCAGGCGTTTCCACCAGCCCACATTCACCATCTACAACGGCCGGACCGACCCAGTGGAGCACGTAAGTCATTTCAACCAGCGGATGGCAGTACACTCTAGGGACGAAGCCCTAATGTGCAAGGTTTTTCCATCCAGCCTAGGACCAATAGCCATGAGATGGTTTGACGGTCTGAAAGCGAACACCATTAGCTCCTTCCAAGGGCTGACTCAGGCTTTTGGATCCCGTTTCGTCACCTGCCGAAGAGTTCCCCAATCCGTGGCCTCCTTGTTGTCCATCAGTATGAAAGGGGGTGAGACTTTAAAGTCCCACTCAGATAGATTCTGGGAAACGTACAATGAGGTGGAGGAAGATTGCGAGTTGGTGGCCATAAGCTCTTTCAAGCTGGGCCTCCCCACCGAACATCCTTTGAGAACGTCCTTGACGCGCAACCCTGTCACCAGTATACGCCAGTTGATGGATAGGATCGATAAATACAAAAGAGTCGAAGAGGACCAACAGCAGAGTAGGGGAAAGGAGAAGGTTATCCCTCATGAGAGGAGGGATTTCAGGTCGGACAGGCAGAATCACAACAGGCCGAGGAAGGACTGGGCCAGCCAAAGCACAGCGAACTCCCAGACGGTCAATGCAGTTTTTCGCGAACCAGTGCACCAAGTCCTGGATAAGATAAAAAACGAACCATTCTTCAAAAGGCCGAACAAGATGGTGGGAAACCCTGAGAGGCGCAACCACAATCTTTACTGTCAGTATCACCTGGATCATGGGCATACCACTGAGGACTGCAGGAGCCTGTGGGATCACTTGGATCAGCTGGTCGGCGAAGGCAGATTAAAACACCTCCTGCACCACTCGCATGGTCAGGAAAGTCAAACTAGCATGGGGCCCAGGAGAGGCGACTTTACAAAACCCCCCTTGGGAACAATCAATGTCATTTTTGCTGCGCCAGGAAGGACAGGGTCCTGCCCATCCAGGGTATTGTCAGTCGCTCGGGCGCCCTTGGGCAAGGTTAACAAAGAGCCGAAGAGATCTAAGACAATTGTCCCAGTTTTGGGCTTCTCGGAAGAAGACAAAATAGGGACTACGCAGCCACACGATGATGCCCTGGTAGTGACTCTGAGAATAGGAGGATATGACGTGAGGAGAATACTAGTAGATCAAGGCAGCGCTGCAGAAATTATGTACCCGGACCTATATAAGGGGCTGAATTTGTCCCCCGAAGACTTGACTCCGTACAGTTCCCCATTAGTCAGTTTTGATGGAAAAGTGATCCTTCCGAGGGGCCAGATCAGACTGCCTGTGCAAGCCGGTACTGAGGTTGTGGAGGTAGACTTCATAGTGGTTGACGCTTACTCACCGTACACTGCTATAGTAGGCAGACCTTGGCTCCATACCCTCGGGGCTGTGCCCTCCACTCTGCATCAGAAGATTAAGTATCCATCCGAGGGGATTGTCGAGGAGATCCGAGGGGATCAGGCCACGTCCAGGCAATGCCTAGTAGCAGCAATCCGACACGAGCAGCATGCCGAACCCTCCCACTGTCGTAAGGAAGGCTTATAGCAATTAAAACCTTCGGCGCTGGATGCCGAAGCCCCTGCCTAAGAATCAGAGTGCGAGAGCCTGACAAGGGTAATTGTTGGCGACGATCCAGAGAAGTTTTTTCAAATCGGATCCATGTTGCCTCCCCAGGAGCAGGGAGAGTTGATAGAATTCCTCAGGGCAAACGTTGATGTTTTTGCGTGGGACCCTGCGGAAGCCCCGGGGGTAAGCCCAGATTTCATTTGCCACCACCTAAACGTAGATCCCACCATAGTCCCCAAGAAGCAGCCCCTCCGGCGTCCATCGAGGGAGCACGCAGATGCAGTCAGGGAGGAGGTAACTAGGCTCAAGCAAGCAGGGGCTATTAAGGAAATCTATTACCCCGAATGGCTAGCTAACACGGTGTTGGTAAAGAAGAAAAGTGGGAAATGGCAGGTGTGCGTGGACTTCACTGATCTTAATAGAGCCTGCCCGAAGGATCCGTTTCCTATGCCAAAGATAGATCAGCTGGTTGACGCTACTGTTGGGCATCCTCGGATGAGTTTCTTAGACGCGTTTCAAGGTTATCATCAGATACCATTGGCTCTCGCCGACCAGAACAAAACGGCTTTCGTGACTCCTGTAGGAAACTACCATTATAAGGTAATGCCATTCGGCTTGAAGAACGCAGGGGCTACCTATCAGAGAATGATGACCCGGATGTTCGAGCCACAGCTGGGCAAAAGCATGGAGGTTTATATCGACGACATGGTGGTTAAAAGCAAGGTTTTTGCGGGACACATTGGGGACCTTAGGGACATCTTCGAAATTTTGAGGGGACACAGATTGCGCTTGAATGCCTCTAAGTGTTCATTCGGGGTTGGCTCGGGCAAGTTCCTGGGGTATATGGTCACTCACAGGGGAATCGAAGTTAACCCCGATCAGATAAGGGCCATCAACGACTTGCGAGCCCCTCGGAACCCCAAAGAAATCCAAAAGCTGACTGGGATGACTGCTGCCCTTAATAGGTTCATTTCCAGATCCGCAGACAGGTGTCGGCCATTCTTCTCGTTAATCAATAAGTGGAAAGATTTTGAATGGACGGAGGAATGTGCTATCGCTTTCCAGCAACTTAAGGACTACCTGGCTCAGCCTCCCATCATGTCCAGTCCCCTGTCTGACGAAGTATTGTTTGCGTACATTGCCGTGGCACCTAATGCTGTAAGCTTGGTACTGATCCGAACAGACTGTGGTGTGCAAAAGCCAGTTTATTATGTGAGCAAGTCGCTGCAAGAAGCTGAGACCCGCTATTTGCCACTAGAAAAGGCCATTCTGGCAGTTGTGCTGGGAACCAAGAAGCTGCCCCATTATTTTCAAGCTCACACGGTCATAGTCCTTACCCAACTCCCCCTTAGGGCGGTACTCCGAAGCGCTGACTACACGGGAAGGATTGCCAAATGGGGGACGATGCTAGGGGCTTTTGATATCAAGTACATGCCACGCACGTCAGTAAAGGGCCAGATCCTTGCAGACCTGGTCGCCGAGTTCACAGAGCCTCATTTAGAGGAAGTAGCCCAAACTCTAGGCACAGAGGGGAGGCAAGTCAGCACAGTTTCGTCACAAAACACCTCACCCTGGGAAGTATATGTGGACGGCGCATCAAATCAGAGGGGCTCAGGCATAGGGCTAGTGCTGATATCCCCTGAGAAAATTATCATTGAAAAAGCCTTAAGGCTAGACTTCTCGGCAACGAACAATGAGGCAGAATATGAGGCTCTATTGATGGGGATGAAGATGGTGCGAAGAATGGGAGGAAAGTCCGCCGAGATATCCTCAGACTCAAAGTTGATCGTCGGCCAAGTGCTGGGGGAGTTCGAGGCAAAAGACGAGAGGATGCAGGAGTATTTGGACCTGGTCAAGTCCCTACAGTCAGAGTTTGAATATTTTTCCCTTCGGCACGTCCCTAGAAGCGGCAACACGCATGCCGACTCTCTGGCTACACTCGCCACCTCTTCGGCGCAAGAGTTGCCAAGGGTCATCGTAGTTGAAAACGTACGGAGGCCCACGGAGAAAAGAAAAAAGGTACTCCAAGTTCACAGCGTTGGAACCAACCCATGCTGGATGGACCCCATCATCAAGTTCTTGAGGGACGATGCGTTGCCCGAAGAAAGAATGGAAGCAGACAAAATACGGAGAAAAGCCACAAGGTTCTGGCTGTCTGAAGACCATAAACTGTACAAACGATCCTATTCTGGCCCGTATCTGTTGTGCATGGCCCCCGAGGCGGCTGAATCGTTGTTAGAAGAACTGCATGAAGGAATCTGTGGGAGCCATACTGGAGGGAGATCTTTAGCTCACCGAGCCATTACCCAAGGCTATTGGTGGCCGAATATGCAAAGAGAGGCGCATGAGTACGCTAAAAAGTGTGACCAATGCCAACGTTTTGCGCCAAGCATACATGAACCTGGGGGAACCCTTAATCCGCTATCCAGCCCGTGGCCTTTTGCTCAGTGGGGGCTGGACATCGTTGGCCCTTTCCCTAAGGCAGCAGGAAACAGGAAGTTCTTGCTGGTCGGAACGGACTACTTCACCAAGTGGGTAGAAGCTGAGCCTCTGGCAAATATCAGGGACGTAGACGTGAAGAAGTTCATTTGGAAAAACATCGTCACCAGATTTGGAGTCCCACACACCCTCATCTCAGACAACGGGCTTCAGTTCGACAGCAAAGCTTTTAGAAGCTATTGCAGTGAGCTGGGGATCACAAATAGATACTCCACCCCCGCCTATCCCCAGGGAAACGGGCAGGCCGAAGCCACCAATAAAGTCATAGTCAACGGGCTAAAGAAGAGGCTAGACGATGCGAAGGGTAGATGGGTAGAAGAACTACCCCACGTATTGTGGGCATATAGAACCACGCCTCGTAGGTCCACTGGGGAGACCCCTTTTTCAATGACCTATGGAGCTGAAGCCGTCATACCTCTCGAGACTGGGTTCCCAACGCATAGGATTAGCTCTTTTGACCCAACAAACAACGACAGGCAGCTGGAAAAGAGTCTAGATCTGATTGAAGAACGAAGGGAAAGCGCGATGGTCCGATTAGCACACTACCAGCAGAAACTCAAACAGGGCTACGACATCAATGTGAAGATGAGACCCCTCGAGCCTGGTGATCTCGTCCTAAGGAAGGTAGTAGGGAATGCAAAGAATCCAGCATGGGGAAAACTGGGGCCGAATTGGAAAGGTCCGTATCGTATCACTTCGAGGGCCGGCATTGGAGCATACTTCCTGGAAGACCTGGATAATCACGTAGTGCCCCGGCCATGGAATGTAAATAACCTCAAAAGGTACTACTATGAAAAGAATTCTTCTTTCAATCATGATTGTTCTTTTGTTATACTAGTGTTTCTCAAGTGTTTAAACTTAAATCCAAGCATGCCTGTAGTCCTCGGACCAGATGACTTGGGTTAGTTAACACTCCCTCATGATTCTTATAAGTGTTTAAACTTAAATCCCATCATGCCTGTAGTCCTCGGACCAGATGATGTGGGTTAGTTAACACTCCTTTACGTTTCCTTACAAGTGTTTAAACTTAAATCCCATCATGCCTGTAGTCCTCGGACCAGATGATGTGGGTTAGTTGACACTCCTTTACGTTTCCTTACAAGTGTTTAAACTTAAATCCCATCATGCCTGTAGTCCTCGGACCAGATGATGTGGGTTAGTTAACACTCCTTGACGTTTCTCAAGTGTTTAAACTTAAATCCAAGCATGCCTGTAGTCCTCGGACCAGATGACTTGGGTTAGTTAACACTCCCTCACGATTCTCACCAGTGTTTAAACTTAAATCCCATCATGCCTGTAGTCCTCGGACCAGATGATGTGGGTTAGTTAACACTCCTTTACGTTTCCTTACAAGTGTTTAAACTTAAATCCCATCATGCCTGTAGTCCTCGGACCAGATGATGTGGGTTAGTTAACACTCCTTTACGTTTCCTTACAAGTGTTTAAACTTAAATCCCATCATGCCTGTAGTCCTCGGACCAGATGATGTGGGTTAGTTAACACTCCTTGACGTTTCTCAAGTGTTTAAACTTAAATCCAAGCATGCCTGTAGTCCTCGGACCAGATGACTTGGGTTAGTTAACACTCCCTCACGATTCTCACCAGTGTTTAAACTTAAATCCCATCATGCCTGTAGTCCTCGGACCAGATGATGTGGGTTAGTTAACACTCCTTTACGTTTCCTTACAAGTGTTTAAACTTAAATCCCATCATGCCTGTAGTCCTCGGACCAGATGATGTGGGTTAGTTAACACTCCTTTACGTTTCCTTACAAGTGTTTAACCTCGATTTCGATCACACCGGTAGTCCTCGGATCAGAGGCTTTAGTTTGGTGAGCGCACTTAGGTTACCAGTCTAATTTCGCGGAATATGTGGACTTGGGCAAAACTACGTCAGTGGTTATTCCCACAATTCTTTGTCTTAGCCATACATGGAAGATTACCGCATTTATGATTCATTCTTAATCACTAAACTGTCATTATTAGCCGCACTAATGCAATATGATAAGTACTCCACAAGCAACAAGTAACGAAAATAAGCTGTTTCATTCATTTAAATGGTAATTTTCATACAAAAAAAGGTCAAAAAATATGCTAGCACTACACAAGATGGAGGTTCTAGGCTTTATCTTGAGAATCTGGGTGGACCTCTGGCAAATTGCCCGCATCACCGATCTGAAGAGGGGCCTGGCTCGTCTCAGCTGGCGCTGGGGGGTTCTGATCTGCCGAGGATGCCTCCAAGGCCTCAGGAGCGTCACATAAGTCCGGATCGTAATAGATGCTCCCAGGCTGCCTTAAAGCCGACTCTGCAGGGACTCCAGCTGCATCGAGGCACTTGCTCCATGTGATGTCACAGTAGTCCCTGCAGACCTTGGCGAACTCCTCGGTCAGCCTTACTTGGGTATCCTGCACCCCCAGCATGTAGGCGGCCTTCTTCTCAGCCTCAACCGCTTCCCTGGCCAATTGCGCGTCCTCCTTGGCCAACTTGGCAGCGTCCCTGGCTTTTTCCAGCTCAAGCCGAAGCTCCTTCACCATCGCCCTCTCTGTCTCCAGATTGGTTTCAGCCGCGAGCAGCTTCTGGCGCTGGTCTTCGGCTTGCTTCTCTGCATTTTTAAGGCCAGCCTCTACATTTTTTCTCGCTTTCACCTCCTCCTTCAGCTGATCGGAGATGCGGGCGCTTTCATCCTTTGCCTTGCCCAGTGCCTTCTCAACGTCCTCCTTGGACCGGATCTCAGCTTGCACGTCAACATCCTTCCGCTGAACCCACTCTTCAGCCACGTAGATTTGTTGAGCAAGCTGCATGACGACCAAAAGACAGTTACATAAAAATATACATGCACGAGGGCTTCAAGATAGCTGCGAAAGAGCATCAGTTGTCTTACCATGCCTAAATCCCGTTTGAGGGACAAAAAGAGTTCTTTTTCGCTGAAACGCCGATAAGACTCCATATCCCTCGGAAGGAGGAGGGGCTTCTCGAGCGCTTCAGCAATGTACCCGGCCTTCCCCCCAGAATAGTTTCTGATGGAGGCGTCAAAAGGGATGGCCGCACCATCCAAAGTAAGCTTTGGGGACCACACCTGGACCCCCCGCCGCACGTCAGCAGCCACGTTCTCCTCCCTGCTCTCAGTAGAAGAAGCCCGTTTATTTCTTGTATCGTGGGTCTTCTTCTGCTGCTTGCGGCCCTTCGGAGGGACCATTTCCCCCTCCTCGACGTCAGTTACGTCAGTCACCACCCTCTTCTTCTTCAAATCGGGCAGCACTTTCAGACCTAAATCTTTTGGGGCTTGAGGAGGGGGAGGCGGTGGTGGGAGGTTCACTTGGGGCTGGGATGTGCCAGTACCCTTGGCCGCGGTCGTTGTTTTCCTGTTCTTCATTAGCTGGCCTAGGGGCAGCATGTCTTCCTCCGAGGAATATTCTGGCAAAGCTAAGTTCAGAATTGGGGCAGCTGACTGCCTGTCAGGGGCCTCTTCGGGAGATAAGATCTGAACTTCCTCCGAGGTATCCTCTTCGAACTTGAACTGATCGATCTGGGCGTCAAGCGAAGGGGTAGAGGAGGCGATCCTTTCCTCGGCTGTTGGTTCAAAAGGCGCTCTTTGAACTGGCTGAACTAATACTGGGATGCCCTGTGGATTGGGATGGGGCACTGGGGCGAGGTCAAAAGGGGCCAGAAAGGTCTTCCGTGCCACGTCGATGCGGTTTATGCGGTGATCTCCCGCTGTGATTGCGTTCCCTCTCGGCTGAAGTTCAGTCTTCGGAGTATAACCGAGGATGAGAGGAACAGATCGAAGCTGTCCGTCTTCACTCACGAAGATCTCCGACCGAAGAAGATAGTTTAGGGCCGCAGTGTTGGTGAGGCTCAGCCGAGGAGTCACGTTCCTTCTATCTGTAAACATGGCAAAAGAACTGTCAGGGGGAATGCAACATGATGAAAGGAAGTCCGAATAGGTGAATGTACAAAAGTTGGAAGGGCTCAAGGGGAAAAGTCCCACCTGGCGTTCCTGGCTTGGTGGGGCAGTAAATCCCATCATGCCAGGCACCCGAGACGATGAGGTAATCGTCCATCATCCCTTTGTTGGACTTGGGGAGACCGGAGAGAAGTCTGACGACATCGGACCGGGACCTTAGGTAGTATCCCGCCCCTTCCTTTGTACGGCATTCGTACATATGCGTCACATCATGCCAGGTTAACCCTAAGCCTAAGTGGCGGTTTAGGTCATCAACTGCCCCCAAAATCCTAAATGTGTTGGGTGCGCACTGTTCGGGGCTAAGTCTATGGGCGGTAAGGAAACTTCTGGTGACCTCACCCATTGGAATGGTCATGCCTCCCTCCAGGAAGGCGATAATGGGGATTATCACCTCGCCTACCTCACGGGCCAATAATAACCCCCCCGTGGAGCAATACCTCAGGCCGACTTCCTGTGGAATGCGATAGGTCGCCCTAAACTTCTCTATTTGGGATGGACTATCCACTAGGTATTCGAATCTACCCATTTCTAACAAGGTTAAAGGAGGGGGGACGTGAAACGGCGACTGGGAAGATCTATCACGCGCCGAAGAGGCAATTCGTACAGATTACTAAAACCTCGGGAAAAGAACTTACGCGGAATCAGTTCGGCGGACGAACTTCAATCTGGAAGAGAGAACGGCAGTGGATTGAGGAGCAAGCCAAGGCAGATGACAGGGAAGTCTCTGGGAGTCTGAGCGCTTGAGTTCGTCGGAGGATCAGAAGTTCGCAAAATAATAGAACAACCCATCCTGGGGCTTTATATAGGGGGAGGCGAAGTGGGAAAATATCCCGCTCGAATTTTCAGGAAAGAATCTCGTCCGTTGGATTTGAAACGGACCAATAGATTCCACTGACAAGACGCCGCCCGGAGTAATTAATGACGCCTCGGAAACGGCGCAACAGCAGCGGCAATAAAGAAGGCGCCCAAATCCACGCGCACATACGTGTGAAGTCAAAATCCAGGGCCCTCACTCGTCACAAGGTCAAAACCTCACTTTTCCCCTTCGGGCGCGAGGCAAAAAGTAAAATTTTGAGGGGCTATTGTGGGTGAGAAAGCCCAAAGCCATGTGTTGGGCCTGGGGCCCAGTCCAAATACGACTGTCCATCCGAAGAGGCTAATAGCATCAGCGCTTCACCACCCTGATGAAAAGGCAACTTATGAGGGACAAAGGCTCCGTCCGAAGACAACTGGTTGAGCCGAAGGGGCCATATCCATCGGATCAGTCCAGAATTTGATCAAACGGATATGCTGAGGGTTTCCCTGCGAGGATTAGGCTCCGCGCGTGTCTAACTGAGTGGCTATCATGAAATCCCCTGCTAATAAAGCTGCCACCACCGCATTTAATGCGCTGCAACAACTTCTCTGGCCGCATTTATGTGGAGAAGACACCTGAACAGTGCATCCACACCCATCACCACTCACTGCAGGATAAAGCAAACGGCTGATGTGACTGGCACTCAAGTGGGCGCGTAGATGAAGGACAAGTGTGCGGTGGAGATGAGAAGGGAGCGCATATATAAGAGAGGCAAGCCTCACAGAGGAAAGGAGAAAAAATTGTATTCATTAAGTTCTTAAATACAAAAGCTCTTCGGACCGAAGAAATTCTTGTTAAAGGCTAGTCTAAGTTTCTTTTCATTGGTCTGCTTATATGAACCGTTGCTAAATCCAAACCCAGCCTAGCTGTTTAACCCGTTCTCTACAAATTTATTGTTGGGGAATTTGTTGGGCTCGCAATACAGAGAGTTGGAACCTGGCCCAACAAATTTGGACCCTACACTAACAAATTAAAAAATAATGTTAATATAATTTTATTTAATGATAAGAATGAATTGGAGTCCTAGTAGTATACTATTCCTTTTTAGTTCTTTAAAAATTTAAAAATTTAATAAAATTTCTACAATTTTGTGAAACTACGTGGCATAACCCCGACGTCTAAGCCTAGATTTTATTATATACTAGTATTATACTTGTGCGATGCACGACTTAATAAAGAATCATGTGTAATCTAAAGAAAATAATAAATATTTTTTAAATTTAATTAAATTTAAATAATAACATATATTTAAGTGGTAAACTCAATTTAATAGTTAAGAATTATAAACAACCCAAATTACTAAACAAAATAAATAAATAAATAAAAGTAGTGAGATTTACATAAGAATTGAATTTTTGTATTTGAAAGCGATGGAGGAGGCACTGAATTTCAACCTATCAAAACAAATGTGTAAATATAAACTTCAAGAAATATTTTTGAGAAATACTAAGAGTTAAGTTTGCATTGATAATTAAAAATAGTTTCATTAGCATTGAGATGTCATAAGAATTAAAAAGTAATACATTTTTGTGAGGTCTGCACATCCTCCTAGGTTATAAATTCAAGGTGTTTAAAACTTTAATGGATCATGCCATACCTTGACTAATATCCTTTTTTAACCCTACACCTTCAATAAATCTCATTTTAGAAATTATTTTCTTATCCACTTCCAGTGTATATTTCAATTGACCCAAACTTGCTAAGCAACTACACCTTGATTTTTGAGGTTTTTATCTCTTGAGAATCCTTTGTTGTGATCCTATCCCAATAGATTATGGTTGATGAAGATCTAGTTAATTAAGTTCCGACAATTCAAGCTTATTGTAAATAATCACTTTCAAAATTCTAATAACATGAATACTTCCATTTTTTTCTCCTTAGAAAATTTAGGCGAAAGAATAAAGAATACATACCAAGAGTAATGAGGATTGATCATACTTACCAATTTTGGAATAAAAATCTTTATGATACATGAAAATAGCATCCATGACTCCACAAATGAGTGCATGCCTCCCTCCATGGCCAAATAGAGATGGTCAAAATAACTAAGCTTTTCAAAGTTCCCTTCAAACTCTTTTTTTGAGGAAGAAGTTCCCTTCAAACTCTATAGCTTTAAAGAGTTCCAATATAGTTAGTTGTAGTATAAATAATATGATGTACTTTATGAACATAATGAAACAAAAAAGGAAAAAAAAAATACAGGATAGAGTTAAATAACCTTGGAGAGGAAATAGAACCTGTAGCTTTCATTGTAGGCATCCTTAAAAGAATCCACGCAATTTGACCTAGTACAATACACTATGGTACTTCCATTATAGAACAAAACCATCCAACAAAAAATATATACAAAAAAAAAAAAAAAAAAAAAAAACTAAGAATACAAAAAATATAACCTTCATGAACAGTCCGAATGAGAAGTTTGAGGGAGGCGAAACAAAAATATTTATAATTTTTTTTCCGATTGATTTTTATTCCCTATGATCTAATCGCAAGTTTTAGATATACTTGAAGGTAAGCAAAAATTGCAGCAATTTTTTTAGATAGACACAAAATCTTAATTGTTCTTATCAACTTTCTCTCTACTAATCTTTGGATTAATACAAAATTTTACTTTTTCTTGTCAACTTTCCTCTATTTAGCTTAATATTGATATCAACATTTTTTTCCCTTAACTTTATGAATAATTGTAAAACAGTGGGAAAGATTAATTATTAAGAGTTTGAGTTTGAGACAGAGTTTAATTAGAATTAAGGATTTCAATCTTTGTATATCTCCATATAAACCACAACATATAAAGCACTTCAATTATAACATACGGATTCAATGAAACAACACATTTTCATAATTCAAGATTGAAATCTATTCAATCACATGTATACGTCCAGCCAAAAACAAAAACAACTAGCAATGTTATAAAAAAGCTTTAATAAAACATAAATTCTACACGTCCCAACATATAAAGCACTTCAATTATAACATACGGATTCAATGAAAAAACACATGTTCATAATTCAAGATTGCACTACAAAAAACACGTTTTTAAGCCGTTTTTTTTAATTGAACAGATCAAGCTATGTATATGTGTGATTGAATAGATTTCAATTGAAATCTATTCAATCACACGTATACGTCCAGCCAAAAACAAAAACAACTGGCAATGTTAATAAAACATAAATTCTACACGTCCCTTGATTGGCAATGTTATAGATTTCAATCTATTTTATAATTATGGTTTGACAATGTTAAGATTTTTATCCACTTAAAAATTATAGTTGAAGAATACTTATATTTATTTTTTCCTTAAAATCTAAAAATTTAAAAAAATTTCTACAATTTGGTGTCGCCATTTGGTGCAATCACAGCGTCTAAACCCAACTTTTATTATTATAATAATAATAATAATAATAATAATATGATATGATATGATATATATATATATATATATATATATATATATATATATATATATATATATATAGATGAGGTAAATTCAATATTATCTATAATTTACTATTTAATAAATAGTATGTATCTCGTTGCAGATAAGTTTAGTGACCCAAAAAAATTGACAATGATAATATAAAATTAATATTGCACTAATCACAGCTTATTATATTACTTTATCATCACATGAAAGAAGTTTTGAAATTTATATATGTTTATGGCGTTGCCCTCGTTTAAAACTACACGATCATCGCCACTCCAAAAAGTTAAATAAGGTGATCGTTTGGTTTTACAAAGAAGTTCGAACCAGGTACTTAACTTTTTCTTTCTTTCTTTTTTTAACTTTTTAATGTCAGATTTTTTATGGGCTTTCCTTTTGCTTGGGGACTGAGAAACCATAGGAAAACTAAATGAAAATTAAATAATGAACAGAACAGCCTTGGATTTAAGTTTTTGCTTTAAGTTATATCATGACTTGTACTTCAAAGCATGTTTTGAGTATCTGAAATATGCGTGTCATTTTGCACTTTCTTGATCATGTATTTGATGATGGTGGTGGAAGTAAGTTTTGACAGACAGAAGTGCTAAATGCTGTTATTCTCTGGTCCAACTATATGTCCAGAAACAATAATTAGAAGAATACAAAAAAATATAGTTCCATGTTTTTTTTTTTTTTAGTTTGTATACAATATTTCACTAATTAGGAGTATTCGTAAACATTTTTTTATCATTTATATATATTATGATCAAGTTCTTATATATTAAGCATCAATGGAAATCTAAGGCAGGTGAGGGCACTGCAACATACCTAGTGTAGCCATTAAAGCAAAGATGATTATGCCTACTGGCTGCGCCCTCAACTTTCCTATATTTTGTATATATAATTATTTATGTTCTTCATTGACTGGTGAGTGAACCATAGTGTTGATGTGGCAATGGTCAAGGATCCACTCTTTATTGTGGCATAGATTTGCACATTGTAATGCATATTGTTGTTCTAGTATTTCATTTGCACATTGTAATGCATATTGTTATTCTAGTATTTTGTATATGAGCAATGGCTTATATACATTAAGTCATTTACATACCTAAACACTCAAACTAGTTGGCATATTAATATTATGAATGTAGTATCGTTAGATGTTTGTTTAGTATCATAGATCGGATCTCATCTATATTTTCTTTTCGTGGGTAGGTAGGCATGGTAGGCATCAGTGACATAAATTTCCAGGGGCCTCTAGGTGAGAAGAAAAATATGGCTGACAATAATAACTGGAGGCCATGGTCGGAGCTCCCTGGCGCTTTACTTGATCTGATTACGAAGCCGCTAAGTGCTATAGAGTATCTTATGTTTGGGTGTGTCTGTAGTACATGGAGGTCATTTGTTGCAGAATACAGGAAAGAGTTTATGGCATCCCAACCTCCACTTGCTCTCTTCTTATCAAAGAATGCTAGGATAGCTTACTTCTATAGCTTATTTGATCAAAGGTTGTACAAGAAAATATTTCCCAGTGTTACTGGTAAATCATGTTCTGGGATCACTTGTGGGTACTTTGTCTTGGAGGACAAGTATGATACAGCAGATTCCCAAATTTGGCTTCTGAATCCTTTAACAGGACATGAACTCTATTTCCCTAGACCTCCCAAACAATTTTGTCGTGTCATCCTAGTTTCTTTAGCTATGCCTTTGCTACAGTATGTACTCGTAGCTTTTTCCACATGGTGCCCATATTTACAGTTCTGTAGATCCACAGATATCAACTGGACCGTATATGATTATAGTGGCAAATTTGATGAAAGTCAAGAAAACAATCATTGGCAAATTATTGATGGAGTTGTCTTTAAGGGAAAGACATATGTTACAACTACTCATGCTAAAATTGGGGTACTAAATCTGAATTCTCATCCTTATGTGACCCTGCTGAAAATAAATCGCAATGCAAAGTTGAAACGTGGAATCTGGCGGTTTCTGGCTTCTGGTGAACAGCACTTGATGATTTATGCAATTTCATGCAGAAACCATAAAGTTTATGAGTTAAATTTTTCAACAATGAAATGGGTGAAGATGCAGAACTTCGGAGATCAAGCATTGTTTTTTGATTTTCCACAAAGCTCATGATTGTTCAGCATAGCTCAATTGACAGGTGGCCCATATTCTGGTTACATATACGAAATTGGATCTGGATCTGGCCTTTACACATCACATTTCCTGGATGGTAGAAATTCCATGTCTCAATTGATCATGCTGGGAAGTATGCCAAGTGCTTCTCAATTTAACACATTCTGGTATTTTCCACATCTGTCTTGCAGTGTGGATTCTCTCTCTGATGACTAGTTAGGACTTCTTCTGCTTCATCTTCCACACACGTTTTCTATTGAAACAATTACTTGGCCAAGACTTCGAGTTGTTATATATATATTTTTTTTGTTTCTCTTCATGTTCTTTATTTATGACTTTGAAAGTTTGAACCTTTTGATGGTTTACAATCATTGAAGAGAATTATCTGCAATGAGTATAGCTGGAGTTTCCTGCTGGCTGCTACCCACTTTTGTGTCTCTTAAAGCTGTACATACTACACAATTTCTTTTGTGAGATGAAAATCTAACAAATGGTTAATCTCTTCTCTCAGCAAAATTTTTTCCTCTCATATTTTTTTTAATAGGTAATTATCATTGTCACTTCTACTACTATTGTTATTGGTACTGGTTTGATTATTAGTTTTCTAATAAAATTTATGAGGTTTGAACAAGAATCTGCCAATCCATCAAAGAGCTTGTTGTTGTTGTTGTTTTTTAAAAATTTTAATTTATAATAATTTGATAGTTACAATGATAGAGGAGAGATTTGAAGTTGGGACATTAGGAGGCGTCAATTGAGATATAAGGCTATTGAAAATTATGCATAAAATGTGACCAGAACACCAAGATGTGTGGGGATTTTTAATTTTAAGAACAAATAGATCGTTGTAAAACTAATCAAAAAAAAAAATTTCCTCTAATTTACAAGAATTTGATGTAATAATTTTAATACTAGTGGTAGGAAAAATTTGACTTTTTTTTTTTGGTTAAGCGAAAAATGAAAATAGTAAATAAAACTTATAAGTGTTAATCTCAAACCTTTCTTAAAATGATGTGATTATTTTCTAAAAAAGTATAGTTAATACAATATATTAGATTTTCCAAATTAAGTTATATATATTTGTTATCTAAAAGTACTTAAAATTTTGTAGTTTTTTTTTTAAGTAAACATAATGCATTTTACATTCAATTATTATATAAAGCAAGATATTTTATAAATAATGTAATATATTGTTAGGATTTTTTTTAATACTCCTTACAGATGGTTTATCCTTTATACATCTTGAACATCGACCTAAGTAAATACATCACTTATAGCCCCCCAAAAAAATTCAAGACTTTAATAACATAAGAAAATGTAATTTTATCAAGAACCTACTAATATTATGCTAAGAATGTGACATAATTGTCAATGAAGCAGCCCCTCTTTCAACACAAACCACTCCTCTTAAAGCATCACCAAAATGAATCAAATCGAATGGACTGGCATTGGCCAACACTAAAAATACAAACATCCCTAACTCCCTAGATGCAAAATAAAAAATAGTTTTTTTTTTTAAAGAAAAAGAGTTTTTACTATATAAATTATGAATATATGGTTTAAATTATCCTAAAATTAATGAGTTATGTATGGTAAAATAGAGAATATTAAAAGATTAAAAAAATGAGAAACTACTACTTAGTCTACTTTAAATGAGTGTTTGTATATAAATATATATATATATATATATATATATATATATATATTTTAAATGAAGGTGCTATTAAATATAATTTCGACATAATTAAAAAAAAATATTGATAAATAGAGGGGGAGGGGGAGAATTTGAAAAAACCAGGTCCCCCTCCCTACGCCCTCTAATAGTTTAAGAAGAAACTAGGTAATGATACGCAACTCTTGGATGTCACAAATATTCTTGATGTATAAGTAATATATCACAAAATTAGAATTTTACTGACCATGTCATTGGTCAAAACTAAACTAATAAGAAATTTTATCAGTTGAGCTAATTGAAATTTTTTAGATTATATCATTGATCAAAACTAAATTAGTAAGAAATTTTGTCTTTTGAGCTAATTGGAATTCCCCAAATCATGTCATTGGTCAAAACTAAACCAATAAGAAATTTTATCAATTTTATCCTTTGAGCTAACTAGAGCTTCCCAAACCATGTCACTGGTCAAAACTAAATTAATAAGAAATATTATCAATTGAGCTAAATGAAATTTCTCAAACCATGTCACTAGTCAAAACTAAACTAATAAGAAATTTTGTCCGTTGAACTAACGAACTCCAAACTATGTAAATTTTATTAATCAATACAACTGACTATTTAATAATTACAGTATCTAGATATAGGCATATAGCATCTACTTTACAAGTCTATGGAGTCAATCAAAAGCAAAAATTTATCTATAGCATCTACTTTACAAGTCTATGGAGTCAATCAAAAGCAAAAATTTATCTCCACTTAGCAATTATATCGTTGGACTTGGTGGAGTGAGATATCCTATTCCTGCCTAAAGTTTCACTTCTCATTGCAATGTATTCATGTACTCCCATCACCTAAAAGCCTTCTCAATTGCACTGCTAAATCCACCCACGAAGCCACCCTTTTAAAGCAAAACCTTAAGGTTAAGTCTAGCTCGGACTTTGAAGCAGGTGTTTTACTTTTCCAAATTTATATATAATATTTCAATATTTTTAATATCAGTTTATTTTTTTTTAATGGAAAACAAAAGAAAACTAGGAAGAAAAGTTTGAATCATATATTATATTTCTTGTGTGAATGACTTATCTCAGAGCAGTGGTTGGCTGGTGAGTTATGCTTTTGTTGAATTAAAGTTGTCACTCACTTTTCTTCAGTTCCCACAATCTGTCGTCATATTTAATATGGGTTTTATGTGGATATTGTAGAATATTTTTGTGTATTTATGTATAGAACATGATTACCATATGTTTGAAGAGATGTAAGAATGAATAAAATCTATGCTGGTCTCTGGTCTTGTTGTGATATTTTTGCAGTTTGTGCCTTAAAAGAAAAATGCAGCTTGACTATAAAGTTTATTAGCATGTTTTAAGTATTTTTATATGTGTGTAATTTTTCACTTCATTGGTTATGTTATTTATGGTTTTTGAAGTAAGTTTTGTCTGATAGAGGTGGTGATATTGTGGTTGACATCTTCTAAGATGAACTTTGGCCCAAGTCTAACATAATATGCTGTTAAATATAAATTTCTTGCAAGCATGTCATGTGGATGGGTTAGAAACAATAACATACGAATATAAATGTAGAAATTTGCCAAGAGCCTTATAGTACCTCGATTGGCATCTCTCTATATACAAAGTACTTAAAGGTTCAGCAGGATGGGGTTAGCAGCATATTATTGTATTTCTAACTATCGTGTATCCGTGGTTTATTCCTTAGGGGTGGGTCCAAAAGGGCCCTACCTTGGTGAGGTTCCACATCATTAAAAAAAAAAATGTAGAACCTCTAGATGTTTTGTTAGTGGCGTATATAGAATCTGATCATTATTTTCTCTTTGTGCGGAAGGTAGCTAGGCATGGTGCTGCGAGGGGGCAATGACATAAAACTCAGGCGGCCTAGAAGTAAGAAGGAAAAGAAGGTTGACAATAGTAAATTGAGGCCATGGTCGGCGATCCACGAGGCTTTGCTTTGTCTGATAACAAAGCAGCTAGGTGCTATAGACTACATCATGTTTGCTTGTGTCTGCAGAGGATGGAGGTTACATGTTACAACACACAGGCAAGAGTTTATGGCATCCCAACCTCCACTTCTTGTCTTCTTATCAACGCAAGCTAAGAGAGCTTCTTATTTCTATAGCATCTTTGAGCAAAGGTTGTACAAGGCAAAATTGCCTAACCTTAATGGCAAATCATGTTTTGGGATAACTTGTGGGTACTTGGTCATGGAAGATAATAAAAAAAGGGCAGATTCTCAAATTTGGCTTCTGAATCCTTTATTCCTTTTACAAGACATGAACTCCATTTCCCTAGCCCTTATTCTCGTGTGATCCTTGCTTCTTTGGCTACACCTTTGCAGGAGTTTGCAATCATAGCTTTCTGCACATTGTACCCATCTCTACAGTTTTTTAGATTCAAAGATCTCGGCTGGACTGTACATGATTATAGTGACAAATTTAATGGCTGTCGTGGGCCCTCTACGTGGGCGATTGTTGATGGAGCTGTCTTAAAGGGTAAGTTATACGTTTTAACTAGTTATGCTGAAATTGGGGTGCTAAATCTGAATTCTACGCCTTACATAACCCTGCTGGAACTTTAAACACTGAATATTTGCACCGTGGACTGCAGTTACTGGCTTATGATGAACAGCTTTTGATGATTAATGGATTGATGAACGGAATTGGAATTATTAAGGAAGAATGTCAAGTTTATGAGCTTAATTTTATGAAAATGGAATGGATGAGGATTCAGAACTTCACTGATCAAGCATTGTTTCTGGATTATGATATGGGCTCAAGATTTAGCAACATGACCATATGGAGGTGGAGCCAACATTATTCAAATTGCATATACAATGTTGGTGTGACTTGCAAATGCATCTTAAATTTCTTGGATGGTAGAGATCGAGGGTCTTTCTGGAACATGCAAGGAAACCGTATGCCACATTTTCCCTTGGGTGTTCCATTCTGGTATTTTCCACATCTGTCTTGCAATTTAGTCATCTAGATTCTCTTTCTGATAACTAGTTTGGATTTCTTTTTGTTCTTCTTCCCTACCTTATTCATTTAAACAATCCTTTGTTTATGGATTTGAAGTGTATATATATTTTGTAGCTAAAGGTTCCTGCTGCCCAATAGCGTGGCAATTGTGGAAAATGCACAACTGCATTTGTGAAATGAAAATCCTATAATGGTTATTGTCATCCTATTAGTAAGAGTTGGGAACCATAAAAATTGACTGGATCACTAACATGTGCATGGATTTTTAATTTCAGAAGCAATATGATCTTTAGCCAAAAAATGTAACTTAATCTAGATTTATTACATTCCTGTCTTATTTTATTTTATTTTTTTGTTTGTCTAGTACTATTTCAATTTTCGCTGTTCCAATGTAATTGGCATATTTTAAAAGACAATCCAATATATCAATGCTTGATAATATATTCAAGTTTTTCTTTTTCTTTTTTTGAAGTTAAACCATGATATCAATTCATTAAGAGAGATTAAGAGAAAGTACATAATGAGAGAGCAAGAGCACTGAAAAACAGGGCTTTCTTCAAGCCATACGTTTTCACTGCCTAAGTTCTTTGCTGCCTTTTTTTTTTTTTTTTTTTTTTTTTTTTTTTTTTTTTGAGAAGGTAGTTCTTTGCTACTTTGGCAAGATGTGCAACCTGATTTCCAGTTGGTCGTGTGAGACTAAGAATTGCAGACCGATAGGCACCCAGGGACAACTGAGGGACAACCTCTTTAGACCATCACTTGAACCTTAAAATAAAAAAATCATACGTTAAAATAAAGTACCATAAAAAAGAAACGCACTGAATAATGCGTGTGTATACAATGCTTTAGGAAAATAAGTACCAAAATAAATTCCTCTTGCCTATTTAAAAAAGGGTGCTGTTAACGGGTGCTGTACAGCACCCGTTAATGTGATAAAATTTAAAATAAATTATTCATATATTTTTAGGGATATGAAAAAATTAAATATGTATTAAATGTTTGTCAGTTTAGATGGAGTATTGGAGAAATCAAAGTACACGTTTAACATAAATCACAACTGAAAAGTAAAATTTTATCAATTTTCAATGCAGGTGGGATTTGTGAAAAATAATAAATGAACCACAGCTGGTTCATTAACAGGTGCTGGCTGGCACCTGTTAACAAAGTCCTTTAAAAAATTCTATATACTACTTTCATGTTCGCGTGTTTTAATAAGTACAGTTGTTTTCTTAAAAAAAAAAGTACACTTTCTAAAATTAATAAATAAAATTTCTATTTTACTCCTTATTTTATTTAAAAGTTAATGCCATTGTTTTTCTAAAGTTTAAATTAATAAGGGTAGTTTTGAAAATTTATACTTTTTTATTAAACAGACAGAACAATAAATGATGTTTTCTTAAAAAGTTAGAAAAATAAAATTTTGAAATAAAATAAACAAATTGGAGCGGGGAGTAAGATTCTAAAAAAAACATCTTTAGGGAAATAAATTTTAATTTAGATTTACTATACTTTCTTGGTATTATTTTGTTTGTCTTTTAGTATTCCATTTTTTTCTGTTCCAAATTTGATTATTTGTTTTATTTTGACAGTAAATATTCCTTAATTTACTGAGTTCCATATTCAAGTTTAAATATTTAAAAATTTATAAGCGCAATTTGAAATCTTCTAGTACTATTATTTTGGAGAAACGTCCGTGTTCTTTTTTCAGAAAATAAAAAGATTTTCTAAGCTTGCGGCGAAAACTTTACCAAACCCTTCAGCCAAAAAAAAAAAGCCCTTCACCGCAGCCACCACCACCGCATTTCTCACACTCTCAACCCTCTGTTTTGGACATTGCGAGGTAATCTCTAACCTCAAATTTTTTAATAAACCAAACCAAAGCATGTATTATTATGGTTAATGATCAGGCATTAAAAGTTCTGATTGCATTTTCTTTTTCTTTTTCTTTTCTGTGTAAAACCGAAAATTATGTCTTTTTTAAGTTTTAAAAGGCTGTTTTTTTTTCTTTTCTTTTCTTTTTTTTGTCTGTTGTCTGTGTTTGTATGTTTTGTATTGAAGAGAGAGAGAGAGAGAGAGAGAGCGAGCGAGAGAGTATTGCTTGGATGAGGTTTCTAGCCTTTTGTTTTAGGATGCATTGATATGAACTACACACTAGGTCCTAGTACGGACACTTCGTTGAGTACCCATGTCATACACCATTTTATGTTAGAATTTTTCAAAAATTGCTTGTATCACCATGTCATACTCGTGCCCATACCCGTACCCTGTGCTTCCTAGGCTGCACCTGCAATGTTTGGTTGCCAAGAAATGAAGAAAGTGCCAGAAAAGATAGGAACTTTTTTTTAAATTCATTTTAAGCAATGCTGGGACCATAAAGTATTGAATAACTTTTACCACAGTACTCGTCACATGAGGAGTTGTGAATGATAGAGTTATGAATTCACTATTTTTTCTCTATTGCTTACAGCTTGTCACGTGACAAGTTGTGCAATAAGTTGAAATCCTAGCATTTTCCATTCATTTTTTCAGATTTTTATTTTTATTCTGACATTATTATTTTATTTACTGAGATGTAGACTTGGCTTTTATAATAATCAATTAAATATTTTTTATTAGTCACTTGTGTATTAAGTGAGTGATTTATCAATTATGTCAGCAATTTTAATGAGATGACAGTAGGGATCAAAATGAAAATTTAGACTTTTACAAAGAGACTGATTTTTTTTATAATTTTTTTTAAGTTTAAGATTTTCCTCTTAACTTTTTTATTATAATCTGGATAAATATATAGAGGAATGATAAATATAATCTGGATAATGTTTATTTAGTGTCATATGTGGACATTAATTTTTATTTCCTCTTTTTTGCAAAGGTAGCCATGGTATTGCAAGGGGACAGTGACATAAATCTTAAGGGGCTTAGAAGTAAGAAGAAAAAGATGGTTGACAATAGTAATCGGAGGCCATGGTTGGAGCTCCCTGATGCTTTGCTTTACATGATCACCAGGTTGCTAGGTCCTATAGACTATCTCATGTTTGGCTGTGTCTGCAGAGCATGGAGGTTGTATGCTGTGGCAAACAGGCAAGAGTTTATGGCATCCAAACCTCCACTTGTTATGTTTATGCCAAATCGTTCTAAGAGAGCTTGTTACTTCTATAACATCTTTGATGGAAGGAAGTACAAGGCTAAACTCCCTAACCTTGTTGGCAAAATCTGTTATAGGATCTCATATGGGTACTTGGTAGTAGAAGACCAGATAGATGCGGTAAATTCTCAAATTTGGCTTATAAATCCTTTTACAAGACATGAACTCCGTGTCCTTAGCCCTCCCCTAGTGCATAATCGTGTCATCCTTGCTTCTTTAGAGACACCTTTGTCAAAGTTCGTAATCATAGCCTTTCGCAGATATGGCTCATATCTACAGTTTTGTAGATCCACATATGCCGATTGGACTCATTGTGATTGCAATGATCACTGGATATTCGTTGATTTAGCCGTGTACAAGCGAAAATTGTATGCAATAACAACTGGTGCTGGAATAGGAGTGGTAAATCTAAACTCTTGTCCTTATGTGACCCCATTGGAAGTTAAATCCATTCCAAATTTGAAAGGTGGACTGTGGTTACGGGGTACTGATGAGCAGCTCCTGTTGATTAACGCAATTGGAAAGAATCATGAAGTTTATGAGCTAAATTTTTTGAAGATGGAATGGGTGAAAATGCAAAACTTTGGAGATCAAGCATTGTTTCTGGATTATTATAAGGGCGGCTTAGGGTTTAGCAACAAAACCAGATGGAAAGATAGTGAAAAACCTTTTAATGGCAGATACTATTTTAATCGTGATAACACAGACATTTGGTTCCACTCCATGGATGGTAGGCGCGACCAGTCTTTCCCTTTCATGGGAAGAAAATGTATGCCAAATACTTTGCGATTTAAACCATCTTGGTATTTTCCACACGAGTCTTGCAATGTGGATCTTTCTCTCAGGAGACAAGACTAGTTACATTCATTATCCCTACCATTTATATATTGAATGAATCATTTGGACAAGAGTTTGAGGGGTTTTATATATTTGTTGCTCTTTATTTCCTTTCTTTTCAACTTTTAACTCTTTTTGATGTCATTCTCATTGAAGAAAATTCCCTGCAACCAGGTTATTTGCTGTTTACTGCTGCCCATTTTGTGTTTCTTAAATAGTCAACCTGTGCAGATTGTACCATCTCTTTTGTGATAAGAGAAATCCAACAATGGTAATTCTATTCTCCTCAACAAAATGTTCTTAAAATTTTTAGATCATTTTTACGTTTACCACTATTGTCATTGTTATTATTGGCTTGATTATTTATTTCTTAATAAAATTAATGAACTTGGAACGAAAAAAATACAAAATTTAAATTTAAAAAAGTGACTAAAAAGCACCAAAATTTGCAGTAATTTTTAATTTCAGCAGCAATAGATCATTGTAAGACAAATGGATCAAGTTTCTTTTATTTTTGATTTCTTTTTTAACTTCCTGAATTTCGGAATTATAATTGTTTAATATGGTGGCACCTTATTATGTTTTCCTCTCATTTTCACAAGGTGCCGAAATATATGAATACTAGTTCTTGTTAGGATTAAAAAGACATAAGACAGCAAAATGGGGATGAGAACAAAGCAACCTGAAATGTATGAATCTTTTCTGACTGATTTTCACTAACTGTAGTGTTAAGGGAACCAAATCACACGTCTGCAGAGTGCATTGGAGACAATGCAGAGCACAGTGAAGATCAAACAGATGTACAGAATGCAGAATGTAGTGCTCAGGATACAGGGTGAAGATTAATACATATGCAAAATGAAGATCAGAGGGCGTGTGTTAGGATTTATCACATGTGCATTCAATCCAAGTCAGTACATGGTGAATATTAATTTGTTGAGGAGTTGCTTGAGGCACATGTAATAAAATATTGATTGTTATGGTTTGATAAGATAAAAATAAATAAATAAATAAATAAATGATTGTCCCAAAACTTAAACTATTAAGAAATGGTAAATTTTATCATTTAACCATAATTTTAATAAGCTACAACCATACAAGCTTTAAAGGCTATTGAAGACTAAAACTCTTTTATATATGGGCAGTAAAGGGTTCAAGTTATAGGGTTCAAATATATATATATATATATATATATATATATATATATATATATACCCCATTGATGGACGTAAACAAACAACAATAATTTGGAGGTAGAGAGAATGGTGGGGAGAGAAGGGTGGGGTTGTGATTCTTGAACTCCAAGTTATCCTAGATCATGTCGTTGTACAGATCATTCAACCCTTCAAACATTTAGCCATGTTTGGAATGCAGGAATAGTTTTAGACATTTAGTAATGTTTGGGATGCAGGAATAGTCCTGTTGTAATCATCGTCAAGTTATTTTTTTTGCATTTTCTATTCTTTTGTAATAATCATTTAGTTGTTTGGTTGTCTCTATGTATTATTAGTTTGGGCTTGATTACATAATTTATAGAGGAAATTACATTTTACCACCGTAAACTATACTCTTGATTATACTTTGTACCATAAATTTTTTGAATGCACATTTTGTGCTCTAAACTATAATTATTGTTACACTTTGCACCCCAACTTGAATTTTAGTACAATTTAACAATGAACTTAATGTTGGTATCTGGTGCAAAGTGTAATAGGGGTCAGAATTTATGATGCAATTAAGTATAACATGAGGTATGATTTAAGGTGGCAAATTGTAATTTCTCCCCATTTATATAAGGATTAAAGAACTTTTTTCAAAATTTACCAAAACATTAAAGATTTTTAATTTTAGGAACCGTAGAAAGTGACTTGAGCAGCATGTGAAGGGATTTTTAATTCAGGAGCAATAAGAACTTTAGGAAAAAAAAATGTAATTTAATCTAGATTTATTATTCTCTCTGTCTTGTTTTGCTTGTCTACCGTCTAATAGCTAGTATTTCAATTTTTGTTGATCTAATATATTTGTCAAATTTTAAAAGTCAATCCAATATATCAATGCCTTTAATATATTTATGTATTTTTTAATCATATTTATTCATGTTTAAATAAGCACAATTTTAAAACTTCGGATTTTTTTTCTTTTCTTTTTTGAAAGAAACGTGAGGAGTATTTTAAAAGGTTAGATTTTATAAGCTGGACAAACAAAAATGGACAAGAAACTTAACTACATTTTTTTCGTTTAACGAAAAGAAATTAAAGTATTTGCTATTGTTTACAATGTTTACAAGAATCGAAACCTCGTAATGGGTAATGAGGTGACAACTTATTAATTACACCTCATAGCCATTTGTAACTGAGAGGACTGTTATAATTACATTATGTTTATCAAAAAATTTCCTTAATTGCACTACTTTTCGTTTCGTTTATCGAAAACACTAGACCTTTACTTGACTACATTCTTTTCGTTTTGTTAACCGCTCGATAAAATATGACCATCTTTTGGCTGAAAAATTCATTGAACTTCCAAACCAACTTATCAAACACTAATTAATTCCCGTTTCATTTTGAAACTTTTAAGGCAGTATCTAGAATTCTATATAAGTAGGTGACCGAAAGCAAGAACCCTAACAGAAACCAAATTCTCAAAGACAAGCTAGCTATAGCCACCAGATCATCACTCTAAGACGTTAATTAAGGTGATTTTCATTGCCCTTATATTTTCTATATTCTCTATATAAATGAATATCTTTAGGAATGAAAAAGCACATGAAGCTCAATAATCAATTCTAACATGTCTTTTACATCGTATTAAGCATGTTCTAGGAATCAATATATGTTTCATTTTGCATTTCCTATATTTTTCAACGATGGGTAATGGACCAACTATACATATGGCATATGTGCAGTTATTTTCATTGTATAATATATTGCACGTACAACTAGTGGTGAAAAACTGAATTATAAACAATACAATACTATTATGAATAGAAATCTATTAGATGTTTGTTTACTGTTATGCATAAACATTAATCTTTATTTTTTCTTTTTGCGAAGGTAGGCATGGAATTGCAAGGGGACAGTAGGCGTAGAAGTAAGAAGAAAATTATCGTTTCTGCTCCATCAGATAATAATAATTGGAGGCCGTGGTCGGAGCTCCCTGAGACTTTGCTTCGTCAGATAACTAATTGGTTAGGTGCTATTGATTATCTCATTTTTGCCTGTGTGTGTAAAACTTGGAGGCTGTACGCTTTGGCAAAAAAGCAAGGGTTTATGGCATCCCAACCTCCACTTGTAGTTCTTTTCTTACATCGGGGATCGAAAAATTTTTGTTACTTCTATAGCATTGTTGATCAAAGGTTGTTCAAGCCATTACTGCCTAGCCTTATTGGCAAAGAGCTTTTTGGGGTTTCTTTTGGGTACTTGATCATCGTCGACAAGAAAAATATTTCAGGTTCTGAAATTTGGCTTCTGAATCCCTTTACGGGTCATGAACTTTTTTTTCCTAGCCCTCCCGATCAGTTTCAATATGTCACCCTCGCTTCTTTAGCTACACCTTTGCCAGAGTTCATAATCGTATGTTTTTCCCGTGAATGCTTACAGTTCCGTAGGTCCACGGATGTCAACTGGACTCAATATAAATATGATAACCCTAATATGATTTACAGTTTTGCTCTCTTCAACGGCAAGATATATATATCAAATTTTGAAGGCATTAGGGTGCTAAATCTGAATCCACTGCATCCTCATTTGACCTTGCTGAATGTAAAAAGCAATGCAAATGTGTATCCTGGATTGTGGCAGTTACTGTGTTTTGATAAACAGCTTCTCTTGATTTCTGGATGTTCTGATTTTGAAGTTTATGAGCTAAATTTATTGAAGATGGAATTGGTGAAGATTCCTAACTTGGGAGATCAAGCATTGTTCCAGGTTGGCAGTAAGTTCTCAGCAATTAGTAACATAACAAGTTGGGAAGCTGTTGGGATCCCGCCTTCTAATAATTGCATATACCGTATTTGCGAATATGATTCTGACTACTCTGTGAAGTTCTTTGATGGTAGATGCCCCCAGTCTTTCCCAATCTTGCGAGGAGAACGTTACATACCACCTAGATGTAATAAATTCTGGTATTATCCTCATCAGTCTTGTCGTGTGGATTGTCTCTGTGAAGACTAGTTTGGATTTCTACTTATTCATCATCCCTACCATTTATGTATTGAATTTATCATTTAGACGAGTTTTGAAGGTTTTATTTTTATTTTATTTTATTTTATTTTATATTGTTCTTCTTCATTTCCCTCATTTACTTTCGCAGTACTTTTTTTTCATTTTTTTTTTTCATTATGATATGCTCATTTAAGATAATTCCCTGCAATTAGGGTAGCTAATGGATTTATCACATGTGCATTCAATCCAAGTCAGTACAGGGTGAATGTTAGTTTGTTGAGGAGTTGCTTTAGGCACATGTGATAAACTACTGATTGTTATGCTTTAGTAAGTTAAAAAAATAAAAATAAAATTAATAATTGTCCCATTATCATTTAATCATAATTCTAATAAGTTGCAACCTTACAAGCTTTTAAGGCTATTGAAAACTAAAACTCTATTATATATGGACCGTAAAGGGTTCAAGTTATAGGGTTCAATATATATCCCATTGATTGATGTAAACAAACAACAATAATTGGAGTTAGAGAGAAGGGTGGGGTTGTGATTCTTGAACTTCAAGTTATCCTAGATCATGTCGTTGTACAGATCATTCAGCCCTTCAGACATTTAGCCATGTTAGGAATGCAGGAATAATTTTGGGAATGGAATAGTTATTCTATTGTAATCATCATTGAGTTATTTTGTTGCATTTTCTATTCTTTTGTAATAAGTATTTAGTTGCTTGGTTGTCTCTATTATTAGTTTGGGCTTGATTGTTCCTCAAAAAAAAAAAAAAAAAAAAAAAAGTTTGGGCTTGATTACACTTTACCACCGTATACCATACCCTTACTTACATTTTGTAGCCTAAATTTTTTAAATGCACATTTTGCACCATAAACTATGATTGTTATTACAAATTGTACCCCAACTTCAATTTCAATATAATTTAAGCCAGGTGTAAAATGTAATAAGGGACATAATTTATGGTGCAATTAAAGTGTAATATGAGGTACTATAATTTGAAGTAGTAAACTGTAATTTCCCTGAATTTATATTGGGATTAAAAAACTTTTTTCAAAATTTACCAAAACATTGAAGATTTTTAATTTTGGGATCCATAGAAAGTGACTTGGGCAGCAACATGCGAAGGGATTTTTAATTTCAGGAGCAAAAAGAACTTGAGGAAAACAAATGTAATTTAATCTAGATTTATCATACTCTCGGTCTTTTTTTAAGAGAGTTTCAACCTATGACATTTACTCTTGATGATAGCTCTTTATCATCAAATCAAAACACCAATCAGTTTTTGCTTATTTATTGTCTAATAGTATTTCAATTTTTGCTGTTCTAATATTTGTCAAATTTTAAAAGTCAAGCCAATATATCAATGCCTTTAATATATTCATGTTCTTTTTAATCATATTTAATCATTTTTAAGTAAGCACAATTTTAGAACTTCGTTTTTTTTTTTTTTTTTTGAAAGAAACGTGTGGAGTATTTTAAAAAGTTAGATTTTAGGATAAATTACAAAGTTGGTCCCTTTCGTTTACACCATATATTTCAAATTGGTCCATAACATTTCAATTGAATTAATTTAGTCTCTAACCTTTTCAGTGCTATATAAATTTAGTCCTCGCTATTATCTTTTAAATGAAAAAAAACTAATGTATCAAATGGAACAATAAAAAAAAATATTTTTCATGTCACATCAACTACCATCTATACCGCCACATCAGATTTGAAAAAAAAAAAAAAAAAACTTAATTAAAACTGAGACATGTGAAATCCCAAGACCAGCCAAACTCATCTCCAACTCCTCTCTCTCATCCTCACGATCTCTTTTCTTGCGGCACCAAGTCTTTCTCTCCTATCCTTACTAACTTCATGTTTGGCTCCCTAGAAATTCAATGAAATTATTGCGATTTATTTTTGTTTTACTTGAAGAATGATTTGGCCATGGAAGTTGAGATTGATTTTGAATTTTTCGCTCAAACTCCTTTAAGTGGATATGTATAAACACGTATCAAAATCTCTTCTCTCTCTCTTTTTAAAATTTGTTATGTATTTTTATTCATTTTCACAGGCTCTTTAGATGGACATTGAGAATCATAACTTCAACCCAAATACCATTCCATTTTGTACAAGTTATGTGTTTTGGCAAAGATGGTCTGCAACGAATATGGCAAAAGAGATTCGGAAATTGCTAATAATGCTAGGATGTCCAATTCTTTGGATCCCAATTCACGTCCTTTGTTTGAGAGGGGTCGGCATAAACAACAAAAATAAACATAAAATTAAACACCAGCCCAAAATTGTCTTCAAAACCACACTACCTAAACAAAAGAAAATATCTTTCATCTCCAATGTTTTTTAGCTTAGCAGGCAACGGAATTATAGAACAAATAAAAAATAAAAAGCCCAGACTAAACAAAAGAAACAGAAAAAATCATCAAAACCCTGAAACCCAATGATTAATGGATGTTTGAGCTTGGTCGTTCGCCATTGGATGGGTGGGTCGCCTCACCTTCGGATAGGTGGGTAGCTGTTGCCGTTGCCTGGGCATCTCAAGTTGTTCAGTCATTCTCCTATCCTCCCCCTCTTCGTTTTTGTCTCACAATTGGGACTAGGGATTCTCATGGTCTTAGGTGCATTTTTGTGATTTAGTTGGCTGACTTTTTTATTTTTAATTATAAGCTGAACAAACAAAACTGGACAAGAAACTTAATTAAAATTCCTTAATTACATTTTTTTCGTTTTTCGAAAAAAGTAGACTATTTGTTATTGTTTACAAAAATCGAAGCGTCGTAATGGGTAGGTGAGATGACAAATTATCAAACCTCACAGCCATTTGAAACGGAGAGGACTATAATAATTACATTATGTTTATCGAAAAATTTCCTTAATTGCATTATTTTTCGTTTTGTTTATCGAAAAATTTGACCATATTTTGGCTGAAAAATTCACTGAACTCCCCAACTAACTTATCAAACCCTAATTAATTCCCGTTTCATTTTGAAACTTTTAAGGCAGTATCTAGAATTCTATATATGTAGGTGACCGAAAGCAAGAACCCTAGCAGAAACCAAATTTTCAAAGACAAGCTAGCTATACCAACCTGATCATCACTCTAAGACGTTAAGGTGATTTTCTTTTCCCTTAGATTTTCTATATACACTAAATGAATATCTTTAGGAATGAATTATCATATGAAGCTCAATAATCAATTTTAACATAGCTTTTACATCGTACTAAGCAGGGGCGTAGCTAGAAATTTTTGGTTGGGAGGGCCGAGGTAATATTATCATATTGATTTGCAATTCAAGAAAAATACAAAGTATGACATATATACATATATACATGTCTTCCTGCATTAGTTTTAGAAAAAAATATTAAATCTAACCAAAACTAGACTACATTTTCAAGAAATAATATTTATAGAAATTAAATATAATAAAGTCACTATAAGCAACCATAAAATAAATAGCAGTTAAATTCAACCAAATTAGACTACTATGGTCAAAAATAAATTCAAAATAAATTTCATTCATCCTAACTAAATTCAAAATCAATTTCATTCCTACAAATAGTCTAATGCTGTACCCTCACAGTCTCTCTACTCTCTAATGATAATTCCCACACCAGTGTCTTTGAATAGCTATGGGATATGGCCTCACTCAAGAAAAAAAAATGTGGGATATGGCTGACATGGCTTAGAGAAGGAAAGGAAAAGTAGGAATTTGGGGTGGGGCATTTTTATGGCTACGTATTGGAGGAGGGGCCAAGTTTTTCTCATAGGGGGGCCAGCTCTTAAATGAGAAAGCGTGAGACCTATTTCTTCCTAATATTATAGACATATTGTAGAACACATGACTAGAAGATGAAGAGTCGTGCCAGGTTGTATTTTTTGCAACTGTCTCGCGGGTAAGGCCAACCCGCGAAAGTTTTTGTTTGGCAAAAAGTTGTGTTTTGCTTTACCGAGTCTTTACCAATACTATATATATCCTCATTGCCCACAAATTGTAAAGAGTGCTTTTCAGAGAGAAAACCCTAGAAAATATACTTGAGAGTTAGAGATTGTTATACCCACAATTATCTACACATTTCCTTGTGATTTTCCTCAACTCCTACCTCTCCATCTCTATATCTTTGAGAGGTTGCTAATCCAAACACTTAACACACTCATACTAAGTGTAAAGTGAGATTTTGGTGCTGTTGGGAAGTATTGGAAGGTGTCATTCATTAGCGGATGCAATCTAGTTGAATTGCGGGATCCAGAAAGTTATATAAGACAATGTTCCGAGAAGTCAGTTGGTAGCAGGAGCTTGGAGGGCTCAAGTACATGGGGTAAATTAGGCTTGAAGGGTCTTTTGTTATTCGTGTACTCCAATTTTATTCTCTAGTGGATCGATTTCGAATAGAGGGTCGCGGAGAGGTTTTTCGTTAAATTCTTGGGTTTCCTCTTCAATATCACGTTTTGGTGTTATCTTGTGTTTGCATCCTTCTTCCCTACTCTTTAAACTTTCATTTTATTGTTGATAATGGATGAATATGGCTTAGGGTAGAGTTGTCGGTTTATTGGGCTTATTTACTCTTGTTTCGCACTTAGTTTAAGTTAGAGTAAAAGCAATACAGCCCTAGCTTTTAATTGGGGATCTGAACAAGCTCTTGTGTTTTAACACAAATCCAAGCTTTCATGGTGGATAATAATAATTGGCCATGGTTGGAGCTCCCTAAGGATTTGCTTCATCAAATAACCAAGTGGTTAGGTGCTATAGATTATCTCCTTTTTGCCTGTGTGTGTAGAACTTGGAGGCTGTACGCTTTGGCAAACAAGCAAAGGTTTATTGTAACACCCCGGTTGTTAAGTGTAATTTGGAGGAAGCTTGAGGGGCAAATTGGTAATTTACTCACAAGATATTTTTGGGGCAAATCGGTAGTTAAGCTTTTCAACTTAAGTCAGCCCCCTTTTCTTCCTCATTTTCACGTTGATATGTCTCTCTCCCTCTTGACCGGCTGCCCCTTCTCTCCATCTCTCTATCCTTCTATCTAACCCACCCACTGAAACACACACAAACACGCTCTAGCTCCTCTACTTCTCTCACTCCCTCACGGGTAAACTAGCCATCCACCACCACTTTTGGCGGATTTCACCGAAGAACCCCATTAGAAACTCCATACGCTCCATTCTCTCAAAGCTTTTAAGGTAAAACTCTTAATTGTTTGGTAGCTTTTCAAGTTTTTCTAAGATTTCTTTCTAATCTAAGCTACATGAGTGGTATACATGTGATTGAGTACATAGGTTTTTGATTTGGTGGATTTATTTGTTAAATGGTTAAGGGTTTTTACAAATGATGATCATTTGGGGTTTCTTCATGGTTAAAAAACTTGGGTTTCCTTGAGCAAATCGTGTGGGTGGATTTTGTGGAAGTTTGGGTTGATTTTTGGAAGTGTGTTCTTTGCATTTTAAATGACTTTGGCATATGTGGGTGTGAGTGGAGTGATAACTATGAATTTATGCAAGTTAAGTGTGAGCATGTGCCTTTGCATACCAAGTGTTTGATAAGTTGTTTATATGAGATTTTGGGTTTAATTCCTTGCTTTTAATATGCTTTTAATCTGGTGGTTTTAATGTGAGTAAGTTCTCAAATAATTTGAGCTAGTCTTACAACTATAACAATTTTCTAAAGCTGTCATGACATATTTGAGTCAGCCGCAATGCATGATTTTTAATAAATTACAGAAAAATCATTTTGGGCTGAATTTTCTGTGTTACATTGTATACATATAGGGGAATGTTCCCTTAAAGTTTTGAATTAATCAAATAACTTTTCATTGACCAAACAAGTTTTACAAAATGGCTGCCCTGCTATGTACTGAATCTGAAGGTAAGACTAAAACGTTGAGACATTGTGGAATTAATCCCAAATCTCGGTTGATCTTATCTTGGCTTAAATATATTATTTAGTACTCAAAGAGATTCATGAGTATGTTATATTATCTTATGATGCACATTATTGTGGTAATGAATTTAAAATGTTTTGGTTGTGTCAACACTGAGTTTCTTGGATGCTTGTTTGGTTCCCGTTTGGGTAGTAATACTTGTCTTGGGATGGTCAAGCTAGGCTTTAGGGCTTTAGGTTTGATTTTTGAGGGAATCTTCTCGGATTTATGGAGACAAATTTGATAGCGTAATTTTGTTCTAGGCCTTGTTATTAATAGGCTTGATACTTGTGTTTTTAGGTTCTAAAGTACTTGGTGATGGACCTAGTGACTGGATTAGTTGATTTTGTAGTGCCCAGTTGAGGTAAAATTGGTTGGCCTTCTGAGGTAAGTAGTTTTTTTAATGGGATTTTTGGAAAATAACCATGTTTCATAAATATTGTTTTTGGGTCAAACACATTTTGGAAAATTATATATGGATATGTGTTTTCTTAAAAATGTGGTGTTATGACCCTATTATATAGGATTATATATGAAAATGCATCATATTTGGTATTGCATTTGAGGAAATGCATGAATTGTTTATATGGAAAAATGAGCATCTTTTATTTAATCTTTGATAAGAAAATCATTGATTTTATGGTATATTGAAAAATTTAAAGATGTTTATCTTGTCTTGTATTATTTGGGAAATTGATAGAAAATCTCTTGACAAAAATGAAGTTGAAAACCTTACAAATTTTGTAGAAATTAGATTATTTAAGGTTTTTCTGAAACTACCTGGATATGAATTATGTGTTTCAAAGTAATGTAACTTGTGAGCTTATGTGGTTTTAACACCATGCCATGTGTGATTTTTCGGTGATCACCCGATTTGGTTTCCGTAGTCTTTGTGACAATGGAATCAAATTCAGGTCAGTGCCCTTTCACTTTGGATGACGCGTTCTTCCCTGCTGCCCATGGGGGGAAGAGGTTCCTTGATTGTGTGTGGGTGAGGTTGCTGCCCATGGGTCCAAGAGACCACATGCAAGAGAGGTCCTATTTGAAACGCTCTCTCTGCTGCCCATGGGGGGAGAGAAAAACCTTGAGGGTATGGGTGAGGCTGCTGTCCATGTGGCCAAGAGTCTGCATACTAAAGAGGACAATATCATGCCAATTGTGATTTGTGAATGGGTGATCCCCTGACCGGTCTATGTGGTAGTATGGTATATTTGTGATAAATTACTGTATGTTAGATTTTATGACTTTGGAAATTATATTGTTAGTGCTCACAGATTATGGTATATATTTTCAAGGTATTTACTTTGAGAAAGTGTGTTCCATTATTTAATCATTCTTGTCATACTATTATGGAAATGATTTTCCAGTATTCAGAGAATTTTCCCAAATTAAAACATGCTTTGTAAACTGTTCATCATTATGAAACTTGCATTTCCCCCACCCCCATTAATTATGCTACTTACTGGGCTTTAGCTCATCCCACTTTCCAACAGTTTTTCAGATAAATTTGCTATACCTTGAGCATGGAACTTGTTTTATTGGTGGTGATTGGAGCATTATGCTAAGTGAGAGATTTATGCTATGATTGGTTGGTGACTTAATCTTGCAAAGTTTAACGAGATCATAATTAATTCTATTGGAGGTTGGATACTTGAGGTTTGTTAGCCTTAGGCTTTGTAGGCCTAACTTCAATGTTGAGGTTGTGTATTCTAAAAGGGATTGTGGTTTGTGTTATCCATTTGGAGCTTTGAAATATATTCATGCATTATTTGGAGGCACATGACTTGAGTTATTGTTTGTAATTGTGTTACAGAGCTCTGATTTGTAATATAAAGATTTTAGGATGGTTATTTATTCTTATCCTATGGAAAAGAAAGGAAAATAAAGATTTCCTATAGTTTGATTTGCCATAAAGGAAAAATCTACAGGTAGCCTTGGGATGTTTCCTAACCTCCACTTATAGTTCTTTTCTTATCACGGGGACTGAAGAAATTTTGTTACTTCTATAGCATTGTTGATCAAAGGTGGTTCAAATGTTCAAGTCATTACTGCCTAGCCTTGTTGGCAAAGAGCTTTTTGGGATTTCTTTTGGGTACTTGATCATCGTAGACAAGAAAAAGAAGATGCCAGATTCTCAAATTTGGCTTCTGAATCCCTTTACAAGACATGAACTTCGTTTTCTTTGCCCTCCTAATCGCTTTCAATATGCCACCCTTGCTTCCTTAGCTACTCCTTTGCCAGAGTTCATAATCCTATGTTTTTATAGTCAATGCTTACACTTCCGTAAATCCAAAGATGTCAATTAGACTCTATATAAATATGATAAGCCTTATAAGATTTATAGATTAGCTATCTTCAACGGTAAGATATATATATATATATATATATATCAAATAAGTATGACATTAGGGTACTAAATCTGAATTCTCTGCATCCTCATATGACCTTGCTGAAAGTAAAGTACAATTCAAATTTGTTACCTGGATGGAGGCAGTTACTTTGTTTTGATAAACAGCTCCTTATGATATATGTGTATATATTGATTATGAAGTTTATGAGCTAAATTTTTTGAAGATGGAGTTGGTGAGGATTCCTAACTTGGGAGATCTAGTATTGTTCCAGGACTTCAAAAATAAGTTTTCAGGAATTAGAAAAATAACAAGCTGGGAAGCTATTGGGATCTCGCCTTCTAATAATTGCATATACAGAATTTGGAAATATGATTCTGACTACTCCATATCCCCTAATTGTAATAAATTCTGGTATTTTCCGAATCAGTCTTGTCATGTGGATTCGCTCTGTGAAGGCTAGTTTGGATTTCTTCTTATTCATCAACCCTACCATTTATGTATTGAACTTATCATTTAGACAGGAGTTTTGAGAGTTTTTATTTATTTTGTTCTTCTTCATTTCCCTTATTTACTTTTGCAGTACATTTTTTTTTTTTTCATTTATTATGATATTCTCATCGAAGATAATAAATATATATCTCAAACTACACTTAAAATTTCTACAAACTAAAACATTCTTCTATTAATCCATGTCTTTAAAACAAATTCATTCAAAAAAAAATTTTAAAGCCTCAGCGCGCACGCATAAAGCGTGTGTGATGAGGCTAGTGTGTGTGTGTATATATATATATATCATCTATAATATTTATTAGAATTAAAAAAAAATTACAGATATTATTAGAATGAAAAAAAAAAATTACTAAACTATCTACTTGATTATCAACTATTTTGATTATAAATTATAAAGCAACAAAATTTGAGTAAAAGATCAACATCAATGCCTAGGGATTCACTTTAATTTTTTAATTGGTTATACCTAGGAATAATTTTTTAATAGGTTATACCTAGGAATCATAACCTCATCCATCTCTCTAGAGCTAATAACAACATGAAACAAAAACCAAATTATAGAAATTCACAGATATATTCACCAAATGTTCATATTGTAATCTATGACTATTAAAATAGTGGAAAACCTCATTACTCACTACATGAATAGATCAGAACATATAAAAGAAAATAATTGAAGTAATTTCTATCAAACATTTTGTCAAACACTTTTAATGGTGTTGAGGCTAAACTCTCTTCCCATGTAAAAGGCCTAGAAGTCTCAGCTTTATAGGTTATGTGAGTGTAAATATAAAATGAAAAATGAAAAATTGTAGATATTGCTTTATATTTGGCTTTTGAATCGTTTTACCAGGCATGAACTCCATTTTCCTACATCTTTTATAAGTTCGAATTTGGTAAGGATGGGGGTGTAAAATCCATGTTTTACACCATCCAATAAGAGATTGCCACATCATCATTTTACTTAAATTCAATACATTCTATTACACCAGATAACATTTCAATAAACTTTCAATTTGGTTGTATTTAGTATATGGTTATTAGAATTGATTGGGTATGGTTAACATTTCAATAAACTCTCAATTTGGTTGTATTTAGTATATGGTTATTAGAATTGATTGGGTATGGTTATGTTTATTCTTAAATATATGATAAAATGATATGGCATATTGGAATTGGATGGGTAAAATATGGGTTTTACACTATATCTTTATAGAATTTAATCTCATCCTTTATACTAACACCTTGTTGTCATTTAATCCTTGCTTCTTTAGGTACGCCTTTGCCAGAGTTTGTAATCATAGCTCTTTGCAGATTTTGCTTAAAAATACATTTTTGTAGATCTACAGATGCCAAATGGACTGCATTTCATTACAATGACAAATTACGTAGCAGTCCTATTAATGCCCCATGGACAATTGCTAATAGAGCTGTCTTCAATGGTAAGATATATGTTATATCTAGTCATGGAAAAATTGGGGTACTAAATCTGAATTCACCTCCTAATATGACCCCTCTGGAAGTAGAATGCATTGCAAATTTTAAAGGTGAACCATGTTTATTGGGTTATGATTAAAAGCTCCTGTTGATTGATAAAAGTGGAAGTAATTTTGAAGTTTATGAGCTAAATTTTCTGAAGATGGAATGGTGAAGATGAGTAACTTCAAAGATCAAGCTTTGTGTCTTGGCTTTAGTAAGAACTCAAGATTTAGCAGCATAACCAGATCAAATGGTAGTCAACAATCATCTAATTGCACCAATAGTTTTGGATTAGAGGGCGATTACATCCTATTGGAAATGGTGGATGGTAGTAATCATGAGTGCTCACGGTTACCTTTCATGCGAAGAAAATATATTGATCTTCAGGTGTTTTACCATTCTGGTACTTTCCATGTTTGTCATTCAGTGTGGAAGACTAGTCATGATTTCTTCTTATTCACCATTCCTACAATTCATCTATTGAATGAATGATTTGGACAAGTGTTTGAGGGGTTTTGTATATTTTGGACAAGGTTAACTTGTGGTTGTGGATAGTTAACTTGCAAATTGTACAAACTATTATGTAAGATGAAATCCATAAGTGATTATTCTCTTCTTGTTAACAAAATTTTCCTTGAGGTAGTACATTGTTACTTTTATGGCTATTGTCATTGGTATTGGCTTGATTATTTATTTCTTAATAAATTAAATTCAAGAAAGCATTGGACATGGAAAAGCTATGGAAACGTTTGCTTGCTTTTGATGACAAGCTCTTGATGATTTATAGCATTGACAGAATTGTTAACAATATAAAGTGAGGGAGAAAGACTTAATAGTCTGTATATTGATGTGCAAATAATAATGTACAATAGAGAGCCTTATATAGGCTAGGTATGTGTGCAGTACAAGTAATATGAGTAAACTATAAGTACAGTATACTAGGCTAAGCCCAATGGGCTAATCTAGTCTAAGCTATACACTAACATCCCCCCCTCAAACTCAAGGTGGCAAGGAGGAAGTCAACTAGAGTTTGGATATAAGATCTTGAAGACGACCAGGAGGGTGAGACTTGGTGAAGATATCAACAGGCTGGTCAGCAGAGGAGATGGAGAACAACTTGAGATTGCCTTTCTTGAGATGCTGGCGAGTGATGTGGCAGTCGATCTCAATATGTTTGGTGCATTCATGGAAGACATCATTATGAGCAATGTAGATAGCACTACGATTGTCACAATAAAGAGGAGTGGCAGTGGGTTGTGGAGCATCCATGTCAGCCAAGAGCCAGCAAAGCCAGACAAGCTCGCAGGTGGTGTCGGCAAGGGCACGATACTCAGCCTCAATACTGGAACGGGAAACAACATCCTGCTTCTTACTATGCCACGAGACAAGAGAAGTACCCAAAGGAAAGAGAAACCTGTGATAAAGCATCGATCAGTCAGATCACTTGCCCAGTCTGCATCTGAATAAGCATGAAGCTTGAGAGAAGACTGAGAGGAGTAGTGTAGACCATGATAAAGTGTGCCCTTGACATATCGGAGAATCCGAAGAACGGCAGCATAGTGGACAAAATGAGGGGCATCCATGAACTTACTAACCATACCCACGATATGTGAAACATCCAGACGAGTAACAGTGAGATAGATCAAACTACCAACCAACTGATGATAGCGAGTAGCATCGAATATAGGTTCACCATCCAAGGGTGTGAGCTTTGCATTGTATTCCATGGGAGTGGAAACAGTCTTGTTGTCGGTCATACCGACTTTGGAGAGAAAATCAGAAGCATATTTAGCTTGGAAAACATAGTATCCATCAGAGGATGAGGTAACCTTAAGCCCAAGAAAATAGCTGAGAGTGCCCAGATCTTTCATCTCACAATGTTGACTAAGGAAGTGCTGAAGAGAGTAGATACCAGCAGAATCATCTCCAGTAATAATCATATCATCAATATAAAGAAGAATAAGAGTGATACTAGCAGAGGATCTTCGGACGAAGAGAGCAATGTCATGAGGACTCGAAGTGAAACCCTACTGAGCAACAACTGAGCTAAACTTTTCAAACCAAGCTCGAGGAGCCTGCTTGAAGCTATAAAGAGCACGACGAAGGCGACAAACTTAATTGCCTGAGTGTGGATAGCCAGGGGGTGGTTGCATGTACACTTCTTCTTGGAGGTATCCATTGAAGAAAGCATTCTTCACATCCATTTGATAAAGAGGCCAACGGTGAATAGCAGACACAGCAATGAGACATCTGACAGATGTAAGGTGAGCAACAGGAGCAAAGGTTTCCTTATAGTCAATGCCATACTCCTGAGTAAAGCCCCTGGCAACTAGGCAATCCTTGTATCATTCAATAGATCCATTAGCCTTGGTCTTGATCTTGTAAACCTACCGACAACCTACTACAGACTGACCAAGAGGAAAATCAACCATATCCCAAGTGTGATTCTTATGAAGGGCATCTAGTTTTTCATTCATAGCTTACTGCCAAAGAGGGTCAATATGGGCCTCACGATAGGTGTGAGGTTCATAGAGGGTGGCAAGAGCAAAAGAGCAATAATAATCAGTGAGATAAGGGGGAAGAATGCTTACTTGAGTAGAACGACAAAGTTCAGGACCAACAGGAGACTCAGGAGAGGGTGGTGCCACAGGATCCAAAACAGGCGGGTCATATGCCGGGGAGAGACCGGAGATGAGTCATCTAGAGAGGCAACTGATGTCGAAAAATCCTCCACAAGTTCAGGATAGAGAAGGAGAAAAAGATCAGTAAAAATGGGAGATTCGGAGGAAGAGAATGTAGAAAACTGCTGAAGACTCGTGAAAGGACAATGTTCCCTAAACTCAACATGACCGGAGACACGAAGGTGATGAGAAATGGGATCATAGTAGTGAAACCCCTTTTGAGATACACCATAACCAAGGAAACAACAAAGACGAGCACGAGGCTGGAGCTTTGTGCATTCATGAGGAGGAAGAGAGACAAAGCAAGCACAACCAGAAACCCGAAGAGAGGAGTAGTCAGGGGTTTGACCATAGAGAAGCTCGAATGGTGATTTTTTGTGTGTAGTTGGTGAAAGAATATGATCAATGGTGTACACAGCAGTGAGTGCGGCCTCACCCCAAAAGTGCTCAAGAAAAGAGGCAGAAATGAGAAGGGTGCAGACAACATCAAGAATGTGACGATGTTTTCGTTCTGCAAGACCATTTTGTTGAGAGGTGTAAGGACAAGATCACTGAGTAAGGGTCCCATGACTGTCTAAAAAGGATAGGAAAGATTTATCATTATATTCTTGAGCATTATCTAATCGAAAGGCTTTAACGATGCGATTGAACTGTGTTTGAATCATTTTATGAAATGTTTGGTAAATAGACATAAGTTCAGACCTATGGTGAAGCAGATAAATCCAAGTATATCGAGAAAAATCATCTACAAATATGACAAAATATCTAGATCCCCCCTTAGTAGGAACAGGTGCAGGACCCCAAATATCAGAATGTATAAGATCAAAAGGTGCAGAAGAAAATGAGTCACTATTATTAAAAGGAAATTTTGTTTGTTTACCAAAATGATAGGAAGTACAATCAAATTTTTGAAACTGAATTAAACCTAAATGACCTTGAGAAGCTAACAACTGAAGACAAGATAAGGATGGATGACCAAGACGAGCACGCCATAGATCAGGTGAGGGGGTGGCAGTGGTAGCAGCTGCCAAAACAACTTGTGAAGGAATCTTCAAGTCATGAACCTCAAACATAGACCAACTTACTGCCTGTCCCAAGCACTTGACCCATCTGGGGATCCTGCACATCCACACCATGATTAGTAAATAGAAGATCTATGCCTAATTCACAAAGTTGACCAACAAAAAGCAAATTGAGGGATAACTTTGGGATATGAAAAGTGTCACTAAGGGATAAACAAGGAGAAGAGATTGTTCCTTTATGACTAACAGGCATAAGAGTTCCATTAGCAGTGTAAAGGGTGATAGGGTGTTCTAGGGGTGCCTTATCAGAAAATTGGGATTCATCAGGAGTCATATGGTTACAAAATGCAGTATCAAAAAACCAAGGTTGTTTACCTGAGCTAACAGAAAGGGCAGTGGAAGTTTGAGATAAAACCTGTTGAATTACTGCCTCAATATCAGCCGTAGTAAATGAGGAAGCCAAAGATGGACCTGTAAGAATCGATGGATTTGAAGGACATACAGCAGTTGCCTGAGGAAAAGAAGCTTCATTCTGCTCTTGCATAAATTTCTGTAGTTTGTGACAAACTGAGATGTCATGGCCTTTGGCACGACAAAACTCAGCGAGTACCTTTGGAAGACTGAGAGGTGGGACACCCAGAGTTTATTCGTGGAGGAGCAGTGAATGCAGCAATGGGAGGCTGTGAAGATGGTGTAGCCAATACATGATCAAAGGATGACATGTGATGAGTTGGTTAACGGTTCTTCTCAGAAATGAGCTCCTTGACTGCAGCATCAAGAGAAGGAGTAGGAGACCAGCTAAGCAGAGAGGCTTTAGTAGGCTTAAAATCCTCACGTAAACCCATCATGAAGTGCATAAATTGACGGCAATCCCGATATTTGACAAAGAGCTCAATGTCCTTAGAACACACTAGTGGAGGATCTGTAGCAGAGAGTTGTTCCCACATAGTAGAAGTCTGAGAATAAAAATTAGAAATAGACTAACCTGTCTCTTGGCGCATTTGATAAAGCTTTGATTCAATGTGGAACTCTAAGCTTGAATCATTAGTGCAATTATAGTGATCGGCCAAAAATTTCCAAGCAGCGTCAACAGTTTCAAGACGAGGAAGAAGATTATGAATGGAGGGAATAGAGGTATTGATAAACCAAGACAAGATCTTACTCTGAATACTCTCCCATTTCTCTAGGCGTTCTTCATAATCATCCACTATAACAGCTGTCTTCGATGCATTTTTAGTAGCTGTGGTTTTGGACTTAAGGTTTGGTACTGGCTTTGGAATTGAACTAGTCACATATCTCCACAGTTTACGACCCTTCAGAAATACAGTCATATTCTGAGACCATGCATGATAGCTAGTAGGACCATCCAACATAATGGTGATAGGACGAATGATATCTCATTCATTTTATTGAGCCATAATGAAGAAAATGACCAAAAATTGGGAATTAGAGACCTCAAATGAAGAAATGGAGCCCAAAATCGGAATCTACGCGAAAAACTAAGCAAGACAGGCCCTGTTGAAAAATTTTGACTTTGGTCAAAGTCAACGGTCAACGGTTCGGTTAATGGTCAACGGCCGGTCACAATCAACGGCTTGGGATGCTGACGTGTGCTGACATGGGATGCTGATGTGGCAGTATGACGTCACTCTAGGGCTGATGTGCCAGGACTGGATACGAGGCAGGAGCGTGGCGGCGATGGTCCCGACGCGTGAAACGCGTATGAAATACTGACAACGCTTGGCGGCGCGTGGAGCACATGCTCGAGAGGCAGAAACTTCAGCTGGCGCGTGTGAGGTGGTTTTCGGCCGTTCTTGGTTGGGTTTTGCTCGGGATTGGCTGTTCTGTCACTCTATGCCTTTGCTTTGGCAGTTGGATGTGCAGAACGATGAGATCCAAGAGTTGTAGGGACTGTGGGTGTGACGGCGATGACTCGCTTCTGACAGTGACTACTGGATGAACGCGAGGGCAGCGGAAGAACACCGAAGATGTCCACAGGAACCAGAAAGTCAAAGGAATGGCTCTGATACCATGTTAACAATATAAAGTGATAGAGAAAGACTGAATAGTTTGTATATTGATGTGTAAATAATAATGTATAATAGAGAGCCTTATATAGGCTAGGTATGTGTGTAGTACAAGTAATATGAATAAACTACAAATACAGTATGCTGGGCTAAGCCCAATGGGCTAATCTAGTCTAAGCTATTCACTAACAATAATGCTGTTATTATTATAAACATAATTTCCAAACTCACCCAAAAAGCCACATAAATTTCAAACCCTCCCAAAAGCTTAAGATCCAATACCATACAATGGATTGGAAGTTGAAGTAATCATTTGGAAATATCCAAGCAGGATGCCCACAAAGAGCAAAATGCCATTGATCTTGTCGAGCTTCTACATATACTAGAACAAATAATAATACATTAGTCTCTTCACACATGTTCAGTTTTTTTTTTTAATATAAATTATAGTGTTTTTTTTTTTTTTTTGAGAATATATAAATTAGTGTTTAAAAGTTATTATATGTGTTTTTCCAATTAAACTACCTTTTAAATGTTTTTTAGAATTTGAATTTTAAAATGTGGTGCAAGGTTTAACGATTTGAGATATTTTACACCATTTTATCTCCGTGTGTAAGTCTATATGTATATTAATGTGGCATTTAGTACTGGGTAATGTTTTAAGATTCTTAAGAATGTTTAAAGATTCTCATGTTTGGTTGCAAATCTCACTAGGAAATTAGATGCCAGGGGAATCTATATCCCCCTCAACTAGGAATGTGGATTCCATTTCAAACAGGTAGGTATCCAGATTCCCAAGCTTAAAGAAATTTGTATTTTTTATAAATTGACAATTTTAACTCTTTTTCCTTATCATTTAAGATAAGATAAAATATAAAACAAATCATCAATATCTTTTCTCTTGTCTTTATCTCTTCTTGCCAAAACAACATAAACAGGATAGACAACTCTGTTGATGTATTCCTTAACAAAATTCTATTTAGGTTTCACGAGTGAAAAAAATAAAATAAAATTGTTGCCAAGTATTCATTTTTACTATTTTGTGTCTGTTGCTTAACAAATTATTAATGAATCTATTTTCAAATTATTTGACCACTAGTTGCTATATTCAAATAATGGTGTAAATTATTTCTTTTTTCTTTATTGATACTTTTTCTTTAATTGGTATGATTTATTTTATTATATTCGGCCTTTAATTTTGTGGCAACTTTGTCTCTTAGTATTGCAGTCTGTCATTTTGAAATGTTAGACTATAGTTTTAGTGAGTCATAATTTATAGTTTATACCCTTTTTTTCATTATTTATTTAGAGGAAGTTTTTTTTCATTAAAAAAAAAAAAACTTGATATTGTATTTACAAATCTAAAGATAGAATGGGAAAAATAAATAATGCATTTAAGATTCTTAGGAATAAATTAAGCATTATAATCTTACATTCCTTGGAGTCTTATTAGATTTCCAATTAAACCAAACATAGAAATAGTTATGATGATGCCAAAAAATCATCAGTAAGTCACACGGTCCTCATGTACTCGATACCAGACCTGCACAACATAAAAAAAGAAGAAGACCTTATAGAAAGTACCGATGTGGTACCGGCCAAATACCCTCCGAATGTCAAGTTAGAGAATTCTTCACAACTCTAAAGTGCGGGAGCTGAGGTAAATTATGCATACCTTTGTGAGAGAGGGTTTTGGGGTTATATATGAAGAGATTCTTGACATTTATGAATCTCAGATAGAAGCAAAATTACAGCAGAGAAAACTAATGAGAAAGATCAATGAAGACAATGAGAGAGAAAGAGTGAGAAAGAGAGAGAAAATGAGAGAGAAAATTTCTATGAATGATGAAAATATCTTTGCTTAATGGTACACAAATCAACTACACCCTATTTATACAATCACTCTACCACTCTTAACTGATCAATAATTAGATCCAAACTATGCGGATCAAGCCCATAAATCACGGAAACAAATATAACTAAATAACAAACTTTTGCCCAAAACTAATTGAGACTTAAAACAGAGTGAACGACATCGTTTGCAGCTCATCCTACACTTTGGCTCTGCGTTTATTCAAAACGGTGTGTTGTGCTAAATGAAATGATGTGTTTCACAACATTAATCTAGCTTCACCATTTTGTTTGTCCTGTGCTATCATTTTGATCATCCCTGAACTCCAGCTTCTTTAAATTGCTTCTATCTTCAACATCCCCCCTCAAACGAAAGGGGGAGGAGTCCACCAAGAGTTTGCATCTGAGAAGAAGGAACAGAGGAGCAGATAAAGGCTTGGTAAAGATATCAGCCAAATTGTCTTTGCCTGAGACAAATCCAACACACAAATCTTTGCGTAACACTTTCTCACGGACATAGTGATAATCAACCTCGAGATGCTTGGTACGAGAGTGAAACACAGGATTAGCAGACAAAGCAATGGCAGAGATATTGTCACACCACAAGACAAGGATATGAGAAAGAAACACCTTGAGTTCTTTTAACAAAATGTGCAACCAGGACAACTCAGCAGCAGTAGTGGCCAAAGCACGATACTCTGCCTCAGTGGAGGATCTGGACACGGTGCTTTGCTTCTTGGAAGACCACAAAATGGGATTAGGACCAAGGAAAACAAGTACACCAGTAGTAGAGCGACGATCAGAAGGGTCCCCTACCCAATCAACATCAGAAAAGGCAGTGAGAGTCAAAGGACCTGTGGAAAAATGAATGCCATGATGTAAAGTGCCCCTAACATAACGTAGGACACGTTTAGTGTTGTGAAATTTTAAAATACTCGCAAGTGTACGAACCGTACCGAAGTATAGTTTGACAAGAACGAGGTCGAACCCACAGGGACTTGAATAAACGTAGGAAAATTAAATCAAATCTTAACCAAATTAATCCTAATCTAGTTTAATAAAAATTGGTTGTTTTGTAATTAAATAAACTAAGCAAATAATAAAATTAAACAAATAGTTAAACTAAGCAAAAGATATAAAACAATAAAAAGATGTAAACAATCAAGGGAAAGGAATTAAGGTTTTGGAATCCGCCTTGTAAGTCATATCAGCATATATTTATGATCATTAATTTTTCCCAACTCACTACATGATAATCTAGAAATCAATCTTGCTATCATGGAAAATATTCTCATTAAAATCCTTATTTTAAAAATCAAAAGCATGTTCTTCTTCGCTTCTTAAGTATAAAACCAAATCATCAATTGTATCCGTAGCCAAACAAATCACAAGATATATCCAATTCTAAAAATCAAATCATAAATTGTATCCATTGACAGACAAATCACAAACGATATCCAATTTTATAATCAAGAATTAATAAACCAAGCATTCAATTAATTAAGAAAAATCCTAAATCATGAGAAAAACATGATTGAACTCATATCTAGAATCTCATCTTAGTCAATTGATATGAAGCAAGAACAATTTAAATCATTAAAGAACAACTATTGTGGGAAAAATCAAATCACATAAATATTACTAATAATCCTTAACAAGGTTTCATCCTCAACCCTAATTATAAATTTAGTTATTCATGGTAATTGAAAGAAAACACAAAAATAAAATACTAAACATTAAACTAGAAAAATAAAATAAAACTAACTGTCATGGAAGAAAACCAAAGAGGTAGCCACAGCCGCAGCTCTCTCTACGTTCAGCCCTCAGCCCTAGCATTAGCCTCCTTAAATTTTGCCCTAAAAAGCCTTTAAATAGGTCAAGGAATCCTATTACAAGTTGAATTCCCGTTTGGAGAAAATCCCAGATTTTTAGGCTTCACTTAACCGACGATTTAGGCCCATTTAACGTCAGAATTCGGGCTTTTGGTAAACTACAAAGTTGTAGCCCTTTAAGTTAACTTTCCAGCCCAACTTGAATCATCTCGATTGGACATCTGAGCCGAAAGTTATGCTGAAAATACTAACTGATGTCCAGGCTGGAATCCTAATCCGAATTGGACTTGGATTTGGTGCAAATTTCCTTTGATTCCTTGCTCCAATTGGAATTAGGTTGGTCTTCTCTTGAATTCATGCCTGGCTAGATGTAAGTTTGCTTGATTCAATTGGCTTAGCTCCACTTTGCATGTAAAACCCTTGTTACCTGCAACATAAAGATATTATATAATCAGTAACAAAATAACATAAAAGTAAGGCTAAATATGTAGATATGTGAGTACTTTATTGTATATATTTTATGCACATCATTTAGCAGCTTCCAAATGAGTAGAAGTAGGATTACTCATAAATTGACAGAGTTGATGAACACTGAAGGAGAGGTCAGGTCGTGTAAAAGTCAGATATTAGAGTGCTCCAACCATACTCCGATACACAGAAGGATCAGATAGAGCAACACTCTCATGAGGAACCAGCCTGGTTGAAGGACAACAGGGAGTTTTGGTGGGTTTGGAATTCTCCATGTGAAACCGATGAAGTACATCGGAAGCATACTTGGATTGTGTGAGAGAAAGGCCAAACTTAGTCCTGGTGATCTGAATTCCCAAGAAATAGTTGAGTGGCCCCAAGTCTTTAAGCTTAAAAGCTTGACTGAGAGCGGAGATAAGATGATCAACTTGAACTGAGTTGTTACCAGTAACAATAATATCGTCCACATACAACAAAAGATAAATGATAGTACCAGAAGAATGAAACATGAAGAAAGAACTGTCTGCAATTGAAGCAATGAACCCAAGATGGAGAAGATGAAAGGAAAATCTCTCAAACCATGCCTTGGGAGCTTGCTTAAGACCATAAAGAGATTTGTGCAACTTGCAGACATAGGAAGGATGTTTAGGATCTTCATACCCAGGGGGCTGTGCCATATAAACCTCCTCCTTAAGGAAGCCATGTAGAAAGGCATTGGAGACATCAAGTTGCCTAAGAGACCAGTTGCAGTTCACTGCTATAGCTAGGACAAGCCTCACAGTTGCTGGTTTGATGACAGGACTGAATGTCTCTTGGTAATCAATACCTGCTTGTTGATGAAACCCCTTAGCCAGAAGTCTAGCCTTATACCTTGATATGGAACCATCACTGTTAAGCTTAAGCTTATAAACCCATTTGCAGCCAACCAAATTGACATTAGAGGGAGCTAGAACCAAGGACCAAGTATGCTGCCTTTGGAGATCCTGAAATTCAGCATCCATAGCCTCACACCATTTGGGGTATTTGGAAGCAATCCTATAAATGGGTGGTTCAGTAAAGGTGTAGTCTAGAACTGCTTTGTAACATAGTTTGGAATTAGGCTTAGTGATCCCACTCTTCGATCTGGTTTGCATAGGATGATGGTTTAAAGTAGTAGGTTGTGGAAGGGCAGTAACAGGTGGATCAGACTAAGAGGGAGCAAACTCAGGCAAAGGGAATGAGGAAGTAGGCTGAGACACATGATTAGAAGGTGTATTTGAGTGAGAAGAATAAGACTGAAATGAGGCAGGAGGTGGAAGAGAAGAAGACTAAGATGAGGCATTACCTGGAAAAGCACCAAGAAGAGAAGGATGATTGAGAGAATGAAGATATAATTGATTTGAGAGCCAAAGTGTATCAAAAGGAACATGGGAAGAAGTTAGATCAGATGTAGAGACAGTGAGATTAGGGAAAGGGAATTTTGACTCATTGAAAACAACATTCCTAGAGATGTAGAAACATTTAGAGTTGATATCAAGACATAGATAACCTTTGAAACTAGTGGGGTAACCAAGAAAGATGCATTCCACAGTCGTAGGTTCAAGCTTGTGACTAGTGTAGGGTCTAAGGTTAGGATAACAAGCACAACCAAAAATCTTAAGTTGTGAGAGGTCAGGTTTTGTGGAATATAACTTGAACCAAGGAGAGTGAAAATTCAGAACAGAGGTAGGAAGAAGATTGATCAAGGAAACAGCAGTTTGAATGGCATATGACCAATAAGAAGAAGGTATAGAGGCTTGAGATAAAAGAGTGATAGATGTCTCAATAAGATGTCTTTGTTTTCTCTGAACAAGACCATTTTGTTGAGGAGTATAAAGGCAAGAAAGTTGGTGAATGATACCGTGTTGTAACAGATAAGTTTTAAAAACGTTAGAGGTGTATTCACCACCCCCATCTGACCTAAAAATCTTGATCTTGGCAGAAAATTGAGTTTCAACCATGGCCCTAAAATGAGTAAATTTGGTAAAGACCTCAGATTTAGACTTAAGCAAATAAAGCCATGTAAATCTGGTATAATGATCAACAAAGATAACATAGAATCTAAAACCATCAACAGAATTAACAGGTGCAGGACCCCATAAATCTGAATGCACAAGTTCAAAAGGAGAAGAGGCAACAAACTGAGAATTTGGAAAAGATTGATTATGCATTTTACCATACAAACAGTGTGTACAAGTATGGTCAACAGAATTACACTTATTCAAAACAGAATTGACATTTGGAAACAGAAGTTTGAGCACTTGATCATGAGGATGACCAAGTCTCTTGTGCCAAAGAGACTTATTGACAACAGACAAATTGACAACTGAACAACTAGCAACATTGTTGCAGACCTTAGAAGGCAAGGAAAGCTGAGAAGCCCTTTGAGGATGGATGGGATAAACTTCATCTTCACTCTTGCCCTGGTACAGAACCTTCCCCATGGCCAAGCCTGAATGGAAAGTACATTCTCATCAAAATAGCACCAACAATTATTGTCATGACAGATTTTATGAACTGAGGCAAGATTTGAGGCAATGGAAGGAACCCTAAGCACATTATTAAGATGAATATTTGATTTAGTAAGGGGTATAAGGACATTACCAGTGTGTGTAATAGGAAGATTTTGGCCATTTCCTACAGTGAGGTGATCCTGACCATTGTAAGGCTTTGGGAAGTTGAGGTGGTTTAGGTTGGCTGTGACATGGTTCGTGGCAGCACTGTCAGCAAGCCAAGGCTGGTCTTGAATGAGGCAAGCATTGGAAGCAGTGGCCATTGCTGCAAGCTTGGTAGGAGAATGCTTCCCTTGATATGCATAGTCCATCCTATGGTAACAATCCAGAGCAGTATGGCCTAATTTACCACAAATCTGACAAGATGGTCTCTCTGACCTTGAAGCAGCATTAGGTTGAACTTGCTGAAACTGATTGAAGTGTTGATACTAAGATGGTTGATTAGTTGGTCCTCTACCTCCTCTACCACCCCTGTTGTTGAAGGTGCCTCTACCTCTGCCTCTATTGAAAGCTTGATTATAACTACCATTATTAGGTTTTGGAATAGTTGCTACCATGGCAAAAACTGAGTCTTTTACATCTAGGCCATCATTCAGAGATTCTTCCTCAGCACTGAGCATAGTAGAAAGCTCATCAAAACTCAGTTTTGTACTCTTGGTCCTTATAGCAGACTTGAAGGCATTGTATTCTCTAGGAAGGCCTTTAATTGCAATGTGGAGGAGTTCCTCATCATCTATAATCACTCCAACTGCAAGAAGTTTGTCTCTTGCCACTTTAATTTTCTGCAAGTATAGATCTACAAAATCATTGCCCTTTTTCAGATTATGCAATTCACTTTTCAGATTCAGAATGTGTGACCTAGAGATCGAAGAGAACCTGTTCTCTAAGACCTTCCAAACCTCCATAGCTGAGGTACAACCAACGGTGAGTGCAAGAATTGATGGAGTCAAGGTTGAACTCATGAAGGTCAATAATGCCTTCTCCTTAGATTTCCAGATCAAGAAGTCTGGATTCAAGATCGTGGTGTAAGCACCAGAAAGATCTTTCAGGAATTTCTCAGGAACTAGCCGAGGTTCTTCTAGCAACTCAAACAAAGAGTAAGTCTCCAATACCATGGTAATTTGGTATTTCCAAACGATATAATTTGTACTATCCAGTTTCACTGTCATCATGTTGGACATATTTGAAAGTAGTAACAGTGGTTGATTCATCACATTCACTGAAGGAATTGAAGATGTAGAAGAAGACGCCATTGTAGAACTTGAAGCTGCCATAGTTGTAGAACTTGAGGACGCCATTGTAGAACTTGAAGCTGCCATAGTTGTGCTTTGAGTAGAGATCAACTCAGAGCTCTGATACAATGAAAAGATTCTTAATATTTATGAATCTCAGACAGAAGCAAAATTACAGCAGAGAAAAATAATGAGAAAGATGAGTGAAGACAATGAGAGAGAAAGAGTGAGAAAGAGAGAGAAAATGAGAGAGAAAATTTCTATGAATGATGAAAATATCTTTGCTTAATGGTACACAGATCAACTACACCCTATTTATACAATCACTCTACCACTCTTAACTGATCAATAATTAGATCCAAACTATGCGGATCAAGCCCGTAAATCACAGAAACAAATATAACTAAATAACAAACTTTTGCCCAAAACTAACTGAGACTTAAAACAGAGTGAACGACATCGTTTGCAGCTCATCCTACACTTTGGCTCTGCGTTTATTCAAAACGGTGTGTTGCGCTAAATGAAACGATGCGTTTCACAACATTAATCTAGCTTCACCGTTTTGTTTGTCCTGTGCTATCGTTTTGATCATCCCTGAACTCCAGCTTCTTTAAATTGCTTCTATCTTCAACAATATAGTGGTGTAGACTTGACCTTAATTTCTTGAGGAGGAAGGCCTTTTCTTATGGGGAGAACTCTCCATCAAATTTTCGGATTTTTCAGGATGGTCTTCCTTATAGATGACCCTCAATTATGGTTGGGCATAGGGTGCAAGACTTTTCCATATCATGATTCTTGATGAGCACTTCCAGCCACATGAGTACCGTGCGTCCCCCTTTCTTGGGTCTATCAGGCTGAGGCCCATCCACTTTGTTAGGTCTGTCTATATTGAGGTCCGTCTAACTAAGGTTCGCTTCCTCTGGATCCGTCTGCCCACGGAAATATGTTCATCAGTCCTCTCATGTCGTCAGCCTAATAAGACCATTTACTATGTTGTGTACTTGTCAGGCTAAACAATCAGACATTTGGTACGTTCACTTATGCTTCGTGTTGTCAGCTTTATGGATCTAAAAATACCCTTATCAAGTTACATTCCTAGGCATCCAGATTGCAAGGCATCACATTCCTAGTAATCTGGATGCCAGGAGTAATGTGAATTTCCTGTACCAAATGCCACCTAACAGTAATCTTGAAACAGTATGCTGAAATTGATTAATTCCAAAATGTTTCATTCCCATAGACAAATTGAAATAGGCATCGAAATGGAATAACATTATTTTTTACCATCATGTTGAGGAAATGTACTTTATGTATTGGATATGTAAATCCTCCTTCTCACATTAAAAAAAAAAAAAAAAGGTTTCTATTGCATGCAATAGAAACCAAATCTATATATATAATAATAGGTAAAGCTAAGAGAAACTCATATTAGAATTCTAAATTAAAGTTCCAATTTTGCATCATGTATCATAAATTATTTATTCTTAAAGAGTTTTATTTCTTAATTTTAGAAACAAATGTTGGATCACATCATAAATATCCATCTAAGTGAGTTATTAAGTACAAAAACCAAAGAGTTTAGAATAAATGAATTGTATAAAAAAGGTGCTTCACAATAATTTTAAAAAATAGACAATTTACATTTTATACCTAATCTATATATATAAAATAATAGGTAAAGCTGAAAGAAACTCATATTAGAATTCCAAGTTAAAGTTCTAATTTTGCGCCATGTATCCTAAATTATCTATTCTTAAAGAGTTTTATTTCTTAATTTTAGAATCAAATGTAAGACCACATCATAAATATTCATTCAAGTGAGTTATTAAGTACAAAAACCAAAGAGTCTAAAATAAATGAATTGTAAAAAAAAAAAAAAAAATGCTTCACAATAATTTTAAAAAAAAATTTGACAATTTACATTTTATACCTAATAATATCCTTACAAAAATTTTTAAAGGGTTAACAAAATATAAAAATGACTATCAATAGTATTTAAATTATATATATATATATATATATATATATATATATACACGAATTATATTATGCATCTTATTGTATCCATCTTCAAGTGTATTCATGCATATACATGGTGTTACAAGCTAGTAAACTTAATGTCAGTGTTAAGCACAAAGTGTAATAGGAGTCATAATTTAGGATGCAGTTAAAGTGTAATATGAGGTATAATTTAAGGTGGTAAATTGTAACTTCTCCAAGTTTATATTAGGATTAAAGAACCTTTTTCAAAATTTACCAAAACATTAAAGATTTTTAATTTTAGGAACCTTAGAAAGTGACTTGAGCAGCAACATGTGAAGGGATTTTTAATTTTAGGAGCAATAAGAACTTTAGGGGGGAAAAAACGTAATTTAATCTAGATTTATTGTACTTTGTCTTGTTTTGCTTGTCCACTATCTAATAGCTAGTATTTCAATTTTTGCTGTTCTAATATATTTGTCAAATTTTAAGAGTCAATCCAATATATCAATGCCTTTAATATATTCATTTTTTTTAATCACTAGTGTGGGCTGCACGTGCTGGCCCTTTAGTGAGAAAATTAATATAAATTTTTTTTTGTTGAAAAAGTATGAAGTCATGTACTTAAATTTAAAATAGCTATTTAAATATTTATGTACTACGACAATTTCTTAGAACTTATTTACTAAATCTATTATCTACTTACCAAAAAATGTTACAAAGAATGATAATGAATGTCACCACCTTTCTACAATATTTAAATTTTCGCAATAAATGATAATATATGCTACAGTTTTTTTGAAGATTATTATTAAATTAAATACTTGCAATCATCTACAATGAAGATTTTGTTATTCATATTTCATTCTTTATTATCTTATTTTATGAGTTGAACTACGATGTTTGGCTTACTTATTTTTAATGAATACCCTTTTAAGCAGAAAAATAAATTAAAAAAAGAACAAAATAACAAAGACAAATGTCATCAAAGTTTTTATTAGATAAAATTATAAATCTAGAAGATTTAAACCTAATAAATTAGTGTTCTCTAGGTAACAAATAAAACACCATATATCATCATTCTAACTTTCCAAGACCACATAAAATTCAAAATACACAAAGAAATTTTTTGGGACATTAAAATTTAGTAGGAGTATATTAGACATTAATTGCACAATGGAATATTTTAGGAATTATAAGATTTTGTTAAGGTTTAACTAAGAGAAACAATAGGGGTATATGCTCATTTACAAAATATAAATGATGAAATTATTCAACTTTAGTTTAGGGGGGAATGCAACTACCCCGAACATAAAGGAGGAAAGTGTTATTTCGTCAATTTGTGTGTGTAAAACAGTGTGTGTGTGTGTGTGTGTGTTTATTTTTATTTATAAAAAAAAAAAAAAAAAAAAAAAAAAAAAAAAAAAAAAAACTTGAAACAATGTGTTAAAAAAAAATCAACCTAAAAAAATTATGCATTAAACAATGAATTTTAGTTCAACAAATTGAATAAACCAAAAAAGAATTCTAGAAACACAACAAAAAGTCACGATATTTTTACAATACCTTTATTTCTAGCTATGGTGGGTCCTATTCTGATATTTTATTATTTTATTTTAGAGTAATGTTACGTCCACAATATTTTTATAATAAATCTTAGGCGATAAATTGCTACTAGTTTTAAATTGGGCTAACCACTTTTAACCATGCATTTAAAAAATAAAAATAAAAAGCAAACAGAAGAAAATTGTGCATAAAACAATAAATTTTGGCTTACTAAATTTGATTAAACAAAAAAAGAAGCCTAGGAACACAACAAAATGTCACACAAAAAAGAAGTTTAGGAATATAACAAAACGTCATAACATATTCGGTATTATTTTTTATTTCCAACTGTGGTAGGTCCCAGTTTGATATTTTATTATTTAATTTTTACGTCCACGGTATTTTCACAAAAAATCTTAGGTAAAAAATTATTAGTGGTTTTAAAATTATGCATTAAAAAAAAAACAAACAAAAATACAATACAAGAAAATTGTGCGTGAAACGTACAGTGAATTTTGGCTCACCCAATTTGACTATATATACTAAAAAAGAAGTCTAAGAATACAAAAAAATATTAAAAAATTTTCACAATATTTTTATTTTTCGGATCCGAATAGATATATTTTTATTTTATTTGAGAGAAATGCTACATCTATAACATTTTTAGAACAAATTATAAATAAAAAGTTGTTATTGGTTTTAAATTGAACCCACTACTGATATCACTTTTTTATCCTTCAAAAATACCTTGCCACATAAAATTTGTTACAAAATTATTGTGAAAATGTTGTGGACATAGCATTTATTTTTATTTTATTTTATTTTGATCTATAAGGAACTGAGATCTCGCGATTGTGAAAATATTGTGACGAGAAGAAGATGTTATAACATTTTCATAATACATTTATTTTTAGTTGTGATTGGTCTCAGTCTCTTATTTTATTATTTTATTTTGACCTTTAAAAAATTGACACCTCAATAATTATGAAAATATTGTAAAAATTTGTTGCATCAGTATAATTGTGTATGCACATATAATATTTAAAAGCAAAAGCAAAACCAGCGTATTGTGAAAAAAATAAAGGCCAATGAATAGTGCAAATTGTCAATAATTGTGAAAATATTTTAAAAATTTGTTAAGTCAATGTAACTATACATAATACACATATAAATATTTAAAGGAAAAGACAAAAACAGCACAACCAAAACCGGCGTGCTGTGGTTTGTGGAAAAAAAAAAAGCCTAATGAACAATGTTGTGAAAGTGTTGAGAAAAATATTATGGATGTAGCACTTCTTTTTTCATAGTACCTTTAGTTTTTGTTTTGGATAATTCTAATATGATATTTTATTTTAACCTATAAGGAATTAACATATCAACAATTATAAAAATATTGTGACAATTTATTGTGTTAACTAACAGCTTTATATATAAAATAAAATAAAACAGTGGACAGGACGATATTACCCTGAAAAAAAAAAAGCAGAGAAAAAGAAAAGAAAAGAAAAGAAAGCAGCAAGAAAAAAAAAAAAAGAAGGAAAAGAAAGCAGCAACAGTGCAAAGGTTGACGAAACCAAAGCACTGTAGCTACAGTGCCAATTGAACAAACCAAATTGGCACCGTAGCAACTATTCAAAACTTGAAAAAAAAAAAAAAAAAGATAAAGGATAAAGGCGACTCAATAACATGGTTTTGCAACCCAGACTGTTCAATGAGCCGTAAAAGGGAGAGGTTCAAGGTTTTTGAGATTGGACCGAGGTCGAACCGTGATGACATCATAATTAATTTAATAATTATTTAAAATATAAATAAATATATTAAATTAGTAAAAATTGAAAATTTACCTAAAAATAAAGATAAATAATTATATACATACATACATACATACATATATATATATATTTATTTATTTATTTATTTATTTATTTAAAATTTTTGTTAGAGCTCTTAAGTCATGACAAAGCTCATTTAAGTACCCAATAATTTTTATTTTTAATTTATGAGACCCAATAAAATGGTAAAGGGATGAATTGATCTATCTGCCCATGGCCAAGCCCATTTGACAACCTAAACAATTTTTTTTATGCCCAGTCCCATGTGAATAGTCCACCATTTATGAATTAAAAAAAAAAAAAAAAAAAAAAAAAAGACACTATAGGATGTCTACCCATTTAAAAAAGGTTAAATGCGAAAGCTAGAGCCTAGAAGTGGTTAACAATTGTTTCAAAAAAAAGAAGTGGTTGACAGTAAAGCAAATGTTGGTGGTCGACAGTAAAGCAACAGCAAAAAAGAGGACTCCATTTACCCAAAAAGAAGAAGACTCCAAAGGGAAAATGAAGAAACAACATCATCAAAAATACAGAGAGGGAGTGCGAGCGAGACAGAGAAGAAGAATAGGAAGATGGCGGTGCGATCTCAAGTCTGATAGCATCTCACGGTGGTTGAAGCTTCAGCCTTCAACAATGGCTGTAAGCGTGTAAGTACTCTGAAGGGAGCTGCGTGATGTACTCTGTAGGGAGCAGAATTTAAAGCTTGTTTTTCGGTGTGCTTTTTTTTTTTTTTAGGTTCAAATTCAAAGGGAAGTAGGGAACCGTGAGAAGTGGTCTGATCACGGTTCTCAAAACCGTGGGGTTGGACCGCGGTTTGAACGGTTCCCTACTTTTTTGGTATAGACCGGTTCTTAAGGTTAAAAGAACCATATTTGTGAGAGGTTCACGGTTAACCCAGTCGGACCATACGGTCCGATTCGGGTTTAAAAACCATGCTCAATAAACCAAAATACTGTTCATTGAACCTATTGGCCCTTTTTATATATAGAGATATTTATTCATGTTTAAATAAGCACAATTTTAAAACCTCGGATTTTTTTTTCTTTTCTTTTTTGAAAGAAACGTGTGGAGTATTTTAAAAGGTTAGGTTTTATACAAACAAAAATGGACAAGAAACTTAGATAAAATTCCTTAATTACATTTTTTTCGCTTAACGAAAAGAAATTAAACTATTTGTTATTGTTTACAATGTTTACAAAAATCAAAACCTCGTAATGGGTAACGAGGTGACAACTTATTAATTAAACCTCACAGCCATTTGAAACTGAGAGGACTATTATAATTACATTATGTTTATCAAAACATTTCCTTAATTGCACTACTTTTCGTTTCGTTTGCCGAAAACACTAGACCTTTGCTTGACTACATTCTTTTCGTTTTGTTAACCGATCGATTAAATATGACCATCTTTTGGCTGAAAAATTCATTGAACTTCCAAGCCAACTTATCAAACACTAATTAATTCCCGTTTCATTTTGAAACTTTTAAGGCAGTATCTAGAATTCTATATAAGTAGGTGACCGAAACCAATTTCTCAAAGACTAGCTATAGCCACCAGATCATCACTCTAAGACGTTAAGGTGATTTTCTTTGTCCTTATATTTTTCTATATTCTCTATATAAATGAATATCTTTAGGAATGAAAAAGCATATGATGCTCAATAATCAATTTTAACATGGCTTTTACATCGTATTAAGCATGTTCTAGGAATCAATATATGTTTCACTTTGCATTTCCTATATTTTTCAACTATGGGTAATGGACCAACTATACATATAGCATATGTGCAGTTATGTTTCATTGTATAATATATTGCACGTACTACTAGTGGTGGGAAACTGAATTATAAACAATACAATACTATTATGAATCTAAATCTATTAGATGTTTGTTTAGTGTTATATATAAGCATTAATCTTTATTTTTTCTTTGTGCGAAGGTAGGCATGGAATTGCAAGGGGACAGTAGGCGTAATAGTAAGAAGAAAAAGATCGTTTTTGCTCCATCAGATAATAATAATTGGAGGCCGTGGTCGGAGCTCCCTGAGGCTTTGCTTCATCAGATAACTAATTGGTTAGGTGCTATTGATTATCTCATTTTTGCCTGTGTGTGTAGAACTTGGAGGCTGTACGCTTTGGCAAACAAGCAAGGGTTTATGGCATCCCAACCTCCACTTGTAGTTCTTTTCTTACATCTGGGAGCGAAAAATTTTTGTTACTTCTATAGCATTGTTGATCAAAGGTTGTTCAAGCCATTACTGCCTAGCCTTATTGGCAAAGAGCTTTTTGGGGTTTCTTTTGGGTACTTGATCATCGTAGACAAGAAAAAGATTTCAGGTTCTGAAATTTGGCTTCTGAATCCCTTTACGAGACATGAACTTTTTTTTCCTAGCCCTCCTAATCGGTTTCGATATGTCACCCTTGCTTCTTTACCTACTCCTTCGCCAGAGTTGATCATCATATGTTTTTCCGTTGAATGCTTACAGTTCCGTAGATCCACGGATGTCAATTGGACTCTATATAAATATGATAATCCTGAAATGATTTACAGTTTAGCTCTCTTCAACGGTAAGATATATATATCAAATTATGAAGGCATTAGGGTGCTAAATCTGAATTCTCTGCATCCTCATTTGACCTTGCTGAATGTAAAAAGCAATGCAAATTTGAATCCTGGGTTGTGGCGGTTACTGGGTTTTGATAAACAGCTCCTTGTGATTTGTGGAAATCCTGATTATGAAGTTTATGAGCTAAATTTTTTGAAGATGGAATTGGTGAAGATTCCTAACTTGGGAGATCAAGCATTGTTCCAGGATGGCAGTAAGTTCACAGCAATTTGCAACATAACAAGTTGGGAAGCTGTTGGGATCCCGCCTTCTAATAATTGCATATACAGTATTTGCGAAGATGATTCTGACTGCTCTGTGAAGTTCTTTGATGGTAGATGCCCCCAGACTTTCCCAATCTTGCGAGGAGGACGTTACATACGCCCTAGAGCTATATGTAATAAATTTTGGTATTTTCCTCATCAGTCTTGTCGTGTGGATTCTCTCTGTGAAGACTAGTTTGGATTTCTTCTTATTCATCAACCCTACCATTTATGTATTTAACTTATCCTTTAGACAGGAGTTTTGAGGGTTTTTATTTATTTTGTTCTTCTTCATTTCCCTTATTTACTTTTGCAGTATTTTTTTTTTTCTTTCATTTATTATGATATGCTCATCGAAGATAATTTCCTGCAATTAGGGTAGGTAAAGTTTACTGCCGCTATTTTTGTGGCTTTTAAAATCTTCTTAAAAGTTTTAGATCATTGTCACAATGTCACATTTATCACTATTGTCATTATTTATTATTGGCTTGATTATTTATTCCTTAATTAAATTAATGAACTTGGAACAAAAAATGTCATCCATTAATAAGCTTAGAAGCAAGAGTAACGTTATAGCTACAAACTATCTTACAATATTTTTAAAAACTATTAATGTGACAAATTCTTACTAGTTCTAATATGGGTCAACTATTTGCATCACATTTATGTTTATCAATGACTATTTGAAAATTACTAAAGCCATATGAGCAGTTTGTAAAAATATTGTTAAATAATTTGTGTCTGTAGCATTACTCTAAAAACAAATACAAAAAAAAAATTATTAAAAAAAGGAACTAAAAAGCACAAAAATTTGCAGTGATTTTTAATTTTGGAATTATAATTGTTTAAATGGTATCTCCTTATTTTTTTCCTCTCATTTTCACGAGGTGCCGAAATATATGAATAATAGTCCTTGATAGTATTTAAAAGACATAACACATAAGTTAGCAAAAGGGTGATGAGAACAAAGCAACCAGAAATATATCAATCTTTTTTTACTAATTTTCACTAACTGTTGTGTTAAGGGAACTGTAAGATTTGAGCTTGAAGAGTGAACAACAATGGTGAAAGTTACAAGAGAGAGAGAGAGAGAGAGATTTCCATGAAAATTTCTCTATTACTGAATATCAAAGCTGTTAAAAAAAAAAATTTATCTCACACGCAAAGCATGTGTGATAAGGCTAGCGTGTGTGAATCAGTTATCTCATATATACTCTTTTTTTTTTTTTTTTTTTTTTTTTACTCCCATGATCTACACACATATCAATATGAAAAAAGAATGATGCTTTCCTAACTTATTTGTAAACACATATAGTGACATGGATATAATACTCGTAACTTATGACTTTTTTACTTAATTCTAAGTGTTTAGTGAATCCTAGGATTTTCTTCAATGGTGCTTATAGGATTTAGGAAAATAAAACATCCTAAAGATTTGGATAATAATTTATTTTGAAAACAAACGTACCTTTTTTTGGAAAATAAAAAACATGACTTTGACTCACTTGTAATATCCTAGAGAGAGAGAGAGAGAGAGAGAGAGAGAGTTATGCTTAGGTATAACTTTATAAAAGCTACATAAAAAATTGTCAAGTGCCATGTAACTTAATTAATTAGCATTTTTTAGTATTTTCAACAAAGACATCTATAGTTTTATTCCCACCACTGACTATTGATTTGTCAAAAAAATTGAAAAAATTAGAATTAATCATGTCATTAATAAAGCCACTTTAAATCTAAAATCTGATCTTATTACTTAACAAATCAATAGATTCTGGAGAATTTGTCCAAGTGTCATTTTCCCCTACAATCTTCTCCGATGTTAAGAGAAAGAGAAAGAAAAAAATTATTCATAAAATGTTTTTTCCTCTCTTCCAACTATGTAATATTTAATTATAAAGTTGCAATAGGTTTTTCATTAAAAAAAAATAAAAGGTTGCTCCAGGCAGGTTTAACTTGAACTCATCAAATATTGACACCTTGAACCCATCTTATATATACACACCTTGACATGCACAAGCAAAAAATTGGTAATTTTCAAAAAGAAAAAAAATTTGGATAGGTAAATACTCCGAACTAAATAGGGGGGAGGAAGGAGGAAAATATTCAAATTTGAAAGCAAAGATATAGAGCACCACAAAGGTAACCATCACAATTGCGCTATCACTTGAATCCTAAAAATTTATACATTATAAATGTACGATAAAAAGATTAAAAATCTTGTAACTTAATTAGTTGTTACCTTGGTCTTTTCCATGAGATCTAGGTTTCAAATCACTCATCTCCCAACTATTAATATATCAAAAAACATTCCATTAAAAAGAAACACAATAAATAAAGTGTTTGTAATTCTTTAGGGGAAAATCGTAATTTAATTTAGATTTATCATTTTTTTTTTTTTTTTTGGCTGAGTATTTTAGATTTATCATACTCTCACTGTCTTATTTTGTTTTAATTTTTGCTATTCCAAATTATTTGTCTTATTTTAAAAGTAATGGTCGCTAATTTATTGACTTCCTAATATATCAATGCCCTTTAACATTTTCAAAATTTTAAGTTTAAATATTTCAAAGATTATATGCACAATTATAAAACTTTTTTTTGAAACTTGTTCTTTTTATAAAAAATAAATAGATTTCGAAGCTGGGAAAATTCACTAGGAATGATTAATGAGGTCACTATTACCCATGTTGTTTGGGCTTGGAGGAGTGAGGTCATAATTATTAAACTCACAGATAAGTTTTGTTACATTTTGTCTATAGAAAACCATTCGTTAATTACATTTTTTTTTTTTTCCTTTTATCGAAAAAATTTGTCCTTCATTGTTTTTGTTTTTATGAAAATGTTTGAGCAACAGAACTGGTAGCAAGGTGAGTACTATTTATTTACCCCACAGACCACAGCCATTTGAAATTGAAAGGATATAATTGCAGTTTGTTTATCCAAAAAATGTTCTTACTGATTAATCACATTCTTTTTTGTTTCAATATCCAACATAGCCTGGAATAGTCCGAAATTGAGAAATTAAAATGGCCGAGATTTGCCCGATACATCAAAACATACCGAAATTTAGATTGAAATGAAATAAGAGGGGTAAGAGCACTTAATTAAGCATCGAAATCGAACGGAATTTAAAATTATGATTTCTATAAACAAAATGACCATTTGAAATATACAGTGTTTAAAGTTTTACACCTAAAGAGAGTTAAAGGAAAATATTTTCAAAATTATAAATTTGTTTAAAATAAAAAAATACAAAAAAAAAAAAACATAATAAAAAATTAGTACTAAGAAAATTACATCTATTGTTTTGTTTTGGCGACTGGCTAGTGCCTAAATATAAGGAATATGGATGAGAGGTTATAGTATGAGTTTTTTTTTTTTTTCAAATCCATAATAAGGGAGAAGGGATTTGAAAAAAAAAAAAAAAAAAAAAAAAAAAAAAAAACAGGTAACTGAGTGATTGGAGAAATATGGAGAAGTTGGAGCAGATTAAAATTAGAAATACAGATATTTTCTTGCACTTTCTTGGACAACCATACACAGTAAATTTTTTAGTATAATTGTTCATTAAGGAGCAATTCTAATCAACCCGTTTGATTTCTTCATCAGATTATAGAGAAAACTTCACCCTAGTTCTCTCTCTCTCTCTCTCTCAACCCTCTGTTCTCCTCCACACTGTTTTCGGCATTGCAAGGGAAGCTATACCCTCAAATTTTTAATATATCAATCCAAAGCATGTATTATTATGGTTGATGATCAGACATTAAAGGTTCTGATTACGTCTGATATTAATTATGATGATTCTTGTCATTTTTTATTTCTGAGAATGCTGTTTATTTTTTAATTTTTGTTTTCCACTCTGTGAGAGAGAGAGAGAGTATTGTTTGGTTGAGGTTTCTAGCGTTTTTGTTTTAGGAAGTAAATTTTTGGGAGCAATAAAGCTTCAATCTTGGAGGCTGATGCATTGACATGAGCTGCACCTGCTGCAATGTTTGGTTGCAAAGAAAGTGCAAGAAAAGATGAAGACCTTTTTTATAATAAAAAAATATTAATGATTTTTATTATTATTGAGGTGCAGAAGTGGCTTTGTTAATAATCAAAGTAAATTATTATTATCATATTATATTAGTCATGTGAGCATTCCGTCAATTATGTCAGCAATTTTTATGAGACGACGGCATGGACCAAAATGAAAATTTTTGAATATTTCAAGGATAACATTTAATGCTTTTAAAATATATGGACCAAAATGAAAATATCCCCAAAATACTTGGATATTGGCCAAGTATTGCATAAAATGCTGTCAAGTTTACATGTATAGAGTATAATGTATTGCAAGTTCTGGAAAACTGGACTAAAAAAAATAGTAAGACATATTTATGAATCTAAAAAAAATTAGATTTCGTCTAGTGTCACATGTGCACATTAATTTTTATTTTCTCTTTGCACAAAGGTAGCCATGGTTTTGCTAGGGGACAGTGACATAAATCTTAAGGGGCTTAGAAGTAAGAAGAAAACGATGGTTGACAATAGTGATTGAAGGCCATGGTCAGAGCTCCCTGAGGCTTTGCTTTATCTCATAACGAAGTGGCTAGGTACTATAGACCATCTCATGTTTGGCTGTGTCTGCAAACACAGAGGTTGTATGTTGTGTCATACAGGCAAGAGTTTATGGCATCCCAACCTCGGCTTGTTATTTTTATGTCAAACCGTTCTAGGAGAGCTTGTTACTTCCATAACATCTTTGATGGAAGGATGTTAGGAGTACAAGGCAATACTCCACAACCATGTTGGCAAATTGTGTTCTAGGATCTCATGTGGGTACTTGGTCCTAGAAGACAAGAAACTTATGGTAAATTCTCAAATTTGGCTTCTAAATCCTTTTAGAAGACATGAACTCCGTTAGTCCATTTCCTTATCCCTCCCCTAGAACATGATTGTGTTATCCTTGCTTCATTAGTGACACCTTTGCCAAAGTTTGTAATCATAGCCTTTCGTAGATATGGCTCATATCTACAGTTTCTTAGATCCAATAGTGCCAATTGGACTTATTGTGAATTTGTGATTGTAATCATCACTGGACGTTTGTTGATTATAAGCCGCATTCAAGGGTAAAATGTATGCAATAACAACTGATTCTGGAATAGTAGTAAATCTAAAGTCTCATCCTTATGTGACCCCATTGGAAGTTAAATCCATTCTAAATTTGAAAGGTGAACTGTGGTTGCAGCGTACTGATGAGCAGCTCCTGTTGATTCATGCCATTGGAAATAATGAAGTTTTTAACCTAAATTTTTTGAAGATCAAATGGGTGAGAATACAGAACTTTGGAGTACAAGCATAGTTTCTGGATTATAATATGGGCTTAGGTTTAGCAACATAACCAGACGGAACGATAGTGAACAACCTTCTAATGGCATGTACGGTTTTGAACATGATAGCAAAGACATCTGCTTCCGATTCATCGATGGTAGACACGGCCAGTCTTTCCCTTTCATTGGAAGAAAATGTATGCCAGATAGTTTCTGAGTTGAACCATCCTGGTATTTTCCACATGAGTCTTTCAATATGGATTCTCTCTTATCATTTGTATATTGAACGAATCATTCATTCGTTTGGACAATATTTTGAGGGGTTATATATATTTTTTGCTCTCTATTTCCCTTATTTTTTACTTAACTGTGTTTGATGTCATTCTCATTGGAGAGAATTTCCTGCAACCAGGGTATCTGCTGTTTAATGCTGGCCATTTTTATGTTTCTTAAATAGTCAACCTCTGCAGATTGTACAATCTATTTTGTGATTAGAAAATCCAACAATGGTTATTCTCTTCTTGTCAACAAAATCATCTTAAAATTTTAGATCATTGTTACATTTACCACTATTGTCATTGCTATTGTCTTGATTATTTATTTCTTTGTAAAATTAATGAACTTGGATCAAAAAACTTCTATCCATTAATGAGCTTGGAAGCAAATAAATAAAATATGTTGCACAAGTGGTGTTAAAAACAATTCAAGTGGTGTTTATTTAGTGTTATATGTAGGCATTAATCTTTTTATATTCTATTTGTGTGAAGGTAATCATGGTGTTGCAAGCGAACAGTGATATCAACCTCAGTAGACCCAGGAGTAAGAAGAAAAAGATGGTGAACAATAGTAATTCGAGGCCATGGTCGGAGCTCCCTGAAGCTTTGCTTCATCAGATAACGAAGTGGTTAGGTGCTATAGATTTTCTCATTTTTGCCTGTGCGTGTAGAACTTGGAGGTTGTACGCTTTGGCATACAAGGAAGAGTTTATGGCATCCTAATCTCCACTTGTTCTTTTCTTTTCACGGCAATGGAAGAAATTTTGTTACTTCTATAGTATTCTTGATCAAAGGTGGTGCAAGGCATTACTGCCTAGCCTTGTTGGCAAAGTGTGTTTTGGGATTTCTTCTGGGTACTTGATAATGGAAGACAAGAAAAAGAGGCCAGATTCTCAACTTTGGCTTATGAATCCCTTTACAAGACATGAACTCCGTTTTCCTAGCCCTCCCAATCTCTTTCGTTGTGTCACCCTTGCTTCTTTAGCTACTCCTTTGCCAGAATTCGTAATCATATGTTTTTCCAGTAAGTGCTTACAGTTCCGTAGATCCACAGATGTCAATTGGACTCTATATAATTATGATGATCGTAATATGATTGCTGATTTAGCTGTCTTCAACGGTAAGATATATATTATATCAAATAATGTTGACATTAGGGTACTAAATCTAACTCCTCATCCTCATTTGGCCTTGCTGAAAGTAAAAGGCACTGCAGATTTGAATTGTGGATCATGGAAGTTACTATGTTTTGATAAACAGCTCCTTGTGATTGGTGGAATTACTGATCATGAAGTTTATGTATACAGAATTCGGAGTTTTTTCTACTTTATCAGCTCAATAAACAGACGGAAAGTTAGCAAAGGCTTCCAGTCTATCGAAATTTCGCAAGGAAAAACGTTTGCCGCATGATTTCCTATCTTATAATTCATTCTGGTATTTTGCACATCTGTCTTGTCGTGAGGATTCTCTCTTTGAAGACTAGTTTGGATTTCTCTTGTTCATCATCCTTACCATTTGTCTTTTGAATTAACCATTTGGACAAGAGTTTGAGAGTTTTCTTTTTATACATATATTTTGTTGTTTTTTCATTTGCCTTTTTATTACTTTAGTACTTTTTTATAATGATATGCTCATTGAAGAAAATAAGGGTGCCTACCACGAGAGAGGTGTATTTGAGGGCCAATTTAGACATTTTTTTAGAAAATGCCAAAAGCTTTATAGCTTGACTGACACTATTTTTAATAAAGATGTTTAAGGTGTATTCCGATTAGCTCAATTGGAGTAAATGTCATTAGTTGAAACTCTCTTAAAAAAAAAATGTTTAAGGTTCAAATATCATCTCTCCTATTGTAACCATTGAATTATTAAAAAATATCCAAAATTAACAAACCATTTCCATTTGTGGTTTGTGTGGTATTTAAGTTGTTCACATGTCCATGCTTCACAAATGTTTTTGTGAGATGAAAATCTAACAATGGTTATTCCCTTCCTTTTGGAAAAATTAATTAAATAATAATAACTTGTAATCAAACTTTGTTTTTTTTTTTTTTTTTTCTCTGTTTATGAAAAATATTGGATATTTCAAATGAACTAGCCAAGCACAATATTAAATATAAAATAAATAATTAAGCAACAAACCATAATCAAGAACGTTGAATTTTTACATAAGAAATCATTCAACAGGAAGGGAAAAACATCACCAACCACTAAAATATAATTAAAAATTTCCTCACTTAAAAATTTTACACGTTATTATTCTAATATATTTTCCCAATTGAATTTAAATTTCATTATATAGTTAAACCTTTTATTAAAATCCTAATACATTATAATTTATTTGAATAATGAACTATATAATTTCATGTACTTTTTTTTTAATACAAAATAGAATTTTTACTCTAACCTAATCTAAGTGTATATGTGTGTGAAGCTCCTTCTTGAAGACTTAAACCCCGACTTTTACCCCCCATACCTTACAAGCATTTATACTTGTGGAGTGACCACCACACCAAAAATGCACAGCGGTATATAATTTCATAGACTTGGTTTAGGTCTAGTGCATCTAGTGCACTAGACCCGGTCTAATGGTTATACGTGTCTAAAAGTGAACACATGTCATTATCTCAACGGGTTCAGTACTGGACACGGGACCTAAGCCTGACCCTAATTTCATATACTAACACAATCATAATAAATATGTATATTAATAATTACAATAATTATCAGATTTCATGTTTATATTAAATAAAACAAAATAGTTTAAAAAATCATGGTATTATTTCCACTTTCCAGTGCAATTTTCTGACTTATTTATTACTTTATTATTTATTAATTGTTGAAGTGTTACCATTAACCAATTAATTTATTAGGCTTTGTGATAAAATTTATGGTAAGTTTACCATATTAACCTAGAAGTGACTGTAGTTATAAATATTTCCTTAACTACATTTTTTATTTATAGTTTTTTTTTTAGAAGAATATTTATAGTTTATAAAAATAAATAAGAAAAATCCTTTTTTGGGTTCGTCAAAAATTTATGGCACTTGCCACCCATGAATTATAAGGCGGGAAAACAAGATTAATAAACCTCGAAAATCAAAAGTTGGGGCTTTTTAGCTGAATTTATATAAGTTGTCACAGCCAAACATACTCATCGTTTTACACTCAACAAAACAAAGCCTTACAAAGGTGGTCGCTTGGGTTTTCACAAAAAACTTCAAAGCAGGTACTTTACTAGTTTACAGTTTACTTAACAAAATATATTTGTAGTTTTTTAATCTCAAAATTTTATTTTTATTTTTATCTTTATTAGTTTTTATATGGGTTCTCCCTCTGTTTGGGGCTGACTGTAGGAAAATAAAAGAAAAGTATGGAAGAGAAGTTTGAGTGTTATATTTGATTTGTTTCTGTTTTGCTTTTCCGTTGTGTCCCAAAATAATGAACAGACAGCCTTTGATGTAAAGTTTCGATTTTTGTCATATTCCTAGTACCATCTCTCATCTAATTCACATTGGGTTTTTTTTTTTCAAGATGTCGTGTGCTAGAAACAGTGCATGCTTGAGAAAATTTGTTTGGGTATTTGAGTACAGATTATGGGTATTATATGTTTATGTTTATGGAAATGTCAGAATAAGTAGAATTTATTCTGCTCTTAAAGATTGATGCAATGTTAATAAAAAATGAATGAGAGTTGAATATTTAAATAAAATTGGGAGTAAACTAGACAATTAGATGTGGGTGTTTTAAAAAATAATTAGGTAAAATAGAAAAAGTTTGTTCTTATGCTAAATTAGATAGGAATTTTTTTTTTTGGGTACAAATTGGTGTGAATGCTCTTATTGTGAGATTTTGGAATCGTGCCTAAAAAACAAAATGTAGCTCAAAGCTCAAAGCATGTTTGAAGAGTGGTTGAAACTTCTAAGATGAATTACATAATATGCTCTTACGTCTAAATGAGTAGCACAACCATATATTGATTTTGATCAATATTTTCTTATTGGGGGAAGGTAGGTATGGTGCTGCAAGGGGGCAGTGACATGAATCTCTAAGGGCCTAGAAGCAGGAAGAAAAGGATGGTTGACAAAATTAATTGGAGGCCATGGTTAGAGCTCCCTTACCGTCAAAATGTGCAAAATGAAGGGTTTTTTGCATTTTGCATCCACTGATATGGATGCTTTAACCGTGCTTATGCACGGTTACTGTAGCTCGTGCATTTAATATTTTAGTATTTTTTGGTAATGTTGGGTTTGTGAGAGAGAGGGGTAGTGAGTGAGGAAATAATAAAAAATTGTAAAAGAATGAATATTTTATTGAATAGATGTGTAGAATAGATAGATTGATGTGGGTATTTTGTAAAAATAAGTGTGTAAAATAGAAAAAGTAATTTTTTTGTGTAAAATAGCGGGAAAGTTTGGATAAGCTTATGCCGTTGGTCTTAGTTTCTCAAAAAAGTTTAGACATTTTTTGGGTTTATCCAAAAATCAATGCCATCAAATACATGGCGGGAAAACTAGACCAATGAACCGCCAAAATTGAAAATTGAGCTGCATTTAGCTGTACTTATATCAGTTGTCATAAACAACATAAATTACCAACCAAAACCAAAAAACAAAAAACAGAAGCTACAGTCACCTGATCATTTTACTTCAGGAATTGAAGGTGGTCGCTTGGGTTTTCACATAAAACTTCAAAGCAGGTTCTTAACCAAACGTTTTGTTTCTTTAAAAGCTTTTTAATATCAGATTTTTTATGTACATTCCCTCTGTCTAGGGCTGAGATAATTGAATCTTTATGTCTGCAAAATTGTTTGAATAGAATCTATGTCTGAAAAATAAAATGTAGCTTAATAGTCAATTTATTATTATTATTATTATTATTATTATGACTTGTACCTCAGAGCATGTTTTAAGTATCCGCTAATGTGTGAAATTTTGCAATTGGTTCTGTGTTTTTTTCTGCTGCTTGAAATTAGTTTTGCCTGATAAAAGTTTTGGACTTGGATGCTGATATTATGGTCCTTGAGCATTCACATTGGGAATGCTATATGTCATATGTTGGTTCAATTTAGCATAGAAGCCCAAAACAACTTCTGCATCCGGACTTGTAAAAAGCTACTATTGCAAAAATATTTGGAATTGTGCTACAGTGCAATTCTATAGAATTGCACTGTAGCTGAATTGTAAAACAAAGTATAATATTTTATTCTAATTTATGTCTTAGTCTGATAAAAAAAAGCATTCATCATAAAGTAGACTCTATACGTTGAAATTCTATTTCATCTATAAAAAAAAAAATTTCTAACCTTTCACGAAGCCAAGGAAACAAAATGTGTGTAAAATAAGTACTAAGATGGGAGGAGCTCAGCCCATTTTTGTGAACTGATTATATTTCACTGGAGGTAACAGCATGATTAGAGCGCACAAGTTATGCAAATATGGCACATTATCAATTGATTTGAGTATTTCATTAGGGAAATATGTGTTATCATGGTTCAGTAACCTATGTGGCAACAAATGGTTATCATGGTTATTGGTTAGAGTGCTCTTGGATATTTTAGGGTGTGTTTGATGACACATAGGAAGTACAAATATTTATCATGCTCATATTTTACATAATACATACCAAGCATTTTATTACATATAATTTTGGGTGTAGGAAGTCCTTTGTTTTAAGTCTGTTTAATTCTGTTTTAAGGGTGTTTCTTTGGCTGCCTGAAGTCTGTTTTCAGTTATATGCTTCTGAAGTCTGGTAGCTGTTTATGTGGCTGTTTACTGCTGTTTATGTGGCTGTTTTGGCTGTTTTATGTCTGTTTCAGTGGCAGAATTTGTTAAATCTGTAGTGGCTGTTTTAAGTATGTTTTTGAGCTATTTAAGTGGGTTTAATTTTTCTGGTAGCTATCTATGTGGCTGTTTACTGATGTTTATGTGGCTGTTTTATCTCTAGTTTTTTTCTTTTTTCTTTTTTGTTTGGCTGACTAAAGTAGATATCATTTAGGCTACCAAAGCTGTAAAGTTAATGCCCTTTCTAGATTGTATACACGGTGTTATCATTAAGTATTTGGATGCTCTTTCTGTGATGAATCATACATCAATATGTAAAGTTTATATAATAAAATATGTAAGTATTTTATTCCTAAGTCTTAACATCAATCTTTTATAAAGACTGTATTGTATATAGGAACATAGACTGTATATTTTATAAGTTGCTATATTGTCAGTTTTATGTTCTCTAAACTCTTATTAATTATTTTCCTGTTCAATAATAGTGATAATTTCCTAACACTGTTGTCTTCAAGGTTGTCTCTATGGGTCGCTCTCTTTTACGCTATTTGCTTTTTGACGACTCAGATGAAGATGAGATAATGAGGCGAGTTCTTAAGGGTTCAACATCACCACGTAAGCGTCGTCGGTATATTGAACGTGATCATTTGGTAGGCCATAAAAGACTTTATCTCGAACGTGGATTGCATCTATATACATGTATGTGGATTTTTTAAGTTGACAAGTTGAGTACATTGATATTTGGCAGGTTGCATGTATATATATGTACGTGGATTTTAAAAATTGGCAAGCTGAGTACATTGATATTTGGCAAGTTGCATGTATATGTATGTATGTGGATTTTTTAAGTTGGCCGGTTGAGTACATTGATATTTGGCAGGTTGCATATATATGTATGTATGTGGATTTTTAAAGTTAGCAAATTTGAGTAAATTGATATTTGGCAAGTTCTATATATGTGTGTGTGTGGATTATTAAAGTTGGCAAATTGAATACATTGATATTTGGCAGGATGCATCTATAAATATGCATGTAGATTTTATATTAATATTTGGCAGGTTTGATGGAATATATATGTATGTGGATTTTTCAAGTTTGAGTACGTTAATATTTGGCAGGTTCTTTCTCTAAAAAAAAAAAAAAAAGGTTGTTTAGAATAGTTGTTGAATTTGGAAAAAAAAAATGATTGTTGGAAAGAAATGATAAAAGCCAAGGAAAATGTGATCGTTGGAATCAAAATGACTGTTGGAAAGATTAAAAATAATATTTTAATAAAACGCCAAGGAAAATGTGACCGTTGGAATCATGGCTAAATTTGAAAAAAAGTGATTGTTGGAAAGAAATAATAAAGAAAGGTTAAAAAATAATATTTTAATAAAATGGTAAAACAATAAAGTTTTGGGATGTTGAGTGTGTTGTAAAATTGTATGGTATAATTGATAAAGTAGTTTTTTGAAATGGTAAAATAGGATGAAATAGCATTCTTAGATGTGAATGCTCAGCACTCAAACTGGCTGTAACATGGATTTTGGCCCAAGTAGAACATGATATAATGTTAAGTTCAAATGTCTTGCACAAGTATGTAATGTGGAAAATTGGGTTAAAAGAAAATAAGATACTATTATGAATGTAGAACCATATGCACAACCTGATCTATATTCTCTTTGTGGCAAAATAGGCATGGCGCGGCGAGGGTGCAGTGACATGAATCTCAAGGGTTCTAGAAGTAAGAAGAAAAAAATGGTTGACAATAGTAATAGGAGGCCATGGTCAGAGCTCCCTGTGGGTTTGCTTGATCAGATAACGAAGTCACTAGGTGCTATAGACCATCTAATGTTTGGCTGCGTCTGCAGAAGATGGAGGTTGTATGCTGTAGCTCACAGGCAAGAGTTTATGATATCCCAACCTCCACTTGTTGTCTTCTTATCAGATCGTGCTCAGAGAGCTTGTTACTTCTATGACATCTTTGATCAAAGGTTGTACAAGGCAACATTGCCTAACCTTGTTGGCAAATCAATTTCTGGGTTAACTTGTGGGTACATGATCATGAAAGATAAGAAAGAAAGGAAAGATTCTCCAATTTGGCTTCTGAATCCTTTTACAAGACATGAACTCCGTTTTCCTTGCCCTCCTAAGCCTTATTCTGCTATCATCCTTGCATCTTTAGGAACACCTTCCCAGGAGTTCATTATTGTAGCTATTAACCAATTTATACAATTTTGTAGATCCACAGATGTCAGTTGGACTGTCCATGATTTGAATGACACGTTTTTTAGCAGTTCTACAGACTGTTCTGGGCAACGATGGTTTGAAGATGGAGTCGTGTTCAAGGGTAAGATATACGTTTTAACTAATCTTGGTGAAATTGGGGTACTAAACCTGAATTCTCATCCTTATGTGACCCTGCTGGAAGTAAAACGCATTGGAGATTGGAGTTCTAGAATAAAGTTGCTTGCTTTTGATGACAAGCTCTTAATGATTCATAGATTTGACTCATTTCTGTGGAAATTAGAAGTTTATGAGCTAAATTTTGCAAAGATGAAATGGGTGAAGATGCAAAACTTGAAAGATGAAGCTTTGTTTCTAAGTCTTAGGACCTCAGGATATTGCAACGTAACCAAATGGAGGGGTAGCCAACAACAACCTATGAATTGCATTTACAATCTTTTAGTGGGAAAATACGAATACACCTTACAATTCTTGGATGGTAATTTCCCCAACTTTCCCAAATCTTTCCCCCTCATGAAAGAAGAATGTGATACTTACTTTGCATTAGAGTTAGAAGTACCAAGGTGCAGAATATCTCTCCCAGGTACTAACTTTAATACTTTATCCTGGTATTTTCCAAATCTGTCTTGCAATGTGGACGCTCTCTCTGATAAGTACTAAACTAGTTAAGGTTTCTTATTGTTCATGTTCCCTACCCTTTATCTGGCTTGCAATGTGGATGCTATCTCTTATGACTAGTTAGAATTACATGTTGATCATGTACCCTGCTTAATCAATCATTTTGGCAAAGGCTTGAAGCTTATATATATTTTGTTGCTTTTCATTTCCCTATTTTTGTAACTCATTGGTTATCATTGAGAGAATTTTTTGCAACTTGGGTAGCTAGAGCCTTTTTTTTCTTTTTCTTTTTTCAGATTTTTTTATTATATATGAATCTTTCAGAAGTTCGATTTTATTATTGTTAGATCAGTAGACCTTCTGCTTTTGTGAGTTCACTACCACCACTCCACTTGTGGATGTAGATAAAGGAAAATAAAAAGGGGCTGGGGTCAGGGCTTTATTTTTGAACAATTTATGCTTGTTTTTTCTTTTTCTTTTTTTAATATGTAACAATTGTGTATTTGTTTTAGTTGGAACTATGTTCAAACTATGTTTTCACTATAAATTAACTGGTATCTTGGAATAATGATTAAAGAGTATTTATAATGAAGTGGATGCAATAGATTAAAATTCTATGGTATTTGTTTTTTTTAATAAAAAGTAGGAACAAAACAATCGTGTCAATAATCAATAATTCAATATTACAAAATGGATCATAGAGCGTACAAAAGATGGGTCATAGAGCTGGGCAGCATTGTCTAATGACAGGCTAACAGCAAAGATGAAAGATGGAGGATTTCAAAAGTTCAATCAGCCTCCATTAATGCTCCCCTCTTTAGCAAAAAGATCAGCACAAAGGCTGACTTCTCCATAGCAAAAATGAGGAGAAACACTAAAAAGATTAAACTTCCAAATACAAGGGAATTTTATTTAAACATATAAATGAATGAAAGATCTCAAATCCAAATCTAAATCAACCTCAATTCCTTTGTATTAAAAATTATCACATTTTGATCAAGTAGTTTTATATATTTAAATACTGGAAGTAAGATAGAAGGTTTATAGAGAGAGAATACCTTCCATGGCTTTAAATAAAAAATAGAAATTGCAAATTTCAGGGAGAGAGAGATTAAAGAAGAAATTATATGGTTTGATTGAATTTTTTTGGAATATCCCTTATTTACATAGTATTACATTAATTTGTCCCAATTTGGTCTTTCATCAGCTGGCTCTTTTCATCGATTTTCTTTTTTTGGTAAAAATTATTGTGCTCAATCATACAACTTGCGTGCGCGCGCACGCATATAGAGATGAAAAATCCCAAATTCAAATCCAAAACAATCTTTGTATCTGCACCTCGAATTACCAAAACTTCTAATGAGAAATAAAATTACCATATCTTGTTCAAACAATATTTGATGTTCAAACAATATTTTATATATATGAACGGGAAGTAAGAAAGAGAGAGAAAGAATACCTTTTGTGGTTTTATATAAAGAGCGAATATTATGGAGTTTAGAGAGAAATTGAAAAGGAAATTCCGGGATTTTATAAATAAATAAAAAATCTGTAGTAAACTCTTGCCTTTTAAAATTTATAATTTTTTAGGAAGTCATTTAATTTTAAGACATTAATTCAACCAAAATGGTTGCCAAATTGGTTTTGGCATGTTCATTCCATATTCTCATACTAAGAGGGCAGTTGGTTTTCAAATAAATAAAAGTTATAAGTTGAAAATATTTTGAGACTTAAAAGTCTCAATTTCTTCCTCAAAAAAAAAAAAAAAAAGTCTCAAATATTTATTTTGAGACTTTTTTTTTTTTTTTTTTTTTTTTTGAGGAATAAATTGAGACTTTAAGTAGCATAAAACGGTTTGTTTTGAGCATGATCATTAAGTTTGACAATAGTGTGCACAGGTTGAGAGCGTAATTAAACAAAGGGAAAGAAGCGTCTAACTGAAAAAATAAAAATAAAATAAATGACCAGGCATTTAAGTAGCTGACTGTGGATGTTTAAGGACATATCAATTTAGGCGTGATTAACATAGAATTGAACATAAATCTATATATATAATAACAGGTAAAGTTGAGAGAAAATCTAATTAAATTTTAATTGAATTTTCAATTTTGTATCACTGTGTCTTTTTTTTTTGGTCAAGTGAGTTAATTGGATTCTCAATTTTGTGTCATGTGTCTTATCTAAAATTTTAAAATTTTTGTGCCAAAATAAAAAGCTTCTCAAAAAAAAAAAAAAAAAAATACAAAAACTAAGAAGACCACAAAAATATTCTAAACAAGAACATTTCACCTGAACATTTCTATGCAGACTCTTAAATGTTTCTCTAAATATAATATTATATATATATATATATATATATATATAAAATAATAATAAATGAATATGAGAGAAACTCAAATTAAGGCTCCATTTGTTTTGACTTCAAATGGTTTCCAGAAATTATTTTCCGTAAAATAGGCTGTTTGGTTGGTTTTGAAAATAGCATTTTCCAGAAATCATTTTCATTTGACCGTGTAAAATGTTGCTTTGACTCGGAAATGGTTTTACATTTTTATTTTCACTTCAAACCATTTCCGGGTCGCGTAAAAGAGAGAGAGAGCGAGAGAAAGAAGAGAGAACTCAGCTCACTCAAAGCTCCAGATCGCACAAGATCGCCGGCGAACCTCGAGCTCCAGTTTGACGATCACAGCACCGCGCGGATCAAGCAAAGATCGACTCCAACGCCTCTCGATCTCGCCGCGCCGATCAAGCAAAGATCAAACCCAGTCGCCTCAAGCGCCTTCGCCATCGCCTTCCCCTTCGAACCCACACGACTTCGACATCGCCTTCGAACCCACACCCAACCCACACGCCTTCGCCTTTTGACCAGATTTGATGATTTTTTTTCTTTGGGTTTTGTTTTTTTTTTGTGATTGTGGACTGAGAAATGATATTATATATTTGTTTGGAAGTTGAGAAAATGTGAGCAACAAGTAGAAAATGTGTTTTCTATAGTATTTTCAAGAATACAACCAAACACCAGAAAATATTTTTCAAAGCATTTTTTAAAATACAACTAAACAGCCTGGATACATTTTCCTTTCTCAAAAATAATATTTTTAAAAAATATTTATTTTCTGAAAAATATTTTACAGGAACCAAACGGAGCCAAAGTGTTAAATAGAATTTTAATTTTGGACTATAAAAGTCTCAATAAATTTTTCTAAATATAAGTGTCAAATGGAGACCACACCATAAATACATGTTCAGATTTGCTCAAATCAAGAATGAGTCTTAGGTCTAGGATTTTTTATTCTTCTCCGTATCTTTCTAGAACCTTCCCTGCTTCTTCTTCCACTCCTCCTGTGTTCAGTTACCGATCTCTCAACTTCTCCTCTGCGGTTCAATCTCTCCGCTGCTCTGCCTCCATGGAAGGTACACTCTTTCTTGGCTCTTTTTCTTTTGCTTAAGTTTTGTTTGGTTGCCAACAACCAAAGAATTTTCTTTTGTTTAAACGTTGTTTGGTTGTCAAGAAAATAGGATGAAATAAAAATGGAACTTTTATATTTTTTTATTTGGGTGATATTTATGCTTTCTTATTTTGGTTAAATTCCTGTTTGTTGCCTAGAAAATGGAGAAATGAAAATAGGATGAATATTTTTTAGTTGAATTGGTGATTTTTTTTTTCTTGTGCAATTCTTGCAGGTGATCTCATTTTGATAGTATTTTGTAAGAGTAACAACGGGTAAGAATTTCTTTCAAAGAAAAAGCCCATTATAAAAAAATAATTACCTGATTTTAGCTTCCTGCAGGATATTTCTTGGTTTAAAGAGCTTCTGACATCTCCCCCCTCTTCATCTGATGCATTGATCAGATTTTGGGTTTGTAGAAAGGTTATATCATAGTAAAGGATGTTTTTGAGTTTCTTTTTAGCTATCTTGAATTTTGGCTATTTTACTATTTTTTGGAGGTACTTGAGAAGGTTTGCATTTTTTTTAGCAGACTAGCAAATATGTGTCTTTCTTGCAGGTTATACTCTTGATTATTTTGGCAGTTCCTTTTGGCTTAGAAGCAAAATATATATTTTATTGAAGCTTGTGTCTGGAATAACAAGTGTTGGAGTTGCACTTCATCTTCATGTATACAATTTTGATGCTCCAGTCTCAGTTTACGTGTACCACTTTTATTTCCAAGCTCTAATTTTAACAATTCTCTATAATTGTAATTAATCATGTTTAATTACATTGTTGTGCATCACCTTCAATAAGTTATGTCTTCTTAATCATATGTTTTTTTGAGTACAAATTGAAAGAAAAAGGTATAACTTTCTTGGTTTTAGTGTTCCTTTGCTTTGGCAAAAACTTAATAGCATTTTATTTTTAAAAAGTGAGAAACCAGGCTAGACCTTAACATATGGTCTTAATCATTTCTAATTTTATCGTTTCTTTATCAGGCTAAGGGCAAATTATAAATACAAAATGGAAAAGCATACAACCATAAACACAAGAGTACTTTTACAAGCACCTATGGGAGCCAGTCATATCTGCATCTTGGTGCAAGTTTACTGACCTTGAGAACATGCGTGTCTTAACCCAATTCCTTGAAGTTGACACATTGAGTTGCAAGATTCATCCATAATCTGTTATCTTAGAAGCTTTATATAAGTCGTGCAGTTTTTGTCCATTTTTTTGGCCCATGATTCATAGGCAAAATTGGTTGGTCAGTTACTAGATGTTGTTGGTTAAAACATTGAAATTCATTAGTTTTATGCATTTTTGCAATGTGAGAAATGGCGTGGAATTGGAACAAGAAATTAAGGAAGTCAATGTTACAATCTATTCAAGTAGAGTGTAACAAATGAGTGAATATGATTTCTTTGTCAAGAGTATCTTTGTTAGTGTTATTAGTACATAAAATTCATACCTGAGGTTTTTTTTTTTTTTTTTAATAAGTCATACTTGAGTAACTTAATCATCCTAATAAGCTAAAAAAGTTAGGATGTGATTTATTTGTTTGTATTTTTGGCCTATAAAAGAATATTCGATGCTTTGATGTTAGAGTACCAAAAATAAAATTTGGTTTAACTATTAAATTTTGGTAATTTTTATGAATTTCCACACTATGAGAAAGGATGTGAATTCCAAACAAGAATTCTCTCTTTCAAATTCTGTTAGAGTACTTGAATTTTTTAATATTGTTGTCAACTGTAATGTTTCACAATATTATGGTTGGTGTACTCCCCATAATCAGTTTTTGTAATACAAGACTCACATGCATACTATTTTGTAAATTTGCAGAGATGCAAGCAGAGTTGTCTAGAAGAGAGAAAGCAGCCAATATTATGCCTTATCTAGACATTGATATCTTCATGAAGGTAAGAAAGAAGTTGTTGTGAATGACTTATTCTCTATCTCAGTATATAATAGATAGTTTAGCTCAAATTGTGTTTTTATCAAAGCCTATGCTCAAAGTAAGATTTAATAATAATATATAGACTCACCTTTTCTGGTCTAGAGAAGTCACATTCGTTGCGGTTGACAAGTTATGTGGTTTTATTTTGGCTTCTACTATTTTAAGGGAGTATTAATTGAAGGCCAAAAGGCAAGCTAACAACATTATAGATTATTTTCTAAAGGCAACATTAGCATGGAATGTCAAAGTTCCATAACAGTTATTTATCATTTATTTGAGTTCACTTCATTACAGGCATTGGGATTTGAAGTGTACACTGTGACCATGGTTGGAGATCAAATGTTAATGGGGTATCTCAGCCTCAGGAGGACAAAGAAAGTGTGTTATAGCAGGTAAACTAGATTAAGAACACCAATTTACCTTAACTTTTGTTAATTGAAATAATTGTCTTTGATAATTAAATGAAAAACGAGGTCTCTTGCTCCCAAAAAAAAAAAAAAGAGTGGAAGTTGAGATGCTGGTTGGATTAGTAAAAGCACTGTTTATGGATGAGATATCTATTGATTTGAATTGCTTGACAACTTTTCAAATAGTGAATTTGCTTAAATAATGTATTCACATTCTCCATTGAACTTCTGTCATCTCACCTCCTTCAGCCCACAGTACAAGAGACTTTGATCTTTTTGATGATATTATTATCCCCTCTGACGGCCAGATTGTGAACGAAGGTCCCTACAAACTTGAGCTTTATTTTTTGAATCCATGGGCTTTAAATGTCTTTCAAGGAAAAGTGTGGCTAACTTCTTTCAAGAAGCAAGTGCAGATATAGGTTTTTCTGTTTAATATGTTCCAATAGAAATGCTTGATCTCTGAAAGGTGAGCATCACATGGAGACTCTCATTAATCCATATGCATAATAAAATGTTTATAGGTGACATCACATAAAGACGAAAAGCAATATTGGGCATGTCAAAATGAACCTTACTGTTTTGTTGAATATGTTGAGGCATTTTCAATCATTCCATGTGGGAAGGAGTTTAATTAAATTTGAAAAATAATGCTAAATTGTACACATACATTGCTTAGATTGGCATTTGCTTTTGATTTGTGTTTAAAAATGTGGTTTTTGATGTATTTGTTTTTGGTGTTTAATGATGGTATAGGAATGTAGTGATTCTTAAGTCAATGACTCAGGTGAATAAATTGAGGGAATTGGGTATGCGCCTCTTTTCGAGAAAGTAGAGAGTTCATTTCTTGGTGGTTTTTGTTATTGTAATGTATTTTCACTATTTTGTATGGAACGAATGATTCTTGTGGATGTTAAATTTGCATTTGTTAGGTCGCATTGAGGTTTGAGGATTTAAAACAAGGGTTTTAAGAATAGTTGTTTGAATAATTGTTAGGTGATTTTGTCCAGCCAAAAACACTTGCGATATTATGAATTTGAAATGATATCTAAAATCTAATCATTTTATGTAAGGCAACTTAACCCAAAAGGGGGAAGAAAGTGTCATGCTTGAGAATTAGATTTCTTTTGTTCTCAAAAGTGTTTGAAATTGAAAATTTTTTAGATCCAAACATGCCATAAAATTCAATTTGGCAACTATCTCTATTAAAGGATATAATAGTAATAGATATCATTTTGCATTTTCCTTTCCACCTTTCTGAACAGCAAACAACCTCAAACAAACAGTTAATTATTTTTCTCCATGCAAAAATATTGTGTTGTTAACTCATACTTTCATCTACATGTGGTTAAAATGAAAGTCACCATTCATTGAGATTTATTTTTGCTTTTGTTAAATGTGAAATATATTTTTAAAATTCTGTGCATGTACCTTGGCAACATGATTTTACTCTTATAACATGGTTTTATTTTTCTTTTTGTTAAATTGAAATATATTTTTAAAATCTTGCGCATGTACCTTTGTAACACGATAGTTTACCATCTATGGGGAATTCCAATTTCAAGTGAATAAGTGATGGATTTTTTTTTGTGGTGTTCAGTGTTGTGTTGTTTCAGGGCCTTCAAAGAATTGAATTTTTGTATAGTTGTAGTTTTGAAAGTGTATCTCACAATTTAGAGTTGTGTTTCTGTTGTACAAATCCTTTTTTTTTTCCTTTGGTGTTTAGATTTGCTACCATCTCTAGCCTGGTGTGTAGCTTTGTATATGTGCAATTTTGTATTTTCTCTTTTCGGTGTTTTATATTGTTTTGAACTGATTATATATGATTCTTGAGTGATAAATCAACTAATTCATCAAAAGAATGAATTAAAGGTTTAAGGCATCTAATTCAGCTTAGCGTTTGGTAGCTAAGAAGGGTAGTTGGGTTGCTATAATTTAATAAGTAACATGGACATTAATACTCTCTCTCTCTCACTCATGTCTTGTATGTTTAATAACCCAAGCTAATATCAGTAATACCACTACTATTGACCATACGTAGATGCTCAATCGACCTTGAAATGTTTAAGTTGGTTAATAGATTTTTTTAATTCTCTTATTTTTTTTCATTGTAGCACGACTCAAATAATAAAATGCAATATTTTGTTTTTTTTTATTCATTGTTTTATCTAATGCCATCTTCTAAGTGATAAACCCAAAAAAAAAAAAAAAAAAAAAAATACCAAAAGCATCACTACAATTACATACTAGTAGGATTTAATGGGAGTGATTTTGGGAAGTAAGCAATTGAGTAATCTCCCTCACCTATTGTAACTATCGAATTTATTACATAAAAAAATAAGTCTTTCTACCAGAAAAATTTAAAGTACATATAGATAAAGTTAAGGAAACCATACTAGCTAGTGTGAGAGTTTGCCTTGAAATTGACCATACTGTACACACAATACTGTTAAAAATTCAACTTCGAGTATTTATTACCTTTAAATAACTTGTACAACTCTAACATATCACGTTCACCACCAATATGGCTAAATTGCATGTACCATAGACCATAGTTTGTTGTTTTCCTTGCTAAACCTTATAGGATTGGAAACTGCAGCTACTTACAACTAATTTCCCGATCAACCTTATATTGTGTCTACTTTGTAGACGTTCCTTGTCACTAAGGATCATTTAGCAATTTTCATCACAAATAGGCACAATCTAATATAAATCATTCAATACTCTTTGAGATCCAAAGTATCCCAATGACCAAGCATGCTACAATATCATTGCTCATTAAGATCAATCATGCTCCCATTATAAGACTAGTACTTGCTGATAGAAGTATATGATTAAATGATTAAATTTACCATATCCTAATAGTTTAAACTTTTGAGATAATCGATAATTTAATATAGTATCATAGTAGGAGGTGGTAGAAACATTTGAATCCAAAACCTAAGATTATATTAGTTTATTATTACATGATGAGACTAATGACCTGTTTGGAAGTTAAAAAAAGGAGAGGGAGTAGAGTAAAGGGAGGGAGAGTAATTCAATTACCTTGTTTGGAAGTTTTTTAAGGAATGAGGGAGAGGGGTTTCAACTACCTCTAACCCCTCATTTTTAATTTTCCTAAATTAGAGAGATTTAAAGGGAGAGTAGAGTAGATAAATTATTGACCAAATGAATTTTCCAATTTACCATTTCTAAATTAACAAAATTACAAACTCTCTCACACAACTTCTTCAAGCATCAAACAGCACCAAACATGATCATCCAAAATATAATCCAAATATTTTCCTCTCAATTTTCTCAACAACTAAACAGATTATAAACCTCAAATTGCACTCATTCTTCAAGCATTAACAGTCAAAAAATTCATCACAGTAAAATAACGTAACAAAATTCAAGCCAATCATAACAACACAACATTATTGACATAAAAAATATGATCTTTTTTTGAAACAGTGAATTGAAAGCTCAGTTTTGAAGAGAAAAAACACAGATTAAGAACCTTAGAGAGCTTCTCAAATGTGTTGGCCCGGCGAGGAGTCCAGTCTTTGATGACGTCGCCGGTGACCTCCACGAGCCACGCCAGCCAGCCCTGCTGGTTCCTAATCATGCAAGGCTCGACTCTTGCCCTGTTGTTAACATTCCTCCTCTCTTTCTCGGCCGCCCCATTCCTAACCCCAACATCGGTCACGGCACGCTCCTCGGCGCTTTGGCATCGTCTCCGGAGGAGGACAGCTTCTTGCGTGACTCGCTTGTCGACGGTGAGCTGAAAACGCAACCCATAGGTCACCGAATTTGGCGGCGCATCAGAGAATGAGCGGTGTTTTTCGGTTACCAAAAAAAAAAAAAAACACAAACCTCGAGTTGTGATTGTAAAAAATTTCTCTCTGTTGACACCAAAACGACGTCATGCTGTTTGATTTTTTTTTTTTTTTTTTTTTTTGAAAAGTGCTGTTTGATTTTTTTCAGTAAACAACCAAACCAAACATTTTTTTTCTTATTTTAATTATTATCAATTAAGGATGGTTTTTTTAGTATAATAAAAAAGCAGAAAAAATATTTAATTATAGACCAATGTTGATTATTTAATTCACATCAGAAAAAAAAATTTATCAAAAAAAAATTATTGCATGCTATAGTGATAATTATTTAATCTAACAAATTAATCATAAACCAATGTTATTTTCAAATAGGAATAAATTTGTCTATTTAAATCATTTCCTCTCATTTCCATCTTAATTTTTAAAACATCCAAACAAGGTGGAGGATAACCACTCCCCTCTACTCTCCTCCCCACTACTCCATTCTACTCTCCTCCATCTCTAAACTTCCAAACATGCCATAAATGTAGATGTACATTATTAACCTCTTTGTAATATAATTTTTTTTCAGTGACTCAAAATGATTTCGAGGGTTTTTTATTTTTTTATTTTTATTAATCTTCACATGCATATCCTGCGCTGGATAGTAGAGGATAAAATCCTTTTATCTTGTTTTTGGAACAGCCAACACGACACTATTGATGTGCCGCAAATTTTGGGAAATAAATACTTTGAAAGTTTGAAGATTTCTTTTAAACTAAAACCAGAGATACACAAAAAAACAAAAAACAAAAAAGTTTTTTTTTTTTTTTAATTGGCTTTCCCTCTGTTTATTTGAGCATTGGTTTTAAGGTTTTTGTTTTTGGACTTATTGTCTCTACGGCCTTTTATGTTCCTACTACCATCTGTCATCTAATTAATGTTGGGTTTTATTGTGTCAATATGTCATGTTCGAGTTACGGTGCATGCATGAGAAAATTGTTTTTTTGTGTACCGAGTATATGTACTATATGTTTGAAGAAATGTCAGAATGAGTAGAATTTACATGGTGCACTTAGAGCATATACAGCAGTGGAGTTAAAAATTTAGTAATTTAGCTCTACCAAAAGTTACTTTATCTATTTTACCTATACACATGTTGCAGTAGTGGATTTATTTTAATTTTCAACACAATAAAATAATATAAACATCACAATAAAATAATATATCTATTATAATAAAATATTTCATCTCACTACAATAAAAACACCACAAACCGATCCACCACCACGGCCAACCAAGAACAACCGCCCACAGCCACCATGAAATCCAACCAAACCGCCATCACGTAACCTAGAGATGGGACGGCGATGAAGGACTGGGCGATGAAGATGAACCCAGAACAGTCGGCAAAGCAAAGAGTAGACGAGGGAGAGGAAAAAAAAATGAGAAGGAAAAAGGAAGAAAGAAGAGAAGCTGGAGAGAGAAATAGTGAAAAAGAAAGAAAGAGAAAATATTTTTTAAATGAAAGAGGAGAGAGAAATTTATTAATATATATATATATATATATATATTTTTAGCTCTCATGAACAATGCACATCTATCTATAGATGTGCATTGTAGCAGTGGAGCTAATAAAAAATAGATTTAGCTCCACTACTGGAGCATCATTTTAGTGTTAGTGTAGTTAAAATATAGTAATATAGCATTATAGCTACACTGCCGCAAATGCTCTTATTGTGATATTTTTGCGGCAGTAATTGTGCCTAAAAAAGGAAAATGTAGCTCAATAATCAGTTTTGTTATGCCTTGCATCTCAAAGCACATTTTAAGCATCTGTGTATTTGTGTAATTTTGCACTTCCTTGGTGAGTGGTTGACATCGTTTTAGAGCATTCACATCCAGGAATGCTATCCCATCTTATTTTACCATCCCAAAAAGCTTTTTTATTAATTATACCATACCATTTTACAATACAATCAACATCTTAAAACTCTATTATTTTACAATTTTATTGAAATATTATTTTTTAATAGTCCTGGGTAAACATAAAAAACATTTTTCATTCATCCTCTCTCATTTTTTTCATTCCTCTCTCTCTCTCTCTCTCTCTCTCTCTCTCTCTCTCTCTCACTTCTCTGTTATTTGGGATTGATTGTGCTCCGATTCGTGCGTCTGTGAGATCGTGGGTCTGTGCTCCAATTGTGGATCATGGGTCATGGATCGTGAATTTGTGCTCCAGTTGTGATGTGGGTTTGTGCTCCAGTGGGTTTTTGTTGGTTGTGCCCCGGTGGGTTTTTGTTGGTTATGGGGTAAGATTTGTGGGTTTGGCCGTGCTCGATGGCGTCGTCGTCGATTTGGCCGTGGGTCGTGGGTGTCACCATCAGTTTGGTTGTGGGTCGTGGGTGTCACCATCGATGCGGCCATGGGCCATGGGTCATTGTTGTGGTGCTGGGTTTTTTTTTTTTTTTTGCTTGGGTTGCTGGCTAGCGATGGTGGTTCAGTGTCTGGCTATAATGGTGGTTCGGTGGTTGGTTGTGCTTGTGTTGTGGGTTGTCGTCTGAGGTGCTGGGTTGGTTGTGCTGTGGGTTGTGGTCTGATCTGTGGGTTCAGTGTTGGGTTTATGAGATGAGTAAATCGGTAAAAGGATTTGGAGATGGGTGAGGATGAATCGGTAGAGAGAGAGGACGTGTGAATGAGACCGTGGGAATGATGGATAAGGGTGAATCTGTGGGTTCAGCGATGGTGAGAGAGAGAGAGAGAGAGAGAGAGATGAGAGACGTGTAAAGAAAGAGAAAAGCTGATATTTAGAATAAAATATTAATATTTGGTTTTGCAATAGTGCTACAGTGTGATTCTAAAGGTAGAATCACATTGTAGCACAATTGCAAATTTTTTTTGCACTAGTCTACCTTTACAATTCTAGATGCTGAGCTCCTTTGGGCCTAAATGTCAAATTTTCCTTACATTTGGCATTTCACAAGCCCAATGCAAATGCTCTAAGACGAACAATATAACATGCTTTTTTAAGTCTAAATGTGTAGCACAAGCGTGTAGATTTTTAGGGTAGGTAGGCAACTAGCTAGGCATGGTGTTGCAAGGGGGCAGTGACATGAATCTCAAGGGGCAAAAATTCCTTTATCGCATTTTTGTATATCGAAAAATTTCCTTAATCGCATTCTTTTTTGTTCTGTGTATCAAAAAAATAGATCTTCTATTCTTAATTACATTTTTCTCATTTCGTTTATCGATAAAACGAGACCCTTTATTTTTTAGTTTATCAAAAAATTTAAGCCACGAAATGAATGTCAGTTAAATTGACGAACACTGAACTTCCAAACCAAGTTATCATATCAAACCTAAAAAAATTAAGTCTGGTTTGAATTTTGATTGCTTTATGGCAATAATGTATCTATATAAGTGGGTGACATGAAACAAGAACATACCCCTAAACAAAGAGTCATAGACAAAACTAGCCATATAGCCACCTGATCATCACTACAAGACGTTAAGGTGAACCCCCTCACCCATTCTAAATTTTCTTTTTGACAAGTCCCCATTCTAAATTTTCCACATACAATGCAGCTCAATAATCAACTTTATCATTCTGTTTACCTCGTATCGGGAGAATACTATGCTATACATAAGTGGGTGTTATGATTCTGAATCTATTAGATTTTTATTTAATGTTATATATGAGCAAGACCAAGGATACAACTTTTGAGCAACAAACTTTAACCATAATTTTGATGTAGTCAACTATGAGTGGTGAAGAAAATATGGTAGGTCTATATATATAAGTGATTGTCCACCATGCATAGTTGTCCACTTCAAGAAGTTGTGGCAAATAGTAAGGTCCTAAAAGAATTAGTGATATATAGGCATTAATCTTTATTTTCTCTTTGTGTGAAGGTAGGCATGGTATTGCAAAGGGACAATGGCATAAAGCTCCACAGCCCAAGAAGTAAGAAGAAAATTGGAGGCCATGGTCGGAGCTCCCTGAGGCTTTGCTTTATCTGATAACAAAGTGGTTAGGTGCTATAGACTATATCATGTTTAGCTGTGTCTGCAGAACATGGAGGTTGTATTGTGTAGCCTACAGGCAGGAGTTTATGGCATCCCAGCCTCCACTAGTTGTCTTTTTACCAATTCATTCTAGGAGAATTTGTTATTTCTATAACATCTTTGATCAAAGGAGGTACAAGACGACACTGCCTAACATTAGTTGCAAATTCTGTTCAGGAACCACTTGTGGGTACTTGATCTTGGAAGACAAGTATAAAAGGCCAGATTCACAAATTTGGCTTTTGAATCCTTTTACCAGGCATGAACTCCGTTTCCCTAGCCCTCCCGAACTAACACCTTATTGTCATTTCATCCTTGCTTCTTTAGGTACGCCTTTGCCAGAGTTTGTAATCATAGCTTTTTGCAAATGGACTGTATTTGATTACAATGACAAATTACGTAGCAGCCCTATGCATGCCTCATGGATTGTTGATGGAGCTGTCTTCAAATGGTAAGATATATGTTGTATCTAGTCATGGAAAAATTGGGGCACTAAATCTGAAACCTCCTAATATAACCCCTCTGGAAGTAGAATGCATTCCAAAATTGAAACTTGAACCGCGTTTATTGGGTTATGATCAAAAGCTCCTGTTGATTGATAAAAGTAGAAGTAATTCTGAAGTTTATGAGCTAAACTTTCTGAGGGTGGAATGGGTGAAGATGAGTAAGTGCAAAGATCAAGCTTTGTTTCTGGGCTTTATAAGTAAGAACTCAAGATTTATGATAGTCAACAATCATCTAATTGCACCTACAGTTTTGGATTAGAGGGCGATTACATCCTATTGGAAACGTTGGATGGTAGTAATTCCGAGTGCTCACAGTTACCTTTCATGTGAAGAAAATATATTCGATCTTCAGGTGTTTTGCCATCCTGGTACTTTCCATCTCAGTCATTCAGTGTGGAAGACTAGTCATGATTTCTTCTTGTTCACCATTCCTACAATTCATGTATTGAATGAATGATTTGGACAAGTGTTTGAGGGGTTCTGTATATTTTGGACAAGGTTAACTTGTGGTTGTGGATAGTTAACCTGCAAATTGTACAATCTCTTGTGTGAGATGAAATCCATATAATTGATTATTCTCTTCCTGTTAACAAAATATTCTTTGAGCTAGTACCTTGTTACTTTTATGGCTATTGTCACTGGTATTGGCTTGATTATTTCATTTATTTGTTTCTTAATAAAATTCAAGAAAGCATTGGACATAGGTGGCTAGGAGCAATGGAAACGTTTTCTTGCTTTTGATGACAAGCTCTTGATGATGTATAGCATTGACAGAAGGCCATGTTAATAATGTTGTTATTATATATTATAAACATAATTCCCAAACTAACCCAGAAAGCCACATAAATTTCAAACACTCCCAAAAGCCTAAGACACAATAGCATACAATGGATTGGAAGTTGAAGTAATAATTTGCAACATCCAAGTATGATGCCCACAAATAGCAAAATGCCATTGGTCTTGTCGATCTTGTCGAACTTCTACATATATACTAAACAAATAATAATACATTAGTCTCTTCACATATGTTCAGTTAAAAAAAAAATTAGTGTTTAAAAGTAATATATGTTTTTTTTCCAATTAACCTAACTTTTAAATGTTTTTTTAGAATTTGAATTTTAAAATGCGGTACAAGGGTGTAACAATATGAGATATTTTACACTATTTTATCTATGTATGTGAGTCTATTTGTATATTGTTGATACCCATTTTTGTGACACATTTTTTTACAAGCCCGATTTATGTATTATGTTTATTTTCTTCTTTTAAAGCATGGCCAAAGCCCATGCGACTTATTGGGGAAATTGAGGAAGTGTGGTTTTGAGAGTATGGGTCTGTTTCTTTCGGACCTTTTGCATGAGCCTAGTCCATGCATGCTACCAAGTAGGCAAGGGACACTGGTAGCACCTCAGACTCATGGAGGAGGGCTTATATCCAAAATTTCCACCCTAAAACAGCTTTTATGCTCTGGGTGACTGCGGCCCAAAGTTTCTGCCTAAACCTTTTTTTTTTTTTTCCTTTAAACATAGTTGGCTCCCATTGGCCAACTCCATCTGCTAGCCCTCACTTAGGTGAGCCTTCCAATGGTCTGAAATTTTTGACCAAAGGCAACCAATTAAAGAAAACCCACTTTATTTCCAAAATCATGCTAAAAGCATACCAAACTCTTCCCTAAACAAAAGCAATCCAAGCCAAAGCACCAAAATAGTATCATAGGGGATAAAAGTCTTTTCCACTACTCAAAAACCAGTCAATAGCAACACCCTAAACTCTATATAAAACTCTCTCTTCAGCTCATAAATAAACTAACCACGTTCTACCTAGAGAGCTGAAACTTTAGAGTAAAAGCCTATTCAGCCAGTCAACAATCTCACAATTCTGAACCTTGGGGGTGGAAATATGGGTACAGGGGAACCTTCCCTCTCTTCCTTACAACCTTGCTCAATTTTCTCTTCTCGATGACTATGGGTCGAAGTTTCAGACTTGTTGAACCAAGTTTTCCCCATAGAGCTGAAACTTGAGAGCAAAAACCCACTAAGCCAGGAAACATTCTCATAATTCTGGACTTTAGGGGTGGAAATATGGGTATAGGGGAACCTTCCCTTTCTTCCTCACAACCTCTCTCAATTTCCTCTTCTTGGTGACTGTAGGTCGAAGTTTCAGGCCTGTTATGTTTTAATGTTTTTTTTTGCACTTTTGTTATTAGCATTTTAATCTTCTCTTGTCAAAGCACCATTAGCCTTTTTTTCATTATAAATTTGGAATTTTGGGCTTAATTCTCCACAATAAACACTTCTAAAAAACCCAAAGAGAGATTTGGGCCGTTCTCGCATTTTTGGCCTTTGTCGCAAAAATGTCCCCGACATATATTAACAAAAATCTCAAAACAGAATGCTGAAATTGATTGATTCCAAAATATTTTGTTCCAATAAACAAATTAAAATGGACATCGAAACGGAATTAATAATTTTTTTACTATTGTGTCAAGGAAAATGTACTTTATGTATTGGATATGTATATCCTCCTTCTCACATTAGAAAAAAAGAATCTTTGGTTTTTGTTGCATGCAATAGAAACAAGAGATACAACCTCTATGTTGTATCAATACCAAATATTTCTATTTCAAAAAATTTACAATTTACTTAATTTTATAGGCGCTCTTTTTTGGTAGGAGCAATGTAAGAATTTTTTTTTTTTTTTTTTAAAGTGATATTTTATAGGTTTTTCTTTCGAAAATGTTAATAAACGGCTGTAGATAAGACTCATAAAAGTTACACTAAAATATTATTTTCATTCCTAAACTTTGCATAAATTTTGTTTTTAATCTCTTAACTTTGAAATTTATTTTTCATCCATAAACTTTTAAAAAGTTTATTTTTTGTGCCTACAATTATTTGTTAGAGGCAAACTCATCAAGTCTATGTTTTTCAAGGATACAGGAGTTTCCTCCATTCCTCCTACCAAATTCACAATTGCAATTATATTACATTTGTTTAGTAACAATTTATATATATATATATATATATATATATATATATATAGGTTGGGTTCAAGTTATACATGGTGTAACTCTAAGTAATGTTACACCACTCAATAACTTGTTATTGAATTCATATTTTGAAAATTTCACCGTTGGATTATATATTCTATATGTTTTTAATATGCATGCCAATTTTTATACCAATCAAATGTTATTTACTATTTAATCCATAAACTTATATTTTATGCAATATTGTAAACCACAAAAATTTGAATTTAAACAATTGATTGATGATATGGCTATTAATCTTTGATTACTTTGAAACTTTGCAAACATGGAGAATATACAAAGATAATGTAATCCAACGGTTGATTTGTTAAAATTTGCATTCAATTAAAAAATATTGAGTGGTGTAATATTACTTAGAGTTACACCTAGTATAACTTGAATCCAATTATATATATATATATATATATATATATATATATATATATATATAAGATGGGTTCAAGTTACATCTGGTGTAACTCTTAGAATTACACATTTTCTAAACCATTGGATTTAAGTAGATCTAACGGTAAAAAATGACACTCATTAATGCTAATATTCTGATTAGGATCTCATTAATTATCTCTTATTTATTGCATTCCATATTTATCTCTAAACCTAAAAAAACACGAAAAAGTATACATTTCTCTCTAATTTTTTTTTACCACCCTTTCTCAAAAAAAAAAAAAAAAAAAGTCATTTTTTTGAGAAACTGCTTTAAAGAGCCTTCAGCAAAATTGCCAAATGGTGTCAAATTTTACTAAAAAGCTTTAAAGAGCTCTTTTACACAATGCCCGCCAGAGCAAATTTTGATAAACCAAACTTATCTCTTTAAGAATTGGACAAAGTTTGCCATATGAACCAATCAATGGCATCGGGGACCCCCTTGGAATGCCACCTTGATGGTCAATCAATCTCCTGGTAGGTAGTTTATCCATTTCTTCAAAATATGCCATGAACCACTTGCTCTTCTTGAGTGTCTCATAAGCTCATTTCACTTGAATCTAAATTAGAGTCGTAATTGAGAGGTCATCACTATCATAAACAATCTCTGAGTCATTAACAACCATTATTCTCAATATCAACATATTGGGGGTTTGGGATGATTTCATTTTTTTTTTCTTTTTACTTAAAAAAAATAAAAAAATAAAAAACTATCCATTTTTTAATACTTGGTCTGAGTGTGATCAGCTTTAGCAGACCAATATGACCAATATGACCTTTTTTTTTCTTTTTTTTTGAGAAAGGGTGGTAAAAAAAAAATTAGAAAGAGATATATACTTTTTTGTATTTTTTTAGGTTTAGAAATAGGTATGGAATGCAATAAATAAGGGTTTAATTAATGAGATCCTAATCAGAATATTAGCATTAATGAGTGTCATTTTTTACCGTTAGATTTACTTAAATCCAATGGTTTAGAAAAGGTCTTTAGAGTTACACCAAATGTAACTTGAACTCATTTATATATATATATATAAACACAACTACAATTATAATACAATTGTTGGGGGAGAAGAAGTTAGAGCTCTAAATGTGTTTGGTGGAATTGGAAATAAAAAAATAAAAAGTCTTTTGAGTTATAAGGCTCTTTAAAATAAGCTAAATAGATTGAAAATAAGCTTTGAGAAATGAGTTATCTTGTGTGAAGTGATATTTGGAGGTCTTTTTTGGAAGAAATTATTAGGTTCATCGAAGGACTATTAAGATGATCCTCCTAACTAATAAAATGTTTTTTCTTTAAAAAAAAAACTAATAAAATGCTGTCATTTATATAATTTTAATGTCTTTTGCCTTTTATATATATATATATATATATATATATATATATATATATATATATATATATATATTTTTTTTTTTTTTTTTGTGCAAATAACTTAAATTTTAGTTATTTGGAAATAAATTAGTTTTTAAAATTTGCTTCATATATTTAATATACTATAAAAATTATGGATACATACATATATATATATATATATTAATATTATGCAAATAAGTTATAAAAAAATAAGTAAAATCCAAAATGTATTACATGAAAAAATAATTTCGGTGGTCCCAACTCCCAAGTTATCGGAATAGAGAGGATTTTAAGTTTTTTAACAACATTTTGTTTATCCAAAATTTTCCATTATTACATTTTTTTTTTTATTTCGTTGATAAAAAAATAAACAATTTTTGGGTTTATCGAAAAATTATACCACGAAATATATGGCGGGAAAATTACACCACTGAACCTCCAAAATCAAAATTTGAGCGGCTTTTTTTTTGGCTTTATATAAAGCAACAAAAATTACCCCCCAAAAATAAAGAAAAGGAAGTCACTTGTGTTTTCACAAAGAATTTCGAAGCAGGTACTTTGCTTAACTAATTAAATATGCGTATATTTTTTTAATATCAAATTTTTTATGAGAAACCGTAGGAAAACAAAAGAAAAGTTTGAGTCATGAACTCATATATCATATTTGTTGTTTTGATGTAAGGTTTCGATTTGTTTCATGTTCCTACTGCAATCTGCCATCTTATTTAATATGGGGTTTTATTATTATGTCGATTATGTCATTTTTTAAATGTTCGAGATCATTGTTTGTGTACAGAATATGGGTGCTATATGTTTGAAGAAATGTTTGAATGAGTAAAATTTATGTGGCTCTTATTGTGATATTTTTGCAATTGCGCCTAAAGAAAGAGATTTTAGCTATAGTAGTGCTGATTTTGTGTGTATTAATAAATTCTTAAAAATGGTTGACATCTTCTAAGATGAATAATATAATATGCTCTTAAGTCTAAATGTGTAGCATGAGGTTGTAAATGTTCATTTAATGTCATATATAGATTTTTTTTTTTTTTTTTTTTTTTTATCAATATTTTGTTTTTGTGGAAAAGGTTGGTATGGTGCTGCATAGGGGCAGTGACATGAATCTCAAGGGGTCTAGAAGGAAGAAGAAAAGGGTGGTTGACAATGGTAATTGCAAGCCATGGTCGGAGCTCCCTGAGGCTTTGCTCGATTTAATAACAAAGTCGCTAGGTGTCATAGACTATCTCATGTTCGGCTGTGTCTGCAAAGGATGGAGGTTATATGTTGCAGCGCATAGGAAAGAGTTTATGGCATCCCAACCCCCACTTGTTGTTTTATTGTCATCCTATGCTAGGAGAACTTGTTACTTCTATAGCATCTTTGATCAAAAGTTGTACAAGGCAACACTGCCGGACCTTGTTGGCAAAAGATGTTCTGGTGTCTCTTGTGGGTACTTTGTCATGGAAGACAAGAAAAAAAGTGCTGACTCTCAGATTTGGTTTTTGAATCCTTTTACAAGACATGAACTCCGTTTCTCTAGCCCTCCTAATCGTTATTTATCTATCATCCTTGCGTCTTTAGCCACGCCTTTGCAGGAGTTTGTAATCATAGCTATCGATGTATTTTTTTTACAGTTCCGTAAATCCACAGATATCAACTGGACTGTCTATGATTGCAGAGACTTATTTAAGGACCATTTTACAGACTATTCTCGGTGGTTATTAGATGGAGCTGTCTTCAAGGGTAAGATATACATTTTAACCAATCATGGTGAAATTGGGATATTAAACCCGAATTCCTATCCTTATGTGACCCTGTTGGAAGTCAAAGGCATTGGACATAAGAGCTCCGGACTACAGTTGCTTGCTTTTGAAGACAAACTCTTAATGATTCATAGATATGATGACAGAGTTTGGCAGAAGTTTCAAGTCTATGAGCTAAATTTTTTTAAGATGGAATGGGTGAAGATGCAGAACCTCAACGATCAAGCTTTGTTTCTAAGTAATAAGAGCTTAGGATTTAGCGACATGACCAGATGGAGGGGCAGCCAACAAACTATGAAATATGAAGGATGGAGTGTTAGCCAACGACCTAAGAATTGCATATACAATATTGAAGCTCCGGTTGAGGAATACAGCATACATTTCCTGGATGATACGTATCCAGAGTCTTTCCCCATCATTGATATAGAAGATTTTATGGATATGATGGAAGAATCCTTAGATGTTCCATTGTGCTGCAAAATATCTATCGGAGATGCTTCCTCAGGTGCTCCATTCTGGTATTTTCCAAATCTGTGTAGCAGTGTGGATGCTCTCTATGATGACTAGTTAGGATTTCTTATTGTTCATGACCACTTAATTATTTTGGCAAGACTTTGAAAGCTATAAATATTTTGTTGCTTTTCATTTCCCTTATCTGTGTACCTCATGGGTGATTAATGAAGAGAATTTCCTGCAACTAGAGTAGCTGGAGTCCTTTATTATTATTATTATTTTTTTCCTTATCTGTGTCGCACGGTTTTAAAACCGGTACAGTTAAATAACCGGTTTGTGCCCCAGTCCCCAATTCAACCCGGTTTTTATTGGTTTTGATTGATTTTGAAGGATTTTACCAGGTCGAACTGGTGACTTGTTCCTGGTTGAACCATCCTATCTAGTCCAATTTTTAAAACATTATTTATTAGACCTTGTGCCTTTCCAAATCACCACCACCACCCCATGGTCCCAATATATGGACATTTCTATATTTGTTTGTAGATCCTTCAACTTAAGACACAAAGCTGATGTTTTACCGAATTGTGTTGGGTCTCAAATAATATTATCACAAAAACTATCAATTCAAAATAGTAATCACACATAAGAACACAAATATTTACATGGAAAGCAATTTCTCTTTGAAGGGAAAAATCATGAGACAAACTCTGAATCAATTCACTATTTATTAAATTAATTACAATAATTCTTGTGTATGTCTCACGGTTGAAAAAAAATCTCTCTTTTTTTTTTTTTTTTTTTTTGCTCTCACACACTAATTATTTCTCTCAAAAGCTGTAACAATTTGCTCTCTTTTTTATTTTATTCTCCACGCACAGCTCTCTCTTGGCTGTCTTCTTTTCTCTAAACAGCTCACTCTTAGCTGCTTTCTCTCTTTTTTCTTTTTACAGTTTCCTCTTTCTTTGCTCTTGCACATACTTTCTTTGTGTCTTCTCGAAGGCGACAGCCCTTTGCTCTCTCATTTCTCTTGCATTCCTCCCAAACAAATCTATTTTATCCTCTCTTGGTTTCACGCTTTATTTTTCATCTCCCCAAAGAGAGGACCATTGGGCCAAAGCCAAACAAATTTTTTGAAGTATTGTCTATTTATAAGACTCTTTTCTGATTTCCTTTTGAACTAAGAATACATTACTTCTTTAACAAGGAATAGACTTCTCTTCCACATCAAGGAATAGTTGTTGATGCTCATTTTTGTAAATTTGTACCCAAAGGCCCATAAGGAAGAAAGGCTAATAAGAAGCAAGGCCCAAAGACCCACCAAGAAGACCGCAAAGAAAGAAGTGCAAGTGAAAGCCATCTGCTGCAAAATACAAGTCTGCCGCAGAATACAGATCTGCCGTAAAATACAGTTCTTTAACAAAATACAGATCTGCCGCAGAATACAGTTCTCTGGCAGGATGGCTTCGGCAGATGAAAATAAATTGGGCCCAATGCCCTTTTAATCCAGTCAACATTATTTGGCTCACAAAGGTCCAAATCCTTTTGTATAAGAAAATAGGCATGAAAACTGATATGATGAAGCATAATGAAAAGAAACAAGGAACGACATGAAGTGTTAGCAGCAGGAATTGCACGAAGAGAGAGTCAAACTAAAGGAAACGACAAATGCAGCAGGAAACACATGAAGAAATAAGACAAACACGCAGCAGACAAAACAGAACTAATCTGCTATGGCAGGAATGGCGTGGGAGACAAAAACAAAAGACAGTGGAGCAAGCACAGAAGGGTCAGGGCACCACCAACCTGTACCCAGCCAATACAAGGGAGGTCGGCCCACGGTCAAAGAGATTCAGAGGGCGTGGTTTGGTGGTGGGGGGAAAAGGGGGTCTATATTTGGTTTCCTGCCATAACTTCTTTTGGGATATATACCTTGCTGGGATGGTATCTTACCCAAAAGAAGTAATAGATGGTTGGGACCACTGATGCATGCCATAGAGCTAGGTAGAGAGGTAGAGGTATACAGCAGGAACAAACAAAATGGAATTTTGTCGCGGAATAAGTAATGGTGCAGCTGACCTATTCTGAGCAATGACAGGGGCAACCAATGGGTGGATGGGTAATCTTGAAAGGATGCCCACAACAAACCAAAAACAGTTGGTGAAGCCCTAGGGGTAAAAGGGAGAAATCCCATTGAATTAGCTCACTATAAAAGGGAGGTAACCATGGTAGAAAAAAGGGGACAGGGGAGGACGGCAGAGGAAGAGGAAAAAACAGGGGAAAGAGTGAAAAACAGAGGAAGAAAGAAAGTGGTAAAACAAAGAGAGAAAATACGACAGGAATAGGGGCATGCATCAATAGACCATCTTTTCTCTCCCTCTTAGCAAACCCACTCTTTGAAGTCTCCAAAATTAATAGCTAGTAGCCATCTAGGCCTATTCTCCAAAATGCACAACTTTTACGGTGGGAGCCTATGAAAAGGTTGTTCAAGTTGGAGTTTGGATTTCCTTTTTGGTTTACTTATCCTATAGGAAGATTTAATACTTGATTTTGATTATAAATATATATTTGATTTCTCTCATTATAACTTATATCTGCTGTATTTAATCATCCTGCGGTAACACGTTTTTTTATCAAGTCTGCCGCATTAGTTGTCCTGCTGCGGTGCCTTTACTTGCTGTACTTGTTATTCTGCTGTAGTACCTTTTTTATTATATTTACCGTGTTAACTATTTTACCAGCTAAACATTTCCTACCGAAACTTTCCTCTTTATTTGTTATTACGTATTTTACTGTTGACACAAGTTAATCATTATCCTGCCATAAGTATATATATACATATATCTTTATTTATGAATATGTGTACATATTTGAGAACATACTAACCCATTTAAACTAACATTTGTTTGATGGGTATTTTCTTTGGATTTTAGATTCGTTTATGTGCAGGAAGTGGAAAAGTATTTCTGCAGCAAAAATGAAGAGTAGTCATTCACACGGCAGACAGCTCTATTGCACAGCAGAAGGCTTTACGGCAGGAAACTTTTAAAGCACAGCAGAAAGCTACATTGCACAGCAGACAATCTTACTACGCGGCAGACAATTTTGTTGCATAGTAAAAAAGTCGGACCTGTGGCAGAAATTGGAGAAAAGTTCCTTCTGCGGCAGAAACATAATGGCAGCGGCAGAAACTGGAGAAAAGTCTTCTGCAGCAGAAACAGAGGATAAGCCCACTTTGCTGCGTCTTCTCTTGGACTTGGACTCAACGTTTGCGCACAAGCCGGACCAAATTGAGTTGCAGTTGGACCGGTCTCAACTCCCTTACTCAAAATACTCGGGCCTACTACCGCGAGAGGCAGCCCAGCCCAATGCACAACAAAAAGGCCCCTACAATAGTCTCTCCTTTCACACAAGGGAATAAACTTTCCTTTTACACCAAGGAATAGTCATTCCTTTCACACAAAGAAAACCCAAATTAATATTTCTTTCTTCAACTAGGAAACTTAATTAACTTTCTAAGTCACAATTGGAATTTGAGACAATTTCCCAACAAATTGTTCATGGTAATGTCATTTGCTACCAAATTGAAGTAGAAACAATGAAAGATTAAACTCTCAATTCCCTTGCACATAAAAGTACAAACAGTCCAGCATAAAAAAGGAGTTTTCTTTTACTATATTAATAAAGTTATTATTATAAACATAAACTAGTATTATGGCCCTACATCACGGCTTAATCAAGAATAATATATTTATTTTTTTTATAAAATTAATAATATAATTAAATTGAATAACAAATAAAATAATATAAATATAAAAAAAAATTAAGTTACATGGAAAATGCATATTATGTAAGTTCAAGTTAGTTTTTTTTTTTTTTTTCTCAAAAAAAAAAAAAGTTAGTTATTTTTTGTGCAAAAACAAATATTATAAAATATTATAAAATTATTATTGTTATATATATATATATATATATATGTATGTATGTATGTATGTATGTATATATAAGTATATAACTCATGAAATTCGCCCTAGAAATGAAAAAAGTTGGAAAAAAGTGATTAATAAATATTGTTATTCTTCTTAATTTCACATTTTCTGAACCCAAAACAATCAGGCCGAGAAAAGCAAAAAGTAGTGGGCCTCACCTACAGGCCCACTGGACCATATTGGTGCCCACAGCCCACAACCAGCAACCACAAACCCATCCCCAATATTAGGATCTCATTCCCGCTCAGGTGGTACAGAGTTTCCGTGCACCCTATGGCGGGGGAAGATGTTGTGGCTGACGTGGCAGAGGTCTCCGATGTGTCAGGTATCTTCTTCTTGTTAATATAGATGATTTTATCTTTATGGGCTTTCTATCTGTGTTTGGTAGGTAAGAAACCGTAGGAAAGCAAAAAGAAAAGTAGGAAGAAAAATTGAGTCATATGTTATATACTGGTAATTGTTACTTTGCTAAAAGGGAGCAATGGTTGAATGCTGAGTTTTGCTTTTGTTGTTGTGTCCTGAGTATGAGTACTATTATGTGTTTGAAGAAATGTTAGAATGAATGATATCTATGCTGTTCTTATTGTGATATTTTTGCAGTTGTGCCTAAAAAAGAAGATGCAGCTTGATAATCAATTTTATTATGCCTTGTACCTCAAATCATGTTATGTTATGTTCTATCCTAAGAAGTACGGACACCTTCATTTAGGTGTCATTCTGGCATCGTACTGACCATTTTATGTTATAATTTTTTAGAAATTGCTTGTGTCACCGTATCCGTGCTTCTTAGGTTCTATCTATCTGTAAACGTGATTATTTTGCCTGATACAGGTGCTGATATTGTTGTCCTAAAAACTCAACCTTTAAGTATGCTATTAACTTTAGATGTCTTGGGCACAAGCATGGAATGTGGAAAATTGGGTTGAAAACGATAAGATGCTATTATGAATCTAAACCTGTTCAATGTTTATTTAGTGTCATATTTTGGAACTTATCTTCTTTTTTCTTTTTTCTTTTTTCTTTTTATTTAATTTTATTGGAGGGTAGGTATGGTACCGCAGGAGGGAAGTGGGCTTTAATATCATGGATGCCAGTGATGATCTCCTTGATCTGATGACAAAGCCGCTAGGTGCTATAGACTATCTCATATTTGGCTGTGTCTGCCAAAGATGGAGATCGTATGTTGCAGAGTTTAGGCAAAAGTTTATGGCATCCCAACCTCCACTTGTTGTCTTATTATCACCGTATGCTAGAAAATATTGTTACTTCTATAGCATCTTTGATCAAAGTTTGTACAAAATAACACTGCCAGATCTTTTTGGCAAGAGATGTTCTCGTGTCTGTTGTGGGTACTTTGTCATGGAAGACAGGATTGAAACTATTGATTCTCATATTTGGCTTTTGCATCCTTTTACAAGACATGAACTCCGTTTTCCTAGACCTTCTAATCAATATTTTTTTGTCATCCTTGCGTCTTTAGCAACTCCTTCGCTGGAGTTTGAAATCATAGCTATTGGTGGACAATTTTTACAGTACTATAAATCCACAGATGTCACGTGGACTGCCCATGATTATACTGACATATTCAAGGGCACTCCCATGGATGGTAAACGGTGGTTTCTAGGTGGAGTTGTCTTCAAGGGTAAGATTTACTTGTTAAGCAATCATGGTGAAATTGGAGTAGTACGAAAACTGAATCCCCATCCTTATGTGACCATGCAGGAAATAGAAAGCGTTGGATATAGCAGCTTTGAAGTTAACCTACAGTTGCTTGCTTTAGATGACAAGCTCTAGATGATTTGTAGAAATGGACAACAAATTCAAAGAGAGTAATTTCAAGTTTTTGAGCTAAATTTTTTGATGATGAAATGGGTGAAGATGGAGAACTTCAATGATCAAGCTTTGTTTCTGAGGCATAGGAGCTCTGGATTTAGCAATGTAACCAAATGGAGTGGTAGCCGACAGCCTATGAATTGCATGTACAATCTTGGAATTTCAGATGGGATATGCACCTTACATTTCCTGGATGATAGAGATCCCAAGCCTTTCCCGAGTCCTCCCCCTCAACCTATCACACGTGCTTCCTCTGGTGCTCCGTTTAGGTATTTTCCAAATCTTTCTGGCAGTGTGGATGCTCTCTATGAGGACTAGTCAGGATTTCCTATTGTTCATGCACCCTACTTAATCATTTTGGCAAGACTTTGAAGGCTATACATATTTTTTTTGCTTTTCATTTCCCTTATCTGTACCTCATGGGTTATCGTTGAAGAGATTTCCTACGAGGACAACTGGGGTCCCTTTCTTCTTTTTCATATTTTTTTTGTCTTTCAGATGTTTAAGGTTTTGTTGACTGGTGTGTTTCTATTTTGCTTTTTGTTGTGTCCCAAATAATGAACAGCTTTTGATGTAAAGTTTTAATTTTTTTTTTTCATATTCCTATTGCCATCTGTCATTTAATTTATATGGGGATTTATTATTTTAATATGTCATTTGCCAGAAATGGTGCATGCTTGAGAATTTTTTTTTTTGTATTTGTATACAGAGTATGGGTACAATATGTTTGAAGAAATGTTAGAATGACTAGAATTTATGTTGCGCTTATTGTGAGATTTTGTAATTGTCCCTAAAAAACAAAATGTAGCTCAATAATCAGTTATGCTATGCCTTACACCTCAAAGGATGTTTTAAGTTCTACATATGTGTTGTTTTGCACTTCTTTGATTGGTATTGTCTGATAGAGGTTAAAAACAATAAGATACTATTAGATGTTTATTTAGTGTCATATATAAAATTCGGTTAAAAACAATAAGATACTATTATTACGAATGTAGAACTGTTAGATGTTTATTTGGTGTCATATATAAAATTTGATCAATAGCTTCTTTTTGTGGGAAGGCATGTTGTTGCAAGGGGGAAGTGACATGAATCTCAAGGGGCCTAGAAGGAAGAAGAAAAGGATGGTTGACAATTACTATTGTCAACCATCTCATAGACTATCTCATGTTTGGCTGCGTCTGTAGTGGATGGAGCCATGGAGGTTGTATGTTGCAGCACACAAGCAAGACTTTATGGCATCCTAACCTCCACTTGTCTTATTAAAATCAAATGCGAAGAGAGTTTGTTACTTCTATAGCATGTTTGAGCAAAGATTGTAGAAGGCAATACTGCCGAGCCTTGTTGGCAAAAGATGTTCTGGTGTCTCCTGCGGGTACTTTGTCATGGAAGATGAGAAAAAAAGTGCTGATTCGCAGATTTGGCTTTTGAATCCTTTTACAAGACACAAACCCCGTTTCTCTAGCCCTCCTAATCCTTATTTTTCTGTCATCCTTGTGTCTTTAGCCACACCTTTGCAGGAGTTTGTAATCATAGCTATCGGTGGACCATTTTAACAGTTTTGTAAATCCACAGATGTCTATTGGATTATCTACAAATATAAGGGCGTATTTAATGGTAAGAGGAGTCCTATAGATGGTCATCAGTGGTTTGTTGATGGAGTTGTCTTTGATGGTAAGATATGCTTGTTAATCAATCATTGTGAAATTGGGGTACTAAACCCGAATTCTGAACCTTTTGTGAGCCTGCTGGAAGTAAAAAGCTTTGCATATAGGAGCCCTGGAATGTAGTTGCTTGCTTTTGATGACAAGCTCTTAATGATTCATGAATCTTTCTCTTAGCCTACTGTAGATCATTCAACATTTAAAACACAAGCTGATTTTTGAGCAATTTATTCATAGTAATGTCACTAGCGACCAAATTCCCTTACACAGAAAAGTACAAAAGGGAATTTTCTTTTGCTATGTTTAATTAAGTCAACTATTATATATGAATTTCATACTCTCTCAGAAAGCCACATAATTTTCAAACCCTCCCAAAAGCCTAAGCCCCAATACGGCAATACCATGGATTAGAGCTTTGGAAGTTGTAGACTTTATTTTTTATTATTACTATTATTTTATAGTTTTTATAGTTGGTTTTTTTAAACCTGAACTGTATAAATCTCTTTAGATTTTGAATTTTCAAATATGGTGGTAAGGGTGTAAGAATATGAGATGTTTTAAACCATTTTCCATATTATATTTTTTGGATTAGATAATTTTATATTTGAAATTTTGAATAACTATTTTTATTAACATGTACGAGAGAAAAGGATAAATAAGAAATAAATATAGCTAAAATTAAAGATCAATTTTGTTTTGTTTTGATTGTTTTACCTTTTAAGTTTTTGCCTCATTATAAGACCTCTTTTTTTTTTTTCTTTTTTTTTTGGGGTGAGAAGGACATCATTATTGGGCCTTTTTTTTTTAAAGAAGATTATTATTGGACCTTAGTTCTTTTTTAGTTCTTAATTGTTAAGAAAAAAATTAACTTAACTTAAGGGTTTTTTTAAAAAAAAAAAAAATTAAACAAGTGGACATCATATACTTTTATTTCAAGATTTTATAAATTTACTTAGTTCCCCATATTTAATTTGTAAGAGCAATGTTTCGAAAAGGTGAATAGTATTTAATTATTTATAGTGTATTTTTAAAAAAAAATTTTGGATATTTTGAAAAGGTAATAGGTAGGTGTTTCAGGTTCTCAAATTAAATTCCATATAGATAACTAAACAGTTTAAACTAGAAAAAATGAAGTTTTTTTTTTTGGTACAAATGATATCTCACACAAGTTTGAATAAAGCACAAGTTGTTTATTTATATTCATTAATATATTGTTGACCCTGAACTGTATTAATGTGATTAGAAGAAAAAAAAAAAGAAGAAGAAGAAGAAGAAGAAGAATAATAATAATGAAATTACTCAAATTAGTATGAGATGAAAAAATATGAAACAAAAGAAACAAGCAAAAGACCAAAAGAAAGGTAATAGGATGAGGGGGTAAAAAAGTCTTTTTATAGCTCATTTTCTTCCCTTTCCCTTTCTCTCATATTTCATATTTGTACCAAACCAAAAAGGTGAAAACTGTGCTCTTGTTCCCTTTTCAGTTTACTCCCCACCATTTTCGATCCACTCTCTTTTCCACCCAACCAAACAGACTGTTAAGGTGGTCGCTTAGTTTGACACAGAACATCAAAGCAGGTACTTTACTGATTTACTCTCCCAGATTTTTTTTTTTTTTTTATAAAAAAAAAATTAAGTGTAAGATTATTTTATGGGCCTTCTGTCTGTTTGGTAGATAAGAAACAGTAGGAAAACAAAAGAAAAGTAGGAAAGAGAGTTTTGAATCATATGTTATAGTATTTGTTGTCTGGAGAACTTAGCTAAAAGGGTGCAATGGTTGAATGCTGAGTTTTGCTTTTGTTGTGTACTCAGTATGAGTACTATGTGTTTTGAAGAATTGTTAGACTGAATAATATCTTTGCTGTTCTCATTGTGATATTTTTGCATTTGTGCCTAAAAAAGAAAATGCAGCTTGATAATAATCTATTTTATAATGCCTTATACTTCAAAGTTCAAAGTTCAAAGCATGTATTATTTATCTGTATACGTGTGGTGGTTGAAGTAAGTTTTGCCTGATAGAGGTGTTGATATTGTTGACACAAGTATAGCATAATATGTTGTTACTGTAGATGTCTTGGGCACGAGTATCTAATGTGTAAAACTGGGTTGAAAACTATAAGATGCTATGATATATAGCTAAATCTGTCAAATGTTTCTTTTGTTTCATACATTGAATGTAATCTATTTTCTCTTCATTGGAGGGTAGGCATGGTACTACAAGGGGGCAGTGACTTAAATCTCAAGGGGCCAAGAAGTAAGAAGAAAAAGATGGTTGATACTAGTAATTGGAGGCCATGGTCGGAGCTCCATGAGGTTTTGCTTCATCTGATAGCAAATCAGCTAGGTGCTATAGACTATCTTATGTTTGGCTGTGTATGCAAAGGATGGAGATTGTATGTTGCAGCTCATAGGAAAGAGTTTATGGCATCCCAACCACCACTTCTTGTCTTCTTATCAACACAAGCTAAGAGAGCTTGTCATTTCTACAGCATCTTTGATCGAAGGTTGTACAAGGCAATACTGCCAAGCCTTGTTGGCAAAACATGTTCCGGTCTCTCTTGTGGGTACTTTGTCTTGGAAGACCGGAAAAAAAGAGCTGATTCTGGGATTTGGCTTCTGAATCCTTTTACAAGACATGAACTCCGTTTCTCTAGGCCTCCCAATCCTTATTCTTTTATCATCCTTGCTTCTTTAGCTACACCTTTGTGGGAGTATGTAATCATAGCTTTTGATAGATGGTCCCCATTGTTACAATTATGTAGATCCACAGATGTTAATTGGACTGTTTATAATTCTGAAAATTTTCAGGGCGGTCCTACAAACAGTCCTTGGTGGTTTGTAGATGTAGTTGTCTTCAAGGGTAAGATATACTTTTTAACCGATCATGGTGAAATTGGGGTACTAAACCTGAATTCCCATCCTTATGTGACCCTGCTGGAAATACAAAGCATTGGATGCAGCAACTTTGAACTAAATTTACTTGCTTTTAATGAGCAGCTCTTCATGATTCGTAGAATTGTGTCAATTGCCAAAAAAGAAGTTTATGAGCTAAATTTTTCGAAGATGGAATGGGTGAAGATGCAGAACTTCAAAGATCAAGCATTGTTTCTAAATGGTGACAATAAGAGCTCAGGATTTAGCAACATAACCAGATGGAGGGGTAGCCAACAATCTATGAATTGCATATACAATCTTGGAAGTTTCCTGGATGGTAGATATCCTGGGTCTTTGCCCATCATGGAAACACACCATATGGATATGATACACAATTCCTTAGATGTTCCATTGTGCAAAATATCTACCACAGGTGCTTGGTCAGGTGTTCCATTCTGGTATTTTCCTAATCTATCTTGCAATGTGGATGCTTTCTCTGATGACTAGTTGGGATTTCTTATTGTTCATGTACCCTACTTAATTAATCATTTAGGCAAGACTTTGAAGTGTTATATATATATATATATATATATATATTTTGTTTCTCATTTCCCCTATTTGTAACTCATGAAAAATCATTGAAGAGAATTACCTGCAACAGGGTAGCTGGTGTCTTCTTCTTTTTTTTGTCCTCCTGAAGTTTGGTGTTATTAATATTGTTGTTAGACTATCTGCTTTTGTGAGATCAGCACAACAACCTTGTTGATGGATGTATATAGGAAAGAAAAAAGAGCTTGGCGCCGCAGGAACGCTTGAGACACAAGTTGATTTTTGACCATTTTATTTGGTAATGTCATTAGTGACCAAATTGAAGTAGAAAACAATAAAAAGATTGTACTCCCAGAGACATAGAAGTACCATTTTCATCACAAAAAGGGAATTTTCTTTTGTATGTTTTTAATACAAACTTAAATTTCAAACCTCCCCACTGAGCACTGATGGATGTATAAAAAAATTGCGGGTGGGAGGGGGATTATTATGAACAGTTCTCTTAAGCTTTAACCTACAGTGTGAAGATCATTCAATACTTCAGACAAGCTAGTTTTGACCAATTGATTCTAATGTCATAAGTGAACAATAAATGACCAAACACATAAAAGTACCAGACTACTGGCAGTCCAGCACAAAAGGAAGTTTTCATTTGCTATATAAGAAGAAACATATATAATTTTCAAACCCACCCAAAAAGCTATACAGTTTTCAAACTCACTCAATAGCTAAGCCCCAATACCATAAAATACTGGAAGTTGGAAGTAATCATTCCAAACATCCAAGCGCAATGCCCACAAAAGGCAAATGACGTACGTCGAAATTATACACTTCCACAGTTCCACCTTTATCTCCAACGTCCTGAATATTTTCGATGAATTTAAACTTATTGTATTTTCTCGTGATGATTATTTTTAATTATCAAGTCAAGACTTTGAATAATTTTTGGTGTAGGCGATGTTTAAATCCTTTGAAACCTTACTGTTAGGTTCTAAGGTCTTAGGATTTTATGTATTTAGAACTCTAATTTGTAATATTGGCAAACCATGATCAAAACAATATATTTAGTCTTGTTTAGGCTTGCTCAAAGTTGGTAAAATATTGTAAAGTTGGAATCAAGTGACTGCAGATGCATTGGGGCATTTCGGCCTGGCTCGATCGATCGAAGGTTAGACTCGATCGATCGAAAGTCGGCCCAGATGCGTTTTCTGCAGAATTTCCAACTCAGCCCAAACTCTTTAAACGTTTAGGGTTTTATGTTTTTTCCCTAGGTATATAAGGCAAACCCTAGCCACGTTTTTAAGAGTTGCACAAGTTGTATTGTTGCTCATACATTGCGGTTTTATGTAAATCTCTTGTGAGATCTAGATGAGCTTTCCTTTACATAAAGCTTAGGGTTTTCAAGATTGAGATCACTTCAACATCTTGATGATCAACTTGGTTGCTGCCTTTAAAGTTTAAAGAATATCAAACGTGGGTGCTTGTAGCTGATTGAAGGAATACAAAGAAAGAAGTAGTCCGTGGATTCGGAGCCTACGCGTGGTCGTGTCAGGAAGTTTTACTGGTGGGTAGCATTAGGAAGTCAAGCGGGGAGCTTGTAAGTCCTTTTGTAAGAACTTCAATTCTTTCTTAGTGGATTCCGTTTTGCCTTGAGGATCGGTGGGTAAAATCCTCCCTAGATTTTTCCGTGTGGTTTCCTGGGTAATCATATCATGTGTTATTTATTTTCCGCTGCTTTATATGTTTTATATACATGATATGATTATTTGATTATTTTAACCTAGTTTTGCATAATTTGACTAAGTAACAACTTGGCTAATTAATCTAGGCTACGCAATCTGGTTGTTTTTAAGGGGTCTAAAACCCAACAAGTGGTATCAGAGCGGGTTGCTCTTCTGTTTGAGATTTTTTTCTCTGAGCTGATCCTTGACCCCAGTTGTCATGGAGCATGGACACTCTCTGTTTGTTCCTCCTCATTTTGATGGGAACAATTATGCTTACTGGAAAGTAAGGATGAAAGCATTCCTGAAATCCATTGATGAGAGGGTGTGGAATTCCGTTGAATACGGATGGGAGAAGCCCACTACTCCTGTGAGTGAGTGGCAAACTTCTGAAAAAGAAGCAGCAGGCTTCAATAGCAAAGTTATGAATGCCATCTTCAATACTGTTTCAATGGAGGAATTTAAGAGGATCTCTAATGTTGAGATTGCTCATACTGCTTGGAAAATCCTCCAAACTGTGCATGAAGGCACAAAGGCTGTTAAAATAAATAAATTGCAGCAATTAACTTCTAGGTTTGAAAACATTAGAATGTCTGATGATGAAACCTTTGATGAGTTTTATGCTAAACTTAATGATATTGTTAATTCTGCTTATAATTTGGGTGAAGTCTATGATCAACCTAAAGTTGTTAGGAAGATTCTTAGATCCTTAACTGAAGACTTTAGACCCAAAATGACAGCCATTACTGAGAGTAAGGATGTTGACTCCATCCCTGTGGATAAGCTTGTAGGATCTCTTCAGTCCTATGAGTCTGACTTACCTAAGACTATCAAATCCAAATCAATGGCACTTAAGTCTGTTGATGATGTTGAAGCTGGTGGATTTGATGATGAGCTCTCTCCTACTGAGATAGCTTACCTTGCCAAGAACTTTAGAAATTTCCTTAGAAACACTAATAGGAAGGCAAGGAATACCAACACTGCTGAACCTAGAAACTTTAGGAAGAATGATCACACTAAGGTTAATAATTTTGAAAAACCTAGAGAACAAGTAGGTCAATATTCTAATAACTCTTTGGGTCCTCAGTGTTTTGGTTGTCAAGGGTATGGTCATGTCAAATCTGAATGTCCTACTTTCTTGAGAACTAAGGGTAAAGCTATGGCTGTAACCCTTAGTGATAATGAGGTTTCTGATGATGAGTCCGGTTGTGACGAGGATGAAAACTTCATTGCTTTCACTGCTACTGCTGTAGTAAATGAAAGCATATCTGCTGAGGAGAACCCTGCTGATGGGGAACTCTCTGAAGATACAGATCTTCAAGAGGCCTACAACAAACTTTGCAAAATTGCTGCAAAGGATGCTATGAAAGTTGATTTCGGCTTGAAGAAAATCGATGCTCTTGAGCTTGAAAAGAAAAATCTGCTTGTAAAACTGTTTGATGCTAATGATCTTTTGAATAATGTTAAATCTGAAAACATGCTTTTGCTTGATAAAGTTAGAACTTTGGAACATGATTTATCTGTTGCTAGATCTACTAGTTCTAAACTTGATCACATGCTGAATGTTCAAAAGTATCCTTCTGATAAAGCTGGGTTAGGATATGTTGAAAGCATCTTTGATTCTGGACCCCATTCCACTGTCTTTGTTCCTTCCTCTTCTTCTGTACCTTCCGTGAGTGAGGTTGTGAGTGAAACTATTAAACCTCCTGTGAGTGAGGTTGTTAAACCTGTAGAAGTTTCACCACCTAAGAAGATTAGGGTAGACTTAAGAGAATCCAAACCTAAGGAGCCTACCAAACCTAAGGACAAGATGCATGGTAAACCTGCTTGGGTTTGTCATTATTGTGGTAAGTCTGGACATATCCGTCCTAACTGTTACAAGCTTCAAGCTGATAAGAGAGCAAAAAGACCAAAAGTGCCTGTGCCTCAAGCACAAGATCCTATGGCACTAATTGGTGAATTGGTAAAGGCGTTAAACCTTTATTCCAATTCTGGAGTTGGGAATCACTCTAATGTGAATAAGAACTCCAATGCTCGGGATACATCCAAAAAGTTTTGGATGCAAAAGACTCGAACTAATTGAGTCTTTCTGACATGGTCCTTGTGCTTCATTGCTCTATTCTGTTGTGACCATTGTTCTTTGGTTTTTGTGTTTTTCTTTTGTTCTAGGACTTGCATTGCATTACATACATGCATTTCATTCTTGGATTTATTTGTTTTCTCTTTTAATAAAAAAAAAAAAAAAAAAAAGAAAAAAAAAGGAGAAAGCAAAATCTTTGTTGAACACTATTTTTCTTGATTTTTTGAAAACAAGGTTGGTCAATCTTTTTTCACATGTCATGTTGTGTACCTTGTTTAACTTTAATGAGCTTATTTACTGCACTTGACTAGTTGAAACTTTGTAGTGCATGTTGTGTGGGAAAGATGTGTGTGGTTCTTAATCACTTTGCCTTAATCATAAAGTCACTTGTTCTTTGACTGTCGGACTTGATCCTTTTGAGAAAGGCATAAATAACCATCTCACCACTGTTCACTAGCCAATCATGAACACCTTAGTGCATATCATAAGATTTAGTGTTCGAGAAAGTGTAGCACATGCACAAAAAGAACATAAGGTGTAGCCTCAATTAAATTAAATACTGGTGTGTACTATTAGGCTTGATGCCAATTCACTTAATTGAAACCAGTGTGTACTATTAGGCTGAATGCCATCTCACATAAATAAGAGGCAAAAATGCAAGAAACTTACATGATTGCAAGCTTTTGATCTAGGAGATGTGGGAGTTATAGGATGTAACTCTTTAGGTGATAGTCTCTTTTAAATTCTATGTGATGAATTGTGTAGACTTTGTGTTTAATTGCTATTCACATATCACCTCACATGTATCTCAAGTCTTTGCTAGTTTCACACACTACACAAGTTACTCTTTGTTAAACACTGTACATGCTAGTGTGTGTGTCTTTGGTCTGACTAACCAAGTTTGAAAATATCTTGAGATTTGTGCACAACATATTTGTTGCTTGAGAAAATTAAATGGGAAGATGATTGAAACTTATGTTTGAGAAAATTGGGTTTAAAAATTTTGGGTTTTTGAAAAAGCATTCCATCTCATACTCATGCATTTTGTATTCATTGTTCAAATGCTTTGAGGAGTTGTTTCAAAATTGGGTTTGCAATTTTTCAAAACTGTGATTTTCCCCAAAATTCAGTGTACTTCTGCCCATTTCGATCGATCCAGTGTGTTTTTCGATCGATCGAAAAAGTGTCTCAGAATGTGTTAAAATGACTGTCACATTCGATCGATCGAATGTAATTTTCGATCGATCGAAGATCGTGGAGAAGCTTTTTTAAAAAGAAGAAATCTGACTTTTTCAAAGTTATTCAAAACTTTTTCAAAGTTACTTTTCTCTCTCCGACGAGGCAAGCCCAAAAGATCCAATTTTTTGTCATTTTCCTCCGGATTTTTTGCAAAGAATCTCTTTCCTCAAGCCGGTATGTCTGTTTTGCCCTTCCTTTTCATTTTATTTTCATGATTTCATGCATTTTTCATGCATTTTAAAGGGTAATTTTCGGAACTTTTCTTTTTGGGATTTTTGATGATTCGGACCAAATTGTGTGTAATTGATCAATGGGTTTTGGTGGGGACACTCTATAAACATGTTCTTAATAGTTTAATTTGATCAATTTTGAGTTTTGTGAACAATTGAAATTTCTAGGGTTTATAATTGATTCGAATTTGGGCTTTTTGTGAAATTGAGTTTAATTGATGAAATTGGCTTGTGTAATTGATGTAATTGGTTATTATAAACTGTTTTCAATGGTGTGTAATGATTGATACTTCAATTTGGCACAAAAATTTTCAAGTGGTTCTCAAATTTTTAGGGTTTTTGTTAAGAAACTCTATGTTCAAGCCAATTTTGTGAAATTAAGTTTAATTTGATCCTGGTTACTGCATTAGTTCATGCATCATAACATTGTTAATGTTCATGCATCATATAGATTTTTTTTTTATTTTTTTTGTGCTAACTTGCAGTCTGCCCTTGGTTTTGTGTGTGTTCTTTTTGGTTTTTTCTGTGTGTCTCTGTCCTTTCCTTAGCACCATGCCTAGGAAGACTAGAGCTCGTAGGACTATCCCCACTCCTACTCCACCCCCACCTTCTTTTAATAGTGAGAGGTTCCCCCGTGAGAAGAACCAAGAGATCTTTGAGACTTTAAACCTTAAGAGAAAGGTTTGGGCTGAGCGTTCTGTCCTGTTAGATGAGCTAGATCCTGCCATTAGGGCAAATTTTGAGCGTAGAGGATGGTTGCCTTTGTTAGTTGTGTCTGACCCTCCACCTCCGGCTACCTTGATTAGAGAGTTCTTCTCGAACCTCTCTGTCCACATCTATGATTCCAACACTCTAGTTAGGAGTTAGATACGAGGTGTAGAGTACACCATTACTCCTCAGGTAGTGGCTGATGCTCTTGAGGTACCGTTGGTTAGGCATCCTGTCTATCCCTATGATGAGTCACCCGAGTTGAGTGATGTCATGTCTTACATCACTGGATCATCTATCCAGTGGGGTTCTGATCCTCGGATCACCACCGCTGAGCTTCCTGAGACTACCTATCTCTTCTTTAGGATAGCCTGTCACTCACTCTGGCCTATTTCTCATCTGCACACCATTCCTCTTGAGAGGTGTGTATTTCTGTACGCTCTTGTGACTGATGCTCCTATTAGTTTTCCCCATCTTTTTCTTCGTTCTTTGAACGAAGTTTATAGGAGTTCATCTACTACTCATGCCCTTGTCCATCCTATTTTCATTCATAGGATTTTACTTTATCTTGGTTTAGAGGATTTTCCTGCTTCTGAGCCTGTTCATGTTATAGGTCCTATAGGTGCGTCTTTTCTTAGACAGAGGGCCGCTCATCTTCGAGCTAGTTCTAAACACCTTAGGTCTGAGCTCTCTAATAGCGCTCCTCCTCCTCCTTCTTCTTTTACAGGCCCTGCTGGTAAGGCTGTTCCAGATCCTGTAGGTGCTGCTGCTGTTCCTCCACCTCCTGCGGCTGACTTCGATGTTCGTCGTACTTTGGAGACTATCATGACCGTTCAGGCGGCTCATGGTCAGCTTTTGGTGGATCTGTTCGATGAGATTCGTGCTCTGAGAGCGGATTTGGCGCATCTTCGTTCCTCCTCACCACCTTCTTTTGATGATGGCCTATGATGTCCTTTGGCATTCCGTCACAAAAAGGGGGAGTAGAGTTTTGACCTTGTAGAGGAGTTTTTGTAGTTAGGGGGAGATATTTTTGTTAGCATGGGATATTTTTGTGGAGTTTATTAGATTGTATCTAGGTGCTTCACTTTGTATATCATTTTTGGGGATATTCATGTTAGGGGGAGTAACATTGATTGATATATTGATATACATGTTTTTCTTTTGATTCTTGTTGTCTTATGATTCACTGCTTATTGATTTATATTTATGAGATTGATTCATTGATATATATCTTTATTTTGTATTGTGTGAATCTTACAAGAATATTATGCCTGTTTATATACTATTTCCTGCCACACATGCGTTTATGTGTTTGTTGAGTATTTCAGGAATATACAGGTTGATTCAACAAAGCTGCTGTCTACACTTGCAACCAATGGATGGTAGTTAGGGTTGAATTTTAGTTTATGAGCATTATTTTGTAAAGGGCTTTTTACTTGTAAACTTTGAGCTTTTAATTTGTGTTTTGTCACGGATTGCCAAAGGGGGAGTTTGTTAGGTTCTAAGGTCTTAGGATTTTATGTATTTAGAATTCTAATTTGTAATGTTGGCAAACCATGATCAAAACAATATATTTAGTCTTGTTTAGGCTTGCTCAAAGTTGGTAAAATATTGTAAAGTTGGAATCGAGTGACTGCAGATGCATTGGGGCATTTCGGCCTGGCTCGATCGATCGAAGGTTAGACTCGATCGATCGAAAGTCAGCCCAGATGCGTTTTCTGCAGAATTTCCAACTCAGCCCAAACTCTTTAAACGTTTAGGGTTTTATGTTTTTGCCCTAGGTATATAAGGCAAACCCTAGCCACGTTTTTAAGAGTTGCACAAGTTGTATTGTTGCTCATATATTGCGGTTTTGTGTAAATCTCTTGTGAGATCTAGAGGAGCTTTCTTTTACACAAAGCTTAGGGTTTTCAAGATTAAGATCACTTCAACATCTTGATGATCAACTTGGTTGCTGCCTTTGAAGCTTAAAGAATATCAAGCGTGGGTGCTTGTAGCTGATTGAAGGAATACAAAGAAAGAAGTAGTCCGTGGATTCGGAGCCTGCGTGTGGTCGTGTCAGGAAGTTTTACTGGTGGGTAGCATTAGGAAGTCAAGCGGGGAGCTTGTAAGTCCTTTTGTAAGAACTTCAATTCTTTCTTAGTGGATTCCGTTTTGCCTTGAGGATCGGTGGGTAAAATCCTCCCCAGGTTTTTCCGTGTGGTTTCTTGGGTGATCATATCATGTGTTATTTATTTTCCGCTGCTTTATATGTTTTATATACATGATATGATTATTTGATTGTTTTAATTTAGTTTTGCATAATTTGACTAAGTAACAACTTGACTAATTAATCTAGGCTACGCAATCTGGTTGTTTTTAAGGGGTCTAAAACCCAACACTTACTAATTAAATTAATTAGAATCCACTCTTACTTAGAACAATTAGCCAATGTCTTGTTCGATGAATATGTACAATATAAATTAATTTAAAATATTTTATAAAAAACAATATATTTATTTTATATGAAATTATTTTTATGACCATGCATAATACTTATTCTTAATATTGAAGTCTCTACCATAGCTCCCAGTCATGAATTATTTTCCTCATTGGATCGAAGCTTGTCCATGGCATATGCTAAATCTCCCTTTAAGATGGTATCTGTAACACCTATTTCAATTGAAAAATTAATAGCCTGGATAGTTGTTGCTGGATTTACCTTCTCCAAATCTGAATTGCTCTTCCTTTGCAACTCAATGCTGCAATGAGCAACCAGTTATCATCTCAAATCAAAACTCTTGCTCCCGCTTTGTCTTTAAAAACACTCCATCAAAGTTTATCTTGAAGGACAACTTTTATTTATGCTTGATTGAACAAAAGTGTAGAGACAAATAATCATATCACCTAATCCATTGAATCTTACTCTCGCAATTTTACATTGAACTTAGTTCATATGCATAAAAGACAAAATTGAAAAGTTATTTATTAAATCTATCTAAAACATTAAAGTAATAAAAACATATTAAAGATTTGAGTTGTTTGACCCCATCCATTTATTTTGACTCCTGTAATTCTACATTGAACTTAATTCTTATGTAGAAAATAGAAAACTTAAAAGTTATCCATTGAATCTATTTAAAGCATTTAATGTAATAAAAGCATATTAAATATTTTAGTTGTTTGGTTAATTTAAAACATCATTTCATAGTTTGGGAAACAATGGGAAGAAGTAAACATAGAAGGCTAAATGTAAAACTACTCTAATAAAGCACCACGGGTAAAGCCTCATGCTCTCTCATTCATATGAGGTTTCTTCAAAGTTCAAACATCTTCAGTGAGTGGTTATAGGCTTTTTTCCCCCTTAATTATATTTTTTTTAATATAAATATATGATACATTTTTACCATATAATGTCTAATGATTGTTCTTTATAAGTATTAGATTAAGAAACCAATCATTTTTTTTTTTTTTTTTAAGTTAACTTTGTTAGCCTAAACTTTCAAATTTAGTTTAGATTTAAATTTCAGAATGTTGGGCCCAATAACAACTTGGATAATTTCGAACCATTGGAGAATATCAGGATTTTAAATTTTGTTGCTTTTTTATTATTTAACCCAATCATATGTCTCTGGTTCTTATTTGTTAAGTAGAAAAGTTGGAAATAAATTAAAGTTTTTTTTTTTTTTTTTTGAGAATCAAAATAAATTAAAGTTATATTTTAATATTTGAGAAAAGTGGACATTAAATATTTCTATTTAAAATCTTTATGAATATACTTGTGGGGGTAAAAGCCCAATATCATGTGTTGGGCCTAGGGCCCTATTTGAAGATTACTGTGTGTCCAAAGAGAAGAAAGTGGTTGAGAATGAGTCCATGTGGAAGAGATATACCTAGAAATGAACGAGGAGTATAGTCCGAAGAGAGCACCAGTGGTCCGAAGAGGTCATTCTCCTCGGATACAAAGGGTCTTAATCAAGCAAATATCTGGAAGGTTCGAGTGATATTCCTAACAACTTCAATGATGAGGATAAGCTTTAGGCATGCCTGGAGATGATAAGAACGGAGAAATATCTAAAAGGAAAAGCTGCTACCACTATGTTTAATGCACTGCAGCAACTTTCTTGCCCGCATTTATGTGAAGAAGACCCCTGAACAGTGCAACCTCAGCTACCACCACTCATGGGAAACTAAAGAAGATATCTGAGGTGACGTACTCGAGTGAATTCTTAGATGAAGAACAGGTGTACTATGAAGATGATTTAGAAGAAAGATATATAAATGGAATAGGCCTCTAAAAAAAAAAGAAAAAGAGAGGAAAAGAAGGGGAGAAGAAGAGAAAAAAGATTTTACTGTAGCTCGAAGAACTGTATTCACCTTTCAATCAATAACATACCTCCTCAGATTTCAGTTTATTTAGCTTTCAAGTGTGTTTTTACGTTAGTTCATCCCTGTATATCATAGTTAACTATTGCTAAATTCATAACTAACCCAGCTTTTTCACCCACTCTCTACAAATTTATTGTTCCGGGTTCGTTGGGCTCATAATCCAAACCTTTTGGGCTTGGGCTACAAAATTTAACCCTACAATACTTATTTACCCTTATTTATAATGTTTTGGTAGAAAAAATATTAGGAAAAAATAAATGATATTTTTAAGGTATATATTTTTAAATAAAAACAGTAAATAAAATTTATTATTGTAAGTGTGCAACGTCATCAAGTATTTGTTTTACAAAAAATAAATTGGAGTATCCATTATTCAAATTTCGGTAATATCCATATTGTTGGGGTGAGCAAAAATTGATAGAGGCAAGTTAAGGCTTAACCCACAAATTAATTCAACTAGATTTGGTTACAAAAAAAAAACTAAATCCAATGTTGATTGAGAAGGCTACGATCCATAGCGACTTCCTTTTCGGGTTATTAGTCGGAATCATCAAAATCCATTAGGTGGCTCTTCAATAAAGGCAATGACTAAATCATTGACGGGGCTTGTCCATGTAGTAGCTTGTCAGGGCAACGACGGTGGGTGAATATGGAAAGGATTGCTCCATTCTTTGTCCTAACGTTAGATTTGGGTCCATTGTCGAAGACAAATGCTTAGTTTTACTGAGGCAAATGTATAGATATGGTGAGAACTGAGAAGTGAGAGTGATTTATTAGACGAGCCGGATTATTTGAGTGATAGGTGAATAAACCTGCCGACAATTGGCAATTTGACATTTTTTGCACAATTAGACTTACTATTGATCGCTAGACTAATCAAAATTGATTGTGATCCTCTAAATCAGAACAACCGATTGGGCAAATTGGGTTCTCTAAGTTTGCCTCTTTTATTTTTTTCTCAAAAAAGAAAAAAAAAAAGAAAAAGAAAAAAGAAAAGAGTTGAGTACAAACCTAGAGAACCCAATGATAACCATACTACCCTAACTAAGACAATCCCTTAATTTACACTATTTGTGAACAAGTTAGGAATAATACATCTAAAAGACTTTGACTCCTATAAGTCCCCCTCATGAATATAGAAAAGTTCAACACCCCAAATGCCATAAATTCTAATTATACACATTATACATAGACAACATTCTCCAAATATCAAGAAACTTCAATTACATTGGGCTCCACAAAGTCGACAAAATCTATCATCTGGTGGCCCATTTCTCTCCCTTAACATTGAAGTTGGAACTTTTAATTTTTTTTTTTTTTTTTAATTTTTGGTTTTGGTTTTGGTTTTATTTTTTGAGAGACTCTTGACTTTGAAAAAAATAAAAATAAAATAATGATGAAACATGAAAGAAAGAAGAGAAAGACTTCCCCATTGTAAAAATAGGCACAAGCATGGTTGTCAAAATCGTGATCCGGATCATAAAATCGTACGATTTTACGATCCCACCTCACCAAAAAGTTTAAAATTGTAGTAGGATCGCAAAAATGGTAGGATCGTATATAAGATTGTGTAGGATCGCATAGGATCGTAGGATCGAATGGGATTCTACCGATCCTACCATTTGGCTTGATTTTTTTTTTTTTTTTTTATATATTTTTTTATTTTTAAGTGGGATTCATTTGGGTAAGATAATCCACCTAAACCCAAAAGCTTAATGGGTTATCAAAAGTCCAATAATGAATTGAAGTCCCAAATTTACCCCTATGTCAACATAAAATCTCAAAAAAACCTATAGTACTTAAGTTTAACGTTTTCAAAAACAAAACCTAAAATATTTAGATGATGAAATGAGATATAACAATGACAGTGATTAGATTAGAAGAACCTTAGAATGAGAATTATTTTTTGGATTTCATATTTGTAATTAGCTAGTTTACCTTAGATTGAGAATTCTCTTTTGGATTACATATTGTAAATTTGTAGTTAGCTAGTTTTTATATGCTAATTAGCCTAACTTATTTTAGATTTGGAACTTAGAATTTGGGAAACATTTTCCATATGTGTATATAATATTTTGGTACTTAGTTGCTAATTAAACATGTACTGAACTTTTTAGATACATTATGTCAAAAGTTAAATATATTTTATTTCGTTAGAATGACATAAGAACGATGTTGTGTGTGCAAATTACATTTTATGACGCAATTTTTTTTTTAATGGATGGATTCATATTTTAAGTGATTATATAACATACAAAATCACTATCAATAGGTTTTTTGCTTAAAATTTGAAAATAAGTAGGATCTTACGATCCATGATCTGATCTTACGATCCATGACCTGATCCTACGATTCACGATCCTACCTACCTCCTACGATCCTACGTAAGATCTCGATTTTAACAACTTTGGGCATAAGTCAAGTGAGTCTCCTCTCTCCTCTCCTCTCATCCTTCATTTCCAATAGATCCCAAATCACAAATCCTTTAAAAACATTACCAAAACATAAACACAAACACATGCACACACAAAAAAACACAGTTTTATTTGATCCTCTGATTCAATCAAAAATGGCTTTTAGCACCAGGAGAGGAAGAGGGAGCTAGGCCCACTCACTCCTCCCATTCTCATCAAACAACCCTAAGTCCAAGCTCACCCGCAAATCCCGCAGGCGATTATCCCTCAAAGACTTCATCCAGCAGGCGAATATTTTACTGCAAAACAAACACCATAAAATAAGAAAATATTTTCCTGCAAATATTTTACATTGAAACAAACGGAGCGTTAGCTACAAAATTGGTAATAGCCTTAGGTTACAACATTACTCAATAAAATAAAAATTACTACATATTTTGAAAATCTAACCGTTGAATTGCATGTTTTTTACTCTGTTAATACTTATGTCAAATTTTGTGTCAATTGAATATTATTTACCATATGATCTATAAGCTTATAATTTATACATAATTTTAATTACAAAAACTTGCAATTTAAACAATTTATTGATGACATAACTATTGACTTTTAATTTTCTAGAAAATTTGCAAGCATGGAGCTTATAAGAAGAAGATGTAATCTAGTGGTGGATTTGTCAAAATTCACCTTTAATAAAAAGATATTGAGTAAAGTCGTATCCTTAAGCTACAACTAATTTTGTAACTAAAATTTCTCCTTTTAAGATTTGAGAAAAGTGGACATTAAATATTTCTATTAAAAATCTTTATGAATATACTTATTTACCTTTATTTATAATGTTTTGGTAGAAAAAAATATTAAGAAAATATAAATGATATTTTTAAGGGTTTTATTTTTTAAATAAAAACAGTAAATAAAATTTATTATTGTAAGTATGCAACATTATCAAGTATTTGTTTTACAAAAAATTGGGAGTATCCATTATTCAAACTAGCATGTAACTCCATGTAAACGCATGGATGCATTTAAAATTAAACAAATTTTTTTGTTATAAAAATATAAATAATTAGTCAATTTTTTTTTTAAACATATAACACATGCATTCATGCATACATATAGATAAATTTAAAATTAAACACAATTTTTATTATAAAATATAGATAATTAGTAAAATTATTTTTTAAATTAAATATAATTAGTCAAATATTAAAATTCTTACCTAAATTTAATACTACTGATGATCATTTTTTTTCCTCTAATTTTTAATAAGATAGAACGTATGGTGATTTTTATTTTATTTATTTTTTAAGAAACATGTGGTGATTTTTATTGAGTATATTTAATTTTTTTTTAAAATTTTATAGTTCATTAATATTAGATTCTTAGTATTTTGCACTCATTAACTCACTTGACATAAAAATTAAAAAACTTAAGTAGACACATGACACATTTTTAAGTGGATAATTATGGTGTAGTCCCCACATAAATTTAGACACGTGCAAAATTGGATTATAATTTCAAATTCTAATTAAACTTTCTCTAAGTTTTGCCTATTAATATATATATATACATGACTTATAAATTTGAATTTTTTCTAGTTATATGATTATGTTTTTTAGGGTTTATTAATTTGGACTCCTCGTTTTCTACACTAAATTAACTAATTTGGCACAAAAATTTAAAAATTTAGATTAGATGAAATACATGGCGCAAAATTTAACTCTAATTGAAATTTAATTTTTACACTAAATTAACTCACTTGGCACAAAATTCTGAATTTAAATTAGATGAGACACGTGGTGCAAAATTAGACTCTAATTGAATTTCAATTTGAAAATTAATTAGATTTTCTCTCTGCTTTACTTATTATTATATATATAGATTTCTGTAATTTTCATATTGTCGGGGCGAGCATAGGTTGATAGAGGCAATAACGACTTCCTTTTTGGGTTATTAATCAGAATCATCAAAATCCATTGGGTGGCTCTTCAATAAAGGCAATAGCTAAATCATTGAGGAGGCTCGTCCATCTAATAGCTCGTAGACAAGGGCAACGACAGTGGGTGAATTTGGAAAGGATTGCTCCATTCTTTGTCCTAACGTTAGCCATGAGGTCCATTGTCGAAGACAAATACTTAGTTTTACTGAGGCAAATGTGTAGATATGGTGAGAACTGAGAAGTGAGAGTGATTTGTTGGTTGAGTTAGATTATTTGAGTGATAGGTGAATAAATCCATCGACAATTGACAATTTGGCAATTTTTTCCCCATTAGACTTACTATTGATCGCTCGACTAATCGAAATTGAATGTGATCCTCTAAATCAGATCGACCAATTGGGCAAATTGGGTTCTCTAAGTTTGTCTCTTTTTTTTTTTTATTTTTTTTTATCTCAATAAAAAGAAAAGTGTTGAGTACAAACCTAAAGAACCCAATGAAAACCATACTACCCTAACTAAACAATCCCTTAAATTATACTATTTATGAACAAGTTAGGAATAATACTTCTAAAAGACTTTGGGCTCGTTTAGTAGAGGAGTTTGAATAATGTTATTTGGATGTTTTTGATATACATATGAATGAAAAAATATATAAAAAAATATTTAATATTATTTAAAATATGAAAATATGTGTTAAAACTAATCTACCAAACACTCCCTTTAACTATATAAATCCTCCTCAAGAATATAGAAAAGTTCAACACCCCAAATGCCATAAATTCTAATTATACACCTTACGCATAGACAACATTCTCCAAATATCAAGAAACTTCAATTACATTGGGCTCCACAAACCTGAAAAAATCTATCATCTGGTGGCCCATTTCTCCCTTGACATTAAAGTTTGAACTTTCTTTTTTTTTTTTTTTTAATAAAATTTTTGGTTTTTGTTTTTGTTTTTGTTTTGGTTTTTGAGAGACTCTTGACTTTGAAAAAAAAAAATGATGATGAAACATGAACGAAAGAAGAGAGAGACTTCCCCACTGTAAAAATAGGAACAAGTCAAGTGAGTCTCCTCTCTCCTTCATTTCCCATAGATCCCAAATCACAAATCCTCCAAAAACATTAAAAACATTACCAAAACAAAAACACAAACACAGTTTGATTTGATCATCTGGTTCAATCAAAAATGGCTTTCAGCAACAGGAGAGGAGGAGGGAGCTGGGCCCCCTCACTCCTCCCATTCTCATCAAACAACCCCAAATCAAAGCTCACCCGCAAATCCCGCAGGCGAGTCTCCCTCAAAGACTTCATCTTCGCCAACTTCTTCACCATCGGGCTCATCGTCTCCCTCATCTTCTTCCTCCTTGTGATCCTCCGGTACGGCGTTCCGAGACCCATCTCTTCCCACTTCAACAAATCCTCCAGGCCCGGTTTCGGCGCATCGCGCTTCTCTTTCAAGCCCACGCGAAAGCCGGCTCCTCGGAAAGCGCCGAACGAGAACGACGCCGTGTTAAAGTCTGCGGTGGATATAACGACGAAGGAGTTGTATGATAAGATAGAGTTTTCGGATGTGGATGGTGGGGCGTGGAAGCAAGGGTGGAAGGTGAGTTATGAAGGGAATGAGTGGGATTCGGAGAAGTTGAAGGTGTTTGTGGCGCCGCATTCGCATAATGATCCAGGGTGGAAGCTCACGGTGGAGGAGTATTATGAGAAGCAATCTAGGAATATACTTGATACCATTGTTAATACACTTTCTAAGGTAATCTGGGTTTTTTTTGCTCTTTTTATTTTTTGTGGGTTGAATTGTAGTTGAAATGATTGATTAGTCAAATGGTGAACTGGGTTTTGCATAATTTTTGTGTTCTTTGTCTTTTGGGTTGAATTGTATTAGAATTGATGAATCAAATAGTATAGTGGGTTTTGCTTCTTTTTGTTTTGTTTTGTTTTTTTGTTTTTTTTTTTTTTTTGAATTTATTTTTATACTTGCTTTCTTATATTGCAGTGGAAATGATGAATAAAATTGTGAGGTGGGTTTTGATTCTTATGATTTTTTTTTGGGGTTGAATAGTAGTAGAATTGTTGAATCAAATGGTGGATTTAAAAGATTTTGATGTTTTGGTTTGTGATTGAAATTTGTTTATGATGGTTTTTTTTTTGAGAGGTGATTGATGAAGGTTGATTTGTATTGGAATTAATGAATCAAATAGTAAAGTGGGTTTTGATTCTTTTTATTATTATTTAAAAAATTTTAATTTTATAATGGCTTTCTTGAATTGTAGTGGAAATGATGAATCGAATGGTGAGCTGGGTTTTGATTCTTATGATTTCTTTTTTTTTTTTTTGGGGGGTTGTGGGGGGGTTGAATTGTATTGGGATTGTTGAATCAAATGGTGGGTTTTAAAAGTTTTTGATTTTTTTTGGTTGGTTTTTGACTTGGTTTGTGATTGAAATTTGTTTATGATGGTTTGTTTTTTGGGAGGTGATTGATGAACTTGTTGCTAAAACAAAGAGGCTTAACATGTAAACGGTTTTACTTTTTGGGTTTGGATTTTTCTATATAGAAACCAAGGTTAGAAGAAGAGGTTGTTATGTGGGGGGATATCTTAGGCTCTGATGACTTTTAAATAGATTTATAAAATGCTAAGGGATCACCCCACAACAAATTAATTTTGTTGGTAATATACTTGATTGGTACTATCATTATGGAAAAAGAAAGTAAGCTTGGCTTTGAAATCTTTTGGTATACCTATTTGTACTTTGTTTTTTTTTTTTTTTATGAAGTCATTTAAAAAAAAAAAAGAAAGGAAAAGCTTATGTTTTTATTTATTTTAGAGTATATTACTTTAAAAAAAAATTTAGAGTATATTAATTATGAGGTTTAGTAAGATTCTGTGGACTTCTGATGTGCAGGATCCTCAGCGCAAATTTATATGGGAAGAGATGTCTTATTTGGAGAGATGGTGGAAGGATTCCTCTGAGAGCAAAAGAGACTCATTTATCAATTTAGTAAAGAATGGGCAACTCGAAATTGTTGGAGGTGGCTGGGTAATGAATGATGAGGTAATTTATATTCATGGGCTTTTATCTGAACTAAAATAAGGCCAGCTGTGAGTTAAAACCCTTAGCATCCATAAATCGTGGCTAAGATTATATCTAAAACCATCCTTTCTATTAGCTTTTTTCCTCCAAATTGTTAATATTGGAATAGATACTTTTCTAATGAACAGGAATCTTGACTTTGCATGGCATTCTTTCTTGATGCAGGCCAATTCACATTATTTTGCCATTATCGAGCAGGTAAACTGAAAGCCGTTTCCTATTTTCTTTTATTATTGTTACAATTGTATAGATTTTTCATTGAGCATTCTTCATGTGACACTCAATGGAGTTAAATACTCTCATAGTTCAGGGCATGTGCAAATCTGTGTTGTGATTTTTATTTATTAACCATCTGATGTTGGGCTTGTTGGACTAGTGTTAATTTTTTTGTGATAATCTTGTGTGTTTAGTTATTGTGTTTTGATATTAAAAGTTTATATTTTATGAGTTTCTTTAATGGTGCAACCATTGCATGGCTAGAGGAAAAAGTCCTTTTTGGAGGCCTAAGATTAAGGGAACACCCAATAAGAAGTGTCTGTGGTAGTTAATCAGGTTATTAATGTTTGATTTAATAGTTTTTTTTTCCCCCTCTAGAGAGTCAATGTTATTTTCATAATTTAGTAATCATCCATTACGAGTCCTGGTTGTGGACCTTGGGTTTTAGATTTTGGGCTTACCCATATGGTAGAAAGTTGATCAACAGAAGAATTAAATGTTTTAAGTATTGTGACACGATGGCTTTAGTAAGTTTTTCTTACTTCCTATCTCTATTCTCTCTCTCTTCTCCTTTAACATTGCTACTATTGCCTTACATTTGCACTATTTATGCTACAGTTCACAGTTATTGTTTACAGCTTGTGGATAGATTTGATATCAATTTCTTCTCACCTCTTTTATGGCTCTAAATTAAATCTTTCTCCTTCCCTATAGAAACCTTGGTTATTCTTGAACCTATCACAAGCATGCGATTGTTAGATTCCCCAATCCATCCTAGATCACTCTTTATATTTCTCTTCTCTGGGATATGTCATCTGGAACATTTATGACATTTTGGAGTCAATTTATATGTGAGGGTGGTGAGTCTGGTGACTAAGTGCCATTTTAGTTTTGGGCATTGTTATGTTTTTCTAGTGTTCTTTGGTACAGTCTATGCTGCTATGTGTTTGGTTATTCTGGCTCTTTGTTGAAAATTGAATACTATATATATATATATATATATATTCATATATTCATCACATATGCATAGCTTTGCATGCTGGGAAATAGCCATTTTTGTTTCAAAGAGTTTATATTCATGGTCAAGGAATTGGCTAGCTCTGTGTTTCTGGTACTATTGTATTCAAAAATGTTTATTGAATTCTTATCCCATTTTGAGTTGCTGATCTGACTCTGCAATTCATGTATCAGATTACAGAGGGGAATAGGTGGTTGAATGAGACAATAGGAGTAATTCCTAAAAATTCTTGGGCAATAGATCCATTTGGTTACTCACCTACCATGGCATATCTTCTCCGTCGTATGGGTTTTGAGAACATGCTTATCCAGAGGACCCATTATGAGCTGAAGAAGGAACTCTCGCTGCATAAGAATCTGGAATACATATGGCGCCAGAGCTGGGATGCTGAACAATCTACTGATATTTTTGTCCATATGATGCCCTTCTATTCATATGATATTCCACATACTTGTGGGCCGGAGCCTGCTATTTGTTGTCAGTTTGACTTTGCTAGATCACATAACTTTGGGTATGAACTTTGCCCCTGGGGACAGCATCCAGTAGAGACCAATCAGGATAATGTTCAGGAGAGGGCACTATTATTACTAGATCAATACAGGAAGAAATCAACTCTATACCGGACAAATACACTTCTTGTTCCTCTTGGAGATGATTTCCGTTATGTCAGCACTGATGAAGCAGAAGCTCAGTTTAGGAATTACCAATTGTTATTTGATTATATCAATTCTAATCCAAGTTTAAATGCGGAGGCAAAGTTTGGTACTCTAGAAGACTACTTTCAAACCCTGCGCGAGGAGGCTGATAGAGTAAATTATTCACGTCCTGGTGAGGTTGGGTCTGGTCAGCTTGAAGGTTTTCCTTCTTTATCAGGTGACTTCTTTACTTATTCTGATAGGCAACAGGACTATTGGAGTGGCTATTACGTTTCAAGGCCTTTCTTCAAGGCTGTTGATCGGGTACTAGAGCAAACACTGCGTGCCACAGAAATGATGATGGCTTTATTGCTTGGGTATTGCCATAGATCGCAATGTGAAAGGCTGCCCATGGGGTTTTCCCACAAGTTGACGGCTGCAAGAAGAAACTTAGCTCTGTTCCAGCATCATGATGGTGTCACTGGTACTGCTAAGGATCATGTGGTTCAGGACTATGGGAATCGGATGCATGCTTCTTTGCAGGATTTGCAGATTTTTATGTCTAAAGCCATAGAAGGTCTGCTTGGTATCCGCCATGACAAATTGGATCAAAACCCTTCTCAGTTTGAGTCAGAACAGGTGAGATCCAAATATGATGTTCAGCCAGTGCATAAGGCAATCAGTGCCCGTGAAGGAACTCATCATTCAGTGGTCTTTTTTAATCCTTCGGAGCAAACAAGAGAAGAGATTGTGATGGTTATAGTTAACAGGCCGGATGTTGCTGTTTTGGACTCAAACTGGACATGCATTCAAAGCCAAATTTCTCCTGAATTTCAGAATGACAAAAACAAGATTTTTACTGTGAGGCATCGTGTCCACTGGAAAGTTTCTGTTCCTGCCCTGGGGTTGCAAACATATTACATTGCTAATGGCTTTGGTGGGTGTGAGAAGGCAAAACCAGCAAGACTAAAACTTTACTCTGAGTCTAATTCATTAACTTGTCCCATTCCATATGCTTGCTCAAAAGCAGAAGGTGATGTGGCTGAAATCCAGAACAAGCATCAGACACTTACCTTTGATGTCAATCATGGCTTGTTACAGAAAATAAGCTTTAAAGATGGCTCCCAAAATTTTGTGGGAGAAGAAATTGGTATGTACTCTAGTTCTGGTGGGGCTTACCTATTTAAACCTGATGGTGACTCACAGCCTATTATTGAAGCTGGTGGGCAGATGGTGATCACTGAGGGCCATCTGATGCAGGAAGTGTACTCTTATCCAAGGACAGCATGGGAGAAATCCCCCATCTCCCATAGCACCCGTATATATAATGGAGATAACACTATACAGGAGTTTCTCATTGAGAAGGAATATCATGTTGAGCTTCTTGGTAATGATTTTAATGACAGGGAATTAATAGTTAGATACAAGACAGATATTGATAACAAAAGGATCTTTTACTCTGATCTAAATGGCTTTCAGATGAGCCGGAGAGAAACCTACGACAAGATCCCACTGCAGGGAAATTACTACCCTATGCCTTCTCTTGCATTCATGCAAGCATCCAATGGTCAGCGGTTTTCTGTGCATACTCGACAGTCGTTGGGTGTGGCAAGCCTTAAAGAGGGATGGTTAGAGATTATGCTTGACCGCCGATTGGTAAGAGACGATGGACGTGGTCTTGGGCAAGGAGTGATGGATAATCGTCCTATGAATGTAGTCTTCCACATCCTTGTGGAATCCAACATTTCCACCACTCTAAGCTCGGTTTCCAATCCTTATCCCTTGAGCCCCTCTCTTCTTTCTCATCGTGTTGGTGCTCATTTGAACTATCCATTACATGCATTCGTTGCGAAGAAGGCACAGGACTTATCAATGCAGCCACTCCCAAGATCCTTCTCTCCTTTAGCTGCTCCCTTACCATGTGACTTGCATATTGTGGGCCTTAAGGTTCCTCGGCCTTCAAAATATTCTCAGACCCCGCCTGAAGATCCTAGGTTTGTTCTAATCTTACAAAGGTATCATTGGGATTCTTCATACTGTCGGAAGGGCAGATCACAGTGCGTCAGTTTTGCTGATGAGCCAGTGAATCTGTTCCACATGTTCAAGGGGCTTGCAGTACGGAATGCAAGAGCAACTTCTTTGAATCTTTTGCATGAAGACGCAGAGATGCTCGGATACACTGAGCAGCTTGCAGATGTTGCTCAAGAAGGACGTGTGCTCATCTCTCCCATGGAAATACAGGCTTACAAATTGGAATTACGGCCGCACCAATGAATAAGTTGACTTTGCTGATGCTAATTGTTCTGGCTTAGTGAAGACTGATTCTTCATAGCACACTGCCAATCTCTAGGGATGAATCATCAATGATCTGCTTTCTCACTGAAACATCTGATCAATCCAAAGCTATGGATGGGCAGAGACAATTTTTAGAAGTCGCGGGACATTGTGAATAACTGGGTTGTTAACCTTGCTGAGGAAGTTCACTAAAGCGTATCGGCATGATATATTTTTGGTGTACAATTAACTGGATTGTTTGCAAAATACTTGATAGAAAATTCTTATTTTTGACTTGCTTGTAAGTACTACGTTTGGCACGTAGCATTTATATTTAGCTCTGTAAACTTCAAATATGTTTGAAATTTTTCTTAGTGGTTGACTTTTGAAATTGTTTTAAAAATGAGTTTGAAATTCATATTTTAGTTTAATATCTTGATTCTTGAATAATAATGTATGAACAGTGTATTAAATTTAATGCGTAATACAAGTTTTTATTTTTATTGTTTTCCCAACTCAAATATATTTTTTGTTTATTGAGTCCGAGAGAGATAACTGGGCATCAGTTACTGGAACAAAATTGCTAATATATTTATACAACAGTTTTTGCATGATTGGTAATTAAAAAGTTGTCAAATGGAATATCATTTTAATCCTTGTTTTGTGGTTTTTAGGGTGTTTTTGGATGTATAGGAAAAATGGGGTATACTGGCCAATATATATGGTGATATGTAAATATTTTTTCCTGGGCTGTGCTGAGTGGACGTTCACAATGCTTCATTCTCATTCATACTTTTTCAAAGCAGGTGATAATATTAATAAACCATTCAGTCTATAAGTGGAAAGCACATGCGATAATAGTAATTTTAATAATTAATCCCACTAGTCCTAACACTGCATAATAATTACGTGTGACAATTATAAATTTTTGTATAGATATTTTTTATATTATTTTTAGTCCAGTAAATGGTTTAGTACTTCTTCCAACCACACAACAGAATTTTAAACATAAAGAGCTTACTTCTGCAACTTATTTTATTATATTACTAACTATTTCTAGTGCTTGTATGAAATAGTTAGTACCTCAGGTATTGCACTGGATCTTAATCCACGAGTTTCTAGTCTATTGTTTAATTGAGACAGTTCCATTATCAACGGTGCAAACAATGACTCTACAATTTCATGAATTGGCATCAGCTCAACCTTGTATGCCTCCATAAACCATGCTCAACCCCTCCCCTCTCTTACAAAGAGAAAAGGGTACACAAAAAAAAAAATAAATAAATAAAAGAATGATTTTAAAGATATGCAATGGGCATGGATTCCTTCAATGAACATTTCCAACGGATGAAATTCAGTTGGCAGTTGCCATCAAATTGACTTGGATGTCATTGTTCTAGAGGCAACTAAAATTGGATATTCAGTTAAGAGCAGATTTCATTGGGGTATATGAAAAATTAGAAGATGATTTACCAGTAGTACTCGTATATCAGAAACCTCTCATTCATATTCAAAAATATTGCAAGTCTACAAATCCGCAATCAGCTATCCAACATTACAATTGATATGGCCGGGATATTTGGTCTACTTTGTTCCTGTACCTCAATCATATAGTTCCACTGTAAGAACACAAATGAGGAAAAAAGAAAAAGATAAAATTACAAGAAAACTAAGAGGCATTGCAGGATCTCTGTATCTTTGATATCATAAGATAATCTCCTCCTGTACGCTGACATTAAGAGTCTTATTTGGCAGAACAATGCTGTTTATCACCACAATTTCATCTTCCACTGTCACTGCTTCTCCTGTGAAAATGATAAATTAATAGTCAACAATGGCGAAGCACATTGGAATTACAGCTGTCGTAACATCAAAAGCCTTGAAATATATAAGATACAAACGAGAAAGAGAGGATGCATACCAAGGATAGTAATTCCAAGCTTTGCATTGTAGTCTCCATCAGCCTGAATCAGTCAATTGAATTTTAGTCAGCCACAATAGCTAGGAATGACATGAACATATTTGATTTTGCAAGGTTCAAATAAGACTTGAGATTTAGAAAGAGCCATGGTGATTGCAAATTCTAGGAAAAATGTTGGTACCGCAGTTTTATCTTTCAAAGGAATGACATGTTTATTGATAAGCACAAGAGTAAGATGATTTCTTTGTGCTTGAGTGGCATGATATAATAACTTAACTGGATTGCTAAACTAATTTATTTCAATAAGCCTTCAATTATACCTCAAGCGTAAACTTTGACCCCAAGGTCAAAATGAAGCTTCATTTATTCAAAAATTTTTTTCCCGTCTTTAAAGAAAAATTCTGTCCTATAAAATAAAAAATAAAAGGTGCTATTCTCACTCAGTTAACATCAGGCGAATCCTCAAAGGTCTATTTGCTTAGGCGTTATTGGGAGATTAAAAGAGTGTTTTTAAAACCCAAAACTCTCTTTTGCAACCACAACTCCTCATAGCTTATTACAAACAATCATTTTAAAAACACAGTTTTTCAACAGCTTATACAAATGCACCCCAAATGATCCTAGGGAATACAACATAATGAAAACTGCATCACTGCACTTGCCTGGACACGTGCCCATTTGCCAAGAGATGATTTCCATCCAACAATAGAATTTATGATAACAGCATTTTCCTGTCAAGAAAGGAACATTTTATCAAATGTTGTATGAGAACAAGAAAACACACCATCATCAGCTACTAGATACCATAGCTTATTATGTATTTATCATGTAGTCTTTTTATATATCCAGTTCTGTACCTGAATTTCAACATCATCCAAGATGATGCAACCTATAAGCCTGACGCCTGCACCTACACGAACATTTGCTGAAATAGAGACATTGGGACCAATCTGTTCAAAAAAGCAACTCAGAAAATTCACATGGAAAAGTGGAGAGGGAAAGAAGGGGGGGGGGGGGGGGGGGGTGGGGTGGGGTTGGGTGGAAGAGATGTGAAAAGTTAGAAAATTCAAAGCAGCCAAAGACAGGAAATTCTTGGGTTGCAGCCTAGTAAAAGAAGTATTAATATTCAGTATAGGCCACTTAAAGAATTTGTGTGCTTGGTGTACATGCAAATGCTTGTTCAAAGTCATGTTAGCCAGAATGCTTGATAATTTTGAAGGACATGATTCCATTTTCTTTGCATTACATTGAAACCCTACCTTTAAAATTCATTGTGTTAGGCATAACTACGTATCAAATATTAATCTATTTGATCCTCCTCTCATTTCCTCCAAATTAAGAGTTTACGGGTTTGTTCCTACCATCCTAGAACATTCACCCCAAATGTTTTCAAATTATTGAGTTTTACCTGCTAGGTATCAAATATTGGATTTGCAATTGGTAATGAACCACAATGGATGAGCTAACTGACTATCGAAGCCTACTTATTTCTAGCTCATACTGTTATACATTTGATTCCATAGTACTTCAATGGGTTACTACCAATGGACGTTTGGGTATCTCATATATTGATTCTCATCAATATAATTTTTTTTTAATAACATTTTTAAAGAACAGTGAATAGGGGGTACTGCTAGCATACAGATTATGGAAGGAGATGAGGTGACACTACCTTTGCAGTTGGATGAACTTTTGCAGATGGATGAACGTAAACATCACCGATAACTGTAGCACTTTTAGTACCATCTCCACCAGCCAAAAGATGGGGGGAAGTCAATCGGAATTGGGCAAGATACAAAGCCGAACATTTTAAAGATATTCTGTAATCAAGACAGATTTAGATGAGGAAATGTAATCCAAAGTTATGAATAATGGGAAAAAGATTGAAAATATGGGCACGATTATTGTACCCTGGAGTTTTTATCTGCTCCCAGAAATCCATGGTCTCATATGTATACAACTGCTTCTTTCCAGCAAGTGGTGACAAAATATCTTGGTCCAATCTTACAAAATCCTTAGGAAGGGTTCTGTTAAGAGAAACAAAAATCAGCAAATGACAACTGAAACAAACTGCAACTTTCATAAATCAACATATGAATCAAAGAAACGTTGTATAAAAAATGCTATATAATTATTCAGTGAATTTGTAATTACAGTGAAAAGGGAACATATTTGCAAAGAATATAATACATGTCATGAATATATTATATAAAAACACATGGAAGCTCAAACAGCAATGCTTCAGTACTTCATAATGTGAAGTGTAATATTGCTTTCATGCCCCGAGAAGGAAACCCGCATAATTATGTATGCAGTTTCTATATTGCACTTCCATTGAAATATCTAGCTTAGAAACATTTTGCATTTGCTATAACGCAAGCAAGATCAACATATATATAACAATCAAATTATACATATGATCTGTAACTCATGTTTCAATGCATCTATGTGTGATGCATGTTGTGGTGCAACTAAAAATTTTTACTGTGTTTTCTGAATATCAGTTCCATAACATATTAAAATTATGCTTTTCAATATGAAAGTAATAGTACAAGTTAAACCTTGTCAAAGAATGAAAGGCTTCAAAGCTGGACACATGACGTAGATTGGCTGCAATAAAAAAAGAAAAAAAAAGAAAGACGAAGTCAGATTCAAACAGGATGGAAAACTTGTTTTGCATATTCCACACCAAATGATCTTGTGAGAACTTAATGACTACAACAAGCAGCATCTCCATTTCATTAAGTACTTGAAATGCTCAGCTAAGTTATGTTTTAAATATTCTGTGCTGATCCAAGAAAAATAATTATTTTATTTCAGAATAGCTAATAATTTAAATCAAACAATTCAACTTGTCATAAGGGCTCAAGACATTAAAGACTGCTCACAAACCATATTCCATTACCAAGTTAGTCTCACACTTCTCATCATCTGATTAGACGTAAATTTATTGCTAATGATCTCTGTTTGTGGTTTATTCAACAGATTGTAATGCACTCTATTAGCCAAAAAAGTTCAATAATTGTCTTCCTAATTTGGAATGCATGTTTGTGTTTTAAAAAGGAACATTATGCATCACCATCTCCATCAATAATCATTTGTCATTTTGACTTAAGCTTCAAGACATGTCTCCAGTTTTTCATAAAGGTTTAAAGCAGTTGTAGTAAACAGTTTTTCATAAATACTGTAGTCTGTAATGATGAAAATTTGTAGTAGACTGGAGCTAATCTAAAATACACAGCAATAACTAATTAGGGATGTGATGCATAAATTCAAACCTGTATCTTCCCTGTGAGTGGAGACACCTTCAATGGCAGTGAAAATCTCTGGGGTAAAGACGTAGACACCACAGTTGATCAGATCACTTACCTACATGTCATGAACATAGTTAACCCAAATTTAACATGGCCAGAAGTGAGGAACCCTGAGCAATCAAATAAGGTTATCAAAAACCAATTAAGTCAGAACACTGTGCAGAAAAAGTACACATTGTACATACAAAGGTCTCAGGTTTTTCAGTGTAGTGCAACAGCTCTTTGGTGATTGGATCAGCAATCAACTCACCAAACTGGTTTGCTGATTCAGCAGAAACCTGCACATGAAGCCAGAAAAGAATAAAATAAATGAAGAGCATTTGCAATTGGTGATGATGTTGTAACATAATTCTGCATTTATGCATTTACCAACCTTGATTACTAATATTGTTCCCATCCCACCGTATCTTCTATGGGCCTCTGTTGAAAAGAACAATACAAGTGAAACAATTACATTTTCTACAACTTATGTACATAACAAGAAACAAATATATCATTATAATAAATGTCATACATGAACATGATTTATAAGCCATTTAACACACATCATACATAGAGTGAAACTCACCAAGCATGTCGGGTAGTGGAAAATTGCAGCAAACATCACAATTCAGCAAAAAGATATGCGACTGCATAAATTACAGAAATAAGCACCTTTAAAAGTAACAGAGCAAAGCTTGATTTCTCATGCTTTAACACACCCCCCCACCCCCCAAAAAAAAAAGAAAATGCAAAAAAGAATGATAAACAAGATAAGAGTTCATACCGGGCTGTCTTCCATGATCATATCTCTAAAGTAGTAAAGCCCACCAGCCGAACCATGTGGCTTGTCCTCTTTCAAATACCTAGGTTCATCACAATCACCAAGAAACCACTTTAAGATATGCACACACCTAGTTGAATCCACGACCTGATCCTCCACCCAACCTTATGAGAGGAAGGAGTGTCATTTGAGCCAATGCTCATTGGTGATCCAACATTCCAACATTGTCAAAGCATTTTACAACCATCACACAACATAAAAAAATCAAAATTCACGCACTACTCACCTCACAGGTACTTTCAACTCATTGGATATTGAAGACACATATAGCGCGAATTCGCGCTCCTCATAAAATCCAATCAAAAAAATCTGGGCCAAATTTGGTATCTACAACAAAAACAACAGAAACCAAACAATCCCACCAAGCAATTCAACAAACATATATAACTCTGATCTCCAAAATTGAAAATCCCATTTATCCTTTCAACTAGTAAATGCCAAAACGCCATAAAGAAAGAATTTTTCTTCAACAATTTTCTCAGTAACCAAACAAAGTGAAATGGGAATTTTTTATTTTTAAAAAGGCTAACCCTTTTACAAGCTGAAATTGGATGATGAACCATTGGCTGACCAGCCAAAGGGAATAAGGGTTTAGGAGTATTGAATGAAAGAGGTCGAAATCTAGTCCCTGCCCAACAACAAAAAAAATATATCAAATAATTATACAAAATTCAAAAAAAATTATATAAAAAAATGAAGAAAATTTCCATGGAAGCAGAGTTTAGAGTTTATATACCTTTTGTGGGTCCACCCACCATGATAACGGCGACCACCTTCTCCTCCGAGCTCTCCATGATCGAAAATTCTACTAGATCTTTTAGCTTCTCATACAATGGCTTTGTAAATAATATGGTATCTAAATTTTATATATAAAAAGCAAAGGAATTTGAAAAGTGTGTTCTGTGATTGCGGGAAAGAAGAAAGTAAAGTAATTTGTAGTAGTGCTGCAGAAAACAAGTACCGGACTATCAACTCAACTGTAACGGTTCCTTTGGAGTCAAAGTGAGACACAGAAAGAAAGGACCTTTTAACCGAGTATATGCTGGGATGCCAAGTGATTTTAAACGCTAAAACTTTTTCTTTTATATATAAAAGACTATACGAATGTTTTGCTGCCATTTTCAAACAAAATATATATATAAAAATGTATAAAAAAGTTAATTACTTTTTTTAATTTTTTATAAAATATATTTAAAAATATGTCATAAACTAATGTCTTCAAGGCATTATTTAAGTTTTCCCTTTAAATATTAGGTACTAATTAGGTGTTTAGACTTTGGATAGTGAGCATTGCTTAAAAAAAAAGTCACTTGATTATTTCTATTACTTCTATATCAGCCAACAAATAAAGATTTATTTTTAGGTATTTGATTTTTATTTATTTTCTAAGAAATTCAATAGTTACAATAAATAAAGAGGAATAATCACTAAAAATTATTAGTCGACCTGCAAAACCCTTATCTAAGATACATTTGAAATATAAGATGTTTTATTTATTTATTCAATAGTCTAAAATGTTACTGACTCACAATTAATGTAATGTATAAATATATATAAGGCAGTGTAGTTAAATTTTGTCATATATATATATATATATATATATATTTTGAGATCTTATCCAACTTGATAGGTAATTACACTATAATAAAATTTTTTTCCCTCTAAGTTACTAGGCGTGGGGAATGTGATCACTTTGGGTAAAGGAATTGAGTTAGCGGTTTTTCTGTATGTCAGTTTTGTAGATATGGTTCTAGACTTCTAGTTCTATGATATACTGTGTGGTTCGGTATCTTGTAATGGAAGCACAAACTTAGTTTTTAATTTATTTGTTATTCTGATTCTCAAAAAAAAATTTATTTGTTATTCTATTTACTCCTAAATCATTCATTTAAAATTAATGTTAAATTGTTTGTGAGTTGCATTGTCCACCTCTTCTCATGAGAAGAACCGGGGCTTGAATCCCTCACTATACTGTGCCAGTGAGGCTTACAAACAATTTATTACTTTCAATAACTAGTTAAGTTTGTCAATTGGCAAGAATCCCGACATGATGAGTTAACCAAGAATTATGACCAGTGGCTTAAATAAACAACTCAAAGATATCAATTTTAATACCAAATTACCAAATCCAGATTGATGTTAAGTATGAGAGATGAGCTAACATCAAACAGCAAAAAAGAAAAAGAAAAAAGAACAGGAGTCACACTAACACCTCTCCTTTACTGACAATAGCATCAAGCCTGCAACGTTCTTTCCTCTCGAACGTTGTTCACTTGTTTTTTTGGGACTTTGAGCTAATGCCGAAGCACCTAACAAAAAAATAATGCAAATAATTATAAAAAATATTTTAAAACATTATTTCCATGAAAGCAGAGTTTATAGTTTATATCTCATTATCTTGGGTGGGTCCAATGTCCATGTAGTCTATTCCGAGCTCTCCATGTTCGAAAACTGTGGATCTAAACTCAATAAACCCGTGGGTTTAGTTACGAACTTAATTTGTAATATATTGAGGCCAAAATGAGTATTTGCCCATTTCGCCTAAAAGATGTAGTAAAATGTATATGTTATGAAATTATCTTGCAAAATTTCCTTGTTTTGAAACTCAATTTTTAGAAAATCAAGTAATATGAGAAATTTTACATGGAACTCGAGTTTAAAATAGGGGCGTGTTGCTAGATAGTTTAAGAACATGAGCATTTTGCTGGAAAGTTTTGGCGAAAGGGCAATTGCCCATTTTGGCTAATATATTGACAATGACTTACTGATTTTTTATGGTTGTATGGAGATAATCATGGATATACTATCCATTTTGATTCACCAATGTTATGGATGAATAAGAATTATAACATTGTTTTGAAACCATGTAATACAGGGAGTTCTTACATTATCTTGAACAAGAATAATGAAAGTTCCATTTTGAATGGTTGTTTGTTGAGTTTCTTGAACAATGTATGGTAGGGTATATATCTTATGAAGTGGTTGTAGCGGACTGTCCAAACTTCTTTGAAAGTTTAGGGAAAAAAAATTAATTTATTTTAGTGTGATTTATTATATCTTGTTAGAGCATTAGCATCTGGTATACAAAAAAAAAAAAAAAAATTATATATATATATATATATATATATATTTTGCATTCTCAAACACCGCTTTATTTATTTTACCAACTCATTTTACAACTCACCTTACATCACAGTTTTTATTTTTACATATAACCTAATAAAATAATATAAATTACCTAATAAAATAATAAAAAGTACTCTTCTCTCACTCTCTTTTTCTCTTCACACACAACAAGAAGATTATTATTTTTTTCTTTACAACCTATATGCAACCTTTACTATTCATAGGTTACAAAGTTTTTTAAGTTTACAAACCCGAAGAGTGGGTTTTAAGTGTCTTGAGTTGTAAAATAGAAACTAGGGGTGTTTACACCCCTAATGCTAGTGCTCTTAAGGTGTACTTTATCTATTAATCTTGAAGAGATTAAAAGTTAAAACTAAATTTAATATTGCAAATTTAAACTTGTATATAGTGTCAACAATTTATACACCGTAAGATCAGGTCGCAGCAAAATTTTAATTGTAAAGTTACTAAAGTAGATTCTCTTAATTTAAAATGAAATAAAAATGATCTTGTTTGAGAAAGAGAAAGGCAGCCTTTTAGACTATTTAGTGATATTAAAGAAACATAACTTTTTTATAACAATATGCATTTTAAAATGGAAAACTATAATTTGAACAATATTACTTTTCTAGAAGCTCACCACAACATTATTTTTTGTGTTTCACTTTATACTCTTTCAATCACAACTTGCAATGCATTAGATTAATTTTTCTTGTAAAATAAGTAAGGTTTGAAATGGAAAAAAAAAAAAAAAAAATCAAACTCACAACATACCATGTTTGGTAAAGAATAAAAAATGAAACATAAAAGTGGGATAAAGAATTTATGTTTGTATTAGCTTGAATCTATTATCCTTGCCATAATAAAGTAGTTAGAACTAGTGAGATGAACATCACACCACAGCCGTGGTGGCAATGAATAATGATGAAAGTGGTGCAAGAAGGGATTATATTTCGCCCATTGATACTAGAAATTTTGTTTATTTTGGTTCCATTAATACTTGGAGTATATATAGTTTAGTTTCAGCGACTGTGACAGTGAAGGAAGAAGCATTTAATATGCCATTTACCATGTATTTCTCTCTACTATCAGCTTATGCCACCACACCACACAGGCAAAAATTAAGGTGCCATCATTTATATTAAACAATTGTCACACTCACACTTTCCAGAAAGTAAAAAAAAAAAGTCTCCATTGTAATGATCTATTCGCACCTTAAATTAAAAATCCCTGCACATTTTGGTTCTCTGCTCACATTTTATGTGTGTCCCAGCTATTAAATGGATGGTAGATTTTGTTCCAAGTTCATTAATTTTATTATAAAACAAATAACCAAGCCAATACCATTAACATTAATAATAGTAGAAGTAACAATATTATAGGAAAAAATTTGCTGAAGAGGAGAAAAAAGGTGTGGGATTTTCATCTCACAAAAGAAACTGCACATGTAATCTGTAATCTGTACTGTACAACAGTTGGCAGTATGAAACCATAAAAAAAAACAAAGGGAAAATCGAAAATGAAGAGCAGCAAACAATTATATGAACTGCATGTCCAAATGATTGTTCGATAGCTAAAATTGCATGGGAAGTGAACCAGAAGTTGTCCTAACTAGTTATCAGAGAGACACACAGAATCCACATTGTAAGACAGATGTGGGAAATACCAGAATGGATCAAATAGGGAATCATTAGGAATATGATTTCCCTGGGAAAACATATGATGTCTACCATCCAAGAAACTTACAATGTATCTGCGATTGCGGCTTCCAAGTTCGTATATGCAATTAGAAGGTTGTTGCCTACCTTCCCATCTGGTTATGTTGCAAAATCCTGAGCCCATTGAACGACCCAAAAACAGTGCTTGATCTGCAAAATTCACCATCATCATCCATTCCCTGAGCACAAAATTTAGCTCGTAAACTGTATGTTGGATGGATGCTAATGAAGATACAACCATCATCAGGTGCTGTCCATCAGAAACTAAACACTGAACTCCATGATTCATATCCATATGTGGACCATGTCCTACGTTTAGCAGGGTCACATGAAGATGAGGACTCAGATGTAGTACTCCAATTTCAGCCTCACTAGTTAAAACATATATCTTACCCTTGAACACAATTGCATCTCGAATCCTCCAAGGAAAAGGAATGTTGTTAAAATCAAATTGAGTCCAATTGGTCTGTATGGATCTACAAACTTGGAAACATGGCAGGAATTGGCAAAAGGCTACGAGCAAAAACTCTGGCACAGGAGTAGCTACAGAAGCTAGGATGACACGATTATAAGGTTTTGGAGGTTCACGGAAACGAAGTTCATGTCTTGTAAAAGGATGCAGCAGCCAAAGTTGAGAATCTTCCCTCCTATTCTTCTTGTTTAGAAACACCAAGTACCCACAAGTGAACCCAAAACATCTGTTTTGGTTGCTTATAGAGCTGGGCAGTAATACCTTGTACAACCTTTGATCAAAGATGCTATAGAAAGAAATAGCCTTCGACGAGAAGAAGAGAGCAAGTGGAGGTTGGGATGCCATAAACTCTTTCTTGTTCTCTTCAGCAAATGACTTCCATCCTCTACAGACAGAGCCTAAGATGAGATAGTCTATAACACTCAGTGACTTCTTGGTTATCTCATAAAGCAATTCGTGAGGAAGGTCTGACCATCCCTCCATCTTTATCTTCTTCATTCCAGGCTCTACCAATTCCAATCCTACATTTGCACAAATAGAAAATATGGATTAGATTTATGGTTTTGGATTCATAACACTATGCTGTTATTTTTAATGCAGGTTTTTCTCCATTATCACATGCTTGTGCATGCAAGACATTTACACTTAATAACATATTAAGCTATATATATGTGGGGGCAACATCAATCAGTTTGAGTGTTTTCTGTAACTTACTTCTAAGTGAAAAGTTACACACATATACAGATACTTAAAACATGCTCTATGGTGCAAGATATGATAATATTGATTATTGAGTTGTAATTTTTATTTTCTATTCCTAAAGAAACTTATCCAAGGTATATAGAAAGAGTTACTACTACTACTACTACTAACTGCATTGTAACGCACAACTACAGAAAATTTTCAAAATAAAGATAGGATATATCTATTCATTCAAACATTTCTTGAAACATGGACACAAATAACTTTCTCATGCATGCACGGCTTCTACTATATCCACGTAGGTATAAAAACCCATATTCATTTGATGGCAGAAAGGAACAAACACGCATAAATATCGTATATCTTTCTTGAAGATCAAATCCATTTGGTTGCCAAAACGTATATATTTCTTGAAATTCAAAGAATCCATGAACTTAAATCTAACTTATTTCATTATTTGGAACACAAGAAAAGCAAAACATACCAGTCCAGAAGCCTTGAAACAGTAAAAGAACCGGCTGCGTTCTAAGAAGAAATGAAAGAGAATTAACTTAAGTCAAGAAACTCTCTTGAAGAGAAAAGGAAAAAGAGAGAATTCCAGAGAGAAAAGTGAGAGAGTTATATCTTATTTCATGAAATGCTATTGATTACAATTACGAGTATTTATATCTGTGAGGCTCTTATTGGCCAAATTAACTCACTAATTGTCCTTTATTGTAATTTAAACTAACTTCGGTCCACTCTTGCAATCTTATAACTAATATCTAACTTGACTCTTCTTGATTTGTTATAACTATAAGGATTACTCTGTGATTAAAAGAATTGCATCTACTTCGAAATTCTGTGTTAGTTATAAACCAAACTATGAACAGTTTTTTTTGGGTGGTCCGTCTATGTTTCTGTTGCATGTCAACTATATAACTAATAAATAGCATTAAATCAAGTGACAAAAAATATTCCACAATGATCGATTTGGCGTATATAAAAAGGGGAGAATCTTGTTCTAACATTGCTTAATAGGTGCTAAAATGCTGGTTAGCTTTGTCTTTCTTTCGAACAAGATTCTCCTCTTTTTAACTTTGAATTAAGAGAGTTTATTTTACAATTAATTTTGTTTCCTTGAATCTAACCGCTTATAAATTATCTTGTAAGTTATAATTTTAAATAATATAACATTAGATACACGCTTAATTTTGCAATATTTGATTTAGTTCTAATATCTACAAGATTAATGAAGTAATCACTTTAGCAAGATATATCTAACTTAGTTTAAATTACAAGAAAGGACAATTAATGAGTTATTTTGGCCAATAAGCCTTACAGATATAAATACTTGTAATTGTAATCAATGGCATTTCATAAAATAAGATATAGCTCTCTTACTTTTCTCTCTGGAATTCTCTCTCTCTCTCTCTCTCTCTTCCTTTTCTTTCCAAGAGATTTTCTTGACTTAAGTAAATTCTCTTTCATTTCCCCTTAGTTCTTTCACTGTTTCAAGGCTTCTGGGCTGGTAAGTTTTGCTTTTCTTGTGTTCCAAATAATGAACTAATTTAGATTTAAGTTTATGGATTAATCCTTCAATTTCAAGAAATATGTAAGTTTTGGCAACCAAATGGATTTGATCTTCAAGAAAGTTATACAATATTTATATATGTTCCTTTCTGCCATTAAATGAATATGGGTTTTTATACCTACGTGGATATAGTAGGAGCCGTGGTGCATGCATGAGAAAGTTGTTTGAGTATATGTTTCAAGAAATGTTTGAATGAGTAGATATATCCTGCGTTTATTGTGAAAATTTTATGTAGTTGTGCGTTACAATGCAGTTATAACTGCATTAGAAGTAGTAGTAAACATATAGTTTGGATATGTTTCTTTTGGAATAGAAAAAAATTTTTTTGCAACTCAATAATCGATTTTATCATGTCTTGCACCATAAAGCTTGTTTTAAGTATCTGTATATGTGTGTAACTTTGCACTTATAAATAAGTTACGGAAAACACTCAAAACTGATTGATCGATGTTGCCCCCACATATATATAGCTTAATATATTACTAATAAGTGCAAATGTATTGCATGCACAATAATGGGGAAACCTGCATTAAAAATAACAACATAGTGTTATGAATCCAAAACCAGAAATCTAATCTATGTTTTCTATATGTGCAAAGGTAGGATTAATGGAATTGGTAGGGCGGGAAACGAAGAAGAGAAAGATAAAGACATGGTCAGACCTTCCTAAGGAATTGCGCAATAAGATTACCAAAAAGTCATCATTAAGTACTGTAGACTATCTCAACATAGGCTCTGTCTGTAGAAGATGGAGGTTATTTGCTAAAAGGTACGAGAAAGAGTTCATGGCATCCCAACCTCCACTTGCTCTTTTCTTATCGTCGGATACTATTTTTTTCTATAGCATCTTTGATCAAAGTTTGTACAAGGCAATACTGCCCAGCCCTCTAAAGCCAACAACATAAATGTTTTGGGGATTCACTTGTGGGTATACTTGGTGTATAGGGACAAGAGGAACGGGGGGGAAGATTCTCAACTTTGGCTACTACATCCTTTTACAAAACATGAACTTCGTTTCCGTGAACCTCCAAAATTTTATAATCGTGTCATGCTAGCTTCTGTTGCTCCGCCCGTGTCAGAGTTTGTGCTCATAGCCTCTTGCCAATTCCTGCCAGTTTTCCAAGTTGGTAGATCCACACAGACCAACTGGACTCAATTTGATTTTGGCAACATTGATTGGAGGATTCGAGATGCAGTTGTCTTCAAGGGTAAGATATATGTTTTAACTATAGTGAGGCTGAAATTGGAGTAGTACATCTGAGTCCTCATCTTCATGTGACATTGTGACCCTGCTAAACGTAGGACGTGATCCATATACGGATATAAATAGTGGAGTTCAGCGTTTAGTTTCTGATGGACAACGCCTGATGATGGTTCTATCTTCATTACCATTCATGGAACATAAAGTTTACGAGCTAAATTTTGTGCACTTGCAATGGAAGATGGTGGTGAATATTGCAGATCACGCACTGTTTTTGGGTCCTTCAATGGGCTTAGGATCTTGCGACCTAACCGGATGGACAGGTATCCAACAAATTTCTAATTGCATATACGAACTTAGAAGCAGCAATCGCCGAAACACTGTAAGTTTCTTGGATAAAAGAGATTATATGTCTTTCCCGGTAAGCCATATGCCAACTGATTCCATATTTGATCCATTCTGGTATTTTCCACATCTGTCTTACAATGTGGAATCCTCTCTCTCCCCCTGATGACTAGTTAGGACAACTTCTGGTTCATCACCTCCCATGCAATTTTAGCTATTGAATTTGAACAATCATTAGGAAATGCAGGACTTATAATTGTTTGCTGCTCTTCATTTTCCCTTGGTTCTTTTTGATGGTTTCATACTGCCAACTGTTGTGGCTCTTAAGTAGTCCTCTTGTACAGACTACATATACAGTTTCTTTTATGAGATGAAAATCCAACACCTTTTTTATTCTTTTCAGTAAATTTTTTCCTATTATTATATTGTTACTTCTACTATTATTGTTATTGGTATTGGCTTGGTTATATGTTTTCTAATAAAATTAATGAACTTGGAACAAAATCTGCCATCCATTTAATAGCTGGGACACAAAATTTGAGCAGACAACCAAAATGTGCAGAGATTTTTAATTTAAGGTGCGAATAGATCATTATGTAAAACAAACCGGAGTGTTATTTATTTTCAGTTTTTACCTTTTTGGAAATGCGGCAATATATTGTTAATATGATGTTGAATTTACTGGTTTCTTTGAGTTTTGTTAATAATATATTAGTATCACATGCACTTCCAAGGATATATTCATAAATGATGAAAATATTAAACCTGAACATTTATTGACTATTGTTGATACCCATTTTCATGACACATTTCGTACAAATCCGATTCAACCAAGCTCGACTTCCTTATGAACTCGATTCATGTATTATATTTTATTTATTCTTTTAAGCGTGGCCCAAGCCTATGCGACATATGGGGAAAATTGAGGAAGTGTGGTTTGGAGGGTATAGGTCGGTTCCTTTTGGACCTTTTGCATGAGCCCAGCCCACGCGTGCTACCAAGTGGGCAAGGGACACTGGTAGCACTTCAGGCTCATGGAAGAGGTCTTGTATCCAAAATTTCCACCCCAAAATAGCTTTTATGCTCTGTGTGACTGTGGCTCAAAGTTTCTGTTCGAACCTTCTTTTTCCTTTAAAAATGGTTGGCTCTCATTGGCCAACTTCAGCTGCTAGCTCTCATCTAGTTAAGCTTCCCAAAAGTCTGAAACAACTGAAAATGAGGAGCCAATGAGGGTTTAGTCAAGCTTTCCCTTAATGATGATAAAAGTAATCCTTCCTTTTATCCAAACAAAAGCAAACCTGAAAATCACTCATTGCTTAACACCTTGGGGTCCAAAGCCTTTTCTATTGACCAAAAACCAGTCACTTAGAACACCCCAAACTCAATATAAATTCCACAATCAGATTCAAAACAAGGGAGGACGTTTTACTCTGAGAGCAACACCCCAAGCTCAATACAAGAGTCTTTCTTCAACTAAAAAAACAACCAGCCACGTTCTACCTAGAGACCTGAAACTTCAGAGCAAAAACCCATTCAACCAGTCAACAATCTCACAAATCCGAACCTTAGGGGTGGAAATATGGGTACTGGGGAACCTTTCCTTTCTTCCTCACGACCTCCCTCAATTCCCTCTTCTGTGTGACTGCGGGTCGAAGTTTCAGACCTGTTATGTTTTTTATAGTTTTCTGCACTTTTGTTGTTAGCATTTTGATTCTCTCTTGTCAAAGCACCATTAGCCTTTGTTGTTTTTTATACATTGTGAATTTTGGGCTTGATTCTCCATAAGCAAACACTTCTAAAGAACCCAAGGGGAGATTTGGGCTGTTTTCACATTTTTGGCCCTTGTCGCAAAAACGTCCCCGACAACTATAATCAATGTTAGACCTGGTGGCTCTTTTTTATTCAAATAGATCAACAGAATGTTTCTCCAAAAAAAAAAAAAAAAAAAAAATCATTAGAAGATAATAATGGAAGAGGAAAAGAAATTCCTCCAAGAAAGGATGTAGTTTGTCTACTCTATAGTTTTTGTTACACATATCTTAACATCGATCAATAATGGGGGACAAGATGACTAAAATACTACGTAGTATCTATTATTTTGTGTTGGCAATATTAGTTATGAACTTTGTAATGTATTGGCAATGACTTACTATTTTTTATGATTGTATGTGTAGGGATGATAGACCTAGTAGTATATGTTGGGCTAGGGGTCTGGTTCGAAGACGCTTAGTAGTTCGAGGACGGGTAAACGTTGTTATGGAAGTCAGCATTAGTGAATAAAGAAAGGAGTTTGATCATGATGGTCCGAGAAGGTGGTCTGAGGAGGAATGCCTCCTCAGTTGAGCAAAGTTGAGGTCCGAAGGTGTGGTCTGCCATCTAGGGCAACATTTCGGGAGGTTCTATCGATAGGGATGCATATCATTGGTGTACAGGATAAAGGAGAACTATGAAATATCTAAAGGAAAGTTGTTACCACCGCATTGAATGCTCTGTAGCTAACTCTCTGACTGCATTAATATGAAAGTGATACTTGAATAGTAATTTTCAGTCTTACAGCTACTCCCAAAGACTTCAAGAAGGTACTGATAGGACAGGGATCAACATCTAAAACCTCGCCTACACGTGGAGGGGTGGAGATGAAAGAATGAAGACAGTATAAAAAAGAAAGAATACCTTGAAGAAAGTGGTCGGAGCATTAAGAGAAAAACACTGTATCAACAAGAACTGTGTTTGTAACCAAATTCAAGAAATATATACAAGAACTGATCTTCTCGGATCGTGCTGAGTACGATTTTCTTTAGATAAAACGAGTTTATCTTTACTTTATTGTGATCTGAATCCATTATAATTGTTACCCAATTCATTAGAGCCTAGTTTTCTAACCTACTATCTACAAATTCATTGTATTAGGCTCTTTGGGCCGAGATCTTTTTACATTTTGGGCTTAGAAACCAAATTGTGTCCTTACAGTATGGATAATCATGGATACTATACATTTTGAGTATGCTATGTCATGAATGTACAAGAATTATAAGTTATAACATTGTCTTAACAATGTACACAGACCACCGCATATTCTTGGTGCGATGGTCACTTCACAAGTATAAATGTTTGTGGGGTGTGAAGTGTGAGGGGCAAGGGCCGAGGTTCAAGTCTTCAGGAGGGAGCTTCACACACATATATTCTTAGATTAGACTAGAGTAAAATTTCTATTTTGTTTCAAAAAACAGTGTACACAGGGAATTATAACATTATCTTGGGCGGTAGTTATAAAAGTTCCACTTTGAATTGTTGTTTGTTGATCGAGTTTCCTGAACAATGTATGCTAAGTTATATGTCCTATGAAGTGGTTGTAATGCAATGTTCAGAATTTTTGTAAAAGTTAAAGGAGGAAAATGATATTTTAGCCAACTTAATTTTAGTGCGATTTATCATATATGGTAATCAACCACTGTGCTATATTTGACTAGATACTCCCATAAGGCTACTTGAGTTTTGTTAGAAAGTAGATTGTTTTGGCATCCAAAAATAGAGCTACTTAAAAATTAATTAATCAACCACTGTATCGGCTCAAACAAACTCCTGCTAATTTAAGGTAGTTGTTCAGATTAAGCATGCACAAAAAAAGTTGATAAACAGGATGGGTTGAAGTATTAAATCCCAAATTAAGCTGCTTAAAGGAAAAAGAGCTTGAAGCTTCTCTTTTGCAATTTAGTTTTGTCTTCGTGTCTCACATATCAATATTCATATTTAACATATCAATATTCATATTTACAAGGCATTTCAGCAATTGTTTTACAGCTTCAAATTGTAGAAACATGACATATTATGTAGACAAAACTCACAACTTTTTCCTAACAAGTTATAAAATGCACTTTATTTGTGGAGTACATTTTTTTTTTTCTTACACTAGTTTTGCTTTTGGCTTCTTTCAAGTTCTTCACTACTTTGAGGAGGAGAATACCACCCCCATGGCTCATTAGAAATGTAATGTGTAACTTGCTTTATACTCAAGTAGCTGTCCAGACCCCTGCAAATGCAGTAAAGGCGATAGAAGAATAATTTTAATTAGTATCATCTAGATTACTAATAAAAAATTAAAAATGATAATCCTTGTCATACCATTCTCCTAATTCACGCCCAATACCACTACGCTTGTTGCCTCCCCATGCAGTTTGATCAAAGCAGGGCTGTGAGCAGTTAATCCACACAGTCCCTGCCTGAAGAGCCTGTAGGACATAGAATGAAACATAGTTATTTATGAGACACGCAATGCAGATTTTTTTTTTTTTTGATAATCACATGATGTAGATTTGCTTCATCTTGAGATGCTATATGAAGAAAGCTTTCTCTGTGTCATATGTATACAAGGGTTACAGCAGCAAACTCTACTTTCAGCTTCTCGTGAGTTTGTTATTCTTATTATGGAGGGAAAAAAATGCACCACTCCATTCAAAGCTTGAGAAAGAAAATTAAAATTAGTAGAAAATAATCAAAGTACTTTTGAGGCTGCAATGCATGGCAAGAATGTGAATTGCTTTCCTGGGTTAGTCAACAGAATCTATGCTCCATCTATATATGGACAAGCAGCATTAAGAAACTCCAATGTTCTTACCTTGGTCAAGCGCTCACACCTTTCCAGATCTTTTGAAATTACAGCAGCACCTAAACCATAACTGTGAAAGATCAAGAGCAGAGACATTACCAAACTGTTGGCTGTGAAGCAAAATTCAAAATATTAGGACAAATCTGTGAAGGTAACTAGTGACTCACTCGGTGTCATTTGCTAGTTCAATGGCTTCATGTTCAGTAGAAAATGTTTTAACACATAAAACAGGACCGAACACCTCCTCCCTCCAAATTTGCATGGAGGTGCTAACATCTGTTATGATGGTTGGTTCAATGAAAAATCCTTTCCTCAAGTGCTGTCATTTTCCCCCATAAAATTCAATTAAAAACACAAATGAGATGACGGCATAGTCCATATATAGACAATTGACAAAAGAAAATGTTCTTACCTGAGGGCGGGCACCTCCATAGAGAATGGTTGCACCTTCGTTTTTAGCAGTTGAAATGAAATTCATTACCTTCTCGTACTAAAGAAAAAATGGAGAACAAATTTCATTTTCGAGAATGTTTGAGAAAGAGAGATGAGAGAGTTCATTTCTTAGTAACTGTGCTAATTTAGATATGACCTTTTTGGAGTGCTTATGAAGTGATGTGGTGTCTTTGTAGGCAAAGACGAGCTGTGAATGTGAGGCTCCACAGTCTATTACTTTCAATAGTTAGTTAAGTTTGTTCAAGTGACAAGAATCCTTACATGAGTTAAACAAGAATTAGGACCAGTGCTTTAAATAAAGAACTCATGAGCTATCAATTTGAATAACAATGCAGATTGATGTTGTACAGGAGTACAAGGGTGCCACCTATCCGCCTGTGTGGGCCACAGGGTCAGGTTGGGGCATAGACATGAAGCCAAATTGCAGAATTTGGTTTAATGTTCTTTTCACCTAAGATGTTTTAAATGTAAAAGAGTGACTGAACCAAATCGAAAAGAAGTCATAATAATCATCTCCTCCCCCCCCCCCAAAAAAAAAAAGGCACTCATACCTGCCCTTTACTGATAATAGCACCAAGCCTGCAACCATCTTCCAGGGGATCAGAAATTTTGATGTTCTTACTCCAATCAATAAGTTTTACTAGGAAATCTGCTGCAATGCTTTCCTGAAATGTTGGAAGGTTATTTAAATTATTGATACTTACCAAGGAAGAACTTGAGAAAGCCAACTAAAAGAAAATATCCATTTTTTTCCTTTTTTACTCACAACACTAATATGCAAAAACCATGATGAGGAGAGGCAATTTTACTCCTGGTAAGGGGCAAGAAAGACGAATATCAACCCAGATTAATATCTTTGCAAACATATCAGAAAACACTTAGACCTGTTAGATAATCAGTAAATAAATAACAGGAATTCTTTACTAGAAAATAGCCTCATGCATGAGTCCACCCTAGAGGATGTAAACTAATGCAACATAATCCAATAAGTTAAAACCATATCTGCCTTGGCTATGTGTTGCTTTAGAAAGTGTGTTGATGCTGTGTTGTATGCTAATATGTACTGCAGTAGCCAAGTTAATATAGCAGCAGTATTGCTGATTGCAGCAGAGCAGTGTTAGTATGCCAACAAGTCAGTTATGCAACAGCCTAGCCTAGGTACATCAGTGAAGTAGTGTGCATCAGTGAAGTGAGTGCAGTAGTTGCCAAGCTGGGAGAATCAGCTTTATTGATCTGGCATGTGCTGATTGTAAATAGGCATGTGACCTATTGTATTTAAGCATGTGGTGTATAACTCAGTGATTAGTTAGATTAGTTGGCAGTTAATTAGTGAGCTGTCATTAGTTGGTCAGGTTGTTGAAATCAGTTAGTTGAATTGAGATCCCAAGGGTCGATTACACTTATATAAAGGTCATTACCTGGCTTGTAAAGAATTCATTGATGAAATAAGACTGATTCTATGCTTCTACCATCAAATTCTCTAGTTTCCCCCTCTTTCTTGGAGGCCTAGCTCCCTTGAAGTATAGCTAAATCCTAGACAACTTACCACCTAAAAGAGATTCATAACACCATGTGATTGTCCATACTTTTTACAGTTATACACCATAACCATGATTCTTCCAGGAAAGATTCTTCTAGACCACCATGAGCAATACATATACATTCTTGGACATGCCAAATAATAATAATAATAATAATTATTATTATTATTATTTTTTATTTTTATAAATCCACTACCATAATCTTTTCCCAACTTTGGACCGTGCTCCACCCTGGTGAACTCATGCAGTTCTGACGTGCCTAGAGGCCATAGGCAAATTTGTTCATGGTTTGGTGTCAAAACAGATGCCTTTTCAGACCAAAATAAGTACTTTAAGGTGTGGACCGTAACCCCATACTCCTAATAAGTTGTGTCTGCACAAAGTTTCCTCCTGTGATATGAGTTACTACCCCTTGAACACTAAAAGAATATATAGAATTTTATCTCTCGGAAACCAGTTCCATAATCCACATACCATCCCAGGCCACAGCACAGGCACATGTCAATCTGATTAGTCAATATCACCCAAAGACCTTAAGCCAGAGAACATAAGGCAGAAGAACATAATCATCTAAAACTTATATATGCAATATAGGCCCACTTAAACTTTATGAGAAGTAATTGTATTTTACATTTTCAAGTACCAAAGTACTTAAAGACTAATTCAGCAAAAGAAAAAAAGGGTTCTTGAAGACTTGGATAGGTACATGTTTGTGGTGCTCCTCTCAAAATTAGTTAAATTACCATTCCTATAATTTATTAAATGGATTTTGTTCATTAATTTTAAAAATACGACATTTGACAGACAAGAAAGATTGGCAAAATCAGCATATGTTCTACTTTTGAGACTTGTCAATTTTTTATGCCTAGTCTCAAATTCCACACTCCAAGTAACTCAAAACTTCCAAGTTAGGAAAGCATGACCTTTGTCAGTGAATCTTTTCTCGTGCTTCAAATTTTAAATAATTGGTAAATGGTCTTTGATAGAAGGGAAGTATATATATATATATATATATATATAAAATTATAGAGTCAGCTTCTCATACTCACATGAACAATGAGACGTGATGTCGCACTGCAGATTTGACCATTTGTCTTAAAGCAGCCATAAATAGTCCACTCTGCAGCTGTTCAAGTGACAGAAAGGGTATATATATAGGCAAATATCAACATCAGAAAATGCTGCAATTTCATGATGGCAGTATGCTTGGGCGACAACACTTTAGAGCCCAAAATATCAAATACAAGGAGCAGTTGCTCTATGCTAAGAACTTTCCCAAATCTTATAAGTATAAATGGTCAGAATTTTTATTATCTCGCTAACCATTGTTAAGGTCTCCATCCTCAAACACGATAATTGGACTCTTTCCACCGAGCTCTAATGAAATAGGCTGCCACTCAACCAACATAAAATAACATAAGTGAAACTGCAAGAGAATGAACATAACTTTTTAACAAAATTTAAAAAAAATACCTTAACCAATTGAGCTGCAGCAGTCATGACCTTGATACCTGTTGCTGTACTTCCTGTGAATGCTATCTGTTTAAGAATTAATGTAACTTAATATCACAATTTTGGTAGAAATACAAAATAAAAGGTGCTACAAATATGATCAATGATGAGGGGTGTGCAATGGTAAGATTTCATTAAGTTTGGAATAGATGAAATGACTATGTGACAGCAGGACCTTGTCTACATGAGTATGAGATGCCAGAGGGGCACCAGCTTCTGATCCTAACCCAGTCACTATGTTAAGAACACCAGGAGGAATATCTACTTGTCTGCAAATTTCAGCCAACTCCAAACAAGTCCTGCAAATAAAATTAGGAGGAACAAGAAAAATGCATTTTTTGGTTTTTGCGTCAGTAGACAAAAAGAGGTCACAGAAGCAAGATTTATGAAAACACAAGATAGTTTTCTCACACAGATGCCAATTCAGATGGCTTCAGTATAGCAGTACATCCAGCAGCCAGAGCAGGAGCAATCTTCCAAGCAGCCATCAAAAGGGGGTAGTTCCTTCAACCAAAAAAAATAAAAATCAGCCGTAGTTCATAAAAGTCAATATCTTTTCATGGGGATCCATGAAGGCTATCAAAATAACAATCATCACAAAAATTCATCATTATACGGAAATTATGAAGCACTTGGACTGGAAAGGCATATGCCATGTCAGAGTTCAATTAGGGTTAAAATTACCAGTGAATAGATAAAAAGTGTTGAGCTGGATGGTTAATGACTAGCGTAAGAAGTATCAGAGATATTACTTTTAAAACAGGGAAAAAAAAAAATACAATTTACCTCCCCTGTGGTTTGGTTCTACCACAATTTAGTTCACAAACTTTTCATTGCTACATTTGACCCCCTAAACTTTGGGTTAAAATGAAATAGTTAGCGTTCGTCCAACTAACAGATTTTGAATTTTGTTAATAAACTTTCAATTATAACTTACCCCCACATGGTTTGGCCCTATCACAATTTAGTTCCACAAAACCTTTTACTTGTTATATTTTGACTACTTAAAGTTTGGATTAAAATGAAATCTTTAAGGGGTTTTTGGATGGAGCACTATTTATTTCAATTCTATTCAAATCTTAGGGGGGTCAATGAAATTTTGTGCGCTCAATTTTGATAAAGTCAAACCAGGGGATGTAAATTGTAATTTCCTCTTTAAAATACTATTGCCTATTGATCGTCATATTAGTGGAGTACTGGAACTAAATGCTTTTTGTGTAAAAATATTAAAAGTGTTCATGCACCTATTATCATATAAACAAGAAAGCTCACAATATACACATAAACCTTACTTGTCAAATTATTTTTACATAATATAGGAAGGATTGGATAATAATTACTTGTGGGCAAAAATCCTCTGTTAGCACACCCACCCACCTATACGCACATGCATAGAAACTCACTAACTGATTTTATATTATATTATTAGTTACTTAATATCACTACATAATTTGAGAGGATGCAAAATGACAAATCCACAAAGGTAAATGGCTGCATATTTAATTTTCACCATTGAAAATTTATTGTCTAATTAACACTACAAAAACTTAGCAGATAAGTGAACCATAATGAGGACACAACAGTAACAGTTCAACCCAATTTATTGTATGTAAAGGAGAAACAAATCATAATAGCTTTAGTAATTAGTCTTGGTCCGGAATTTTATATGAAACAATAATGGAATGCAATTGAATACTAATACCAGTTTTTTTTTTTCTTTTCTTGTTTTTCCTTCTTTTTTCCCCCTCGTTTCTTAATTAATATATTTAAGTTTAATTGTAGCATAAGAAGGTATCAAAAAGGAACCTATATAGAGGAACAAGGATAACATAATAACATATACCAAGGAGTAATTAGTGCAATGACACCAATGGGCTCCTTAAGGACATAACTTTTGAACGATTGCACTGGTATGGAGATAGGAGCTTTCTGCTTTGCATCTAAAGCTTCTGCCAGTTCTGCATAGTAATTGAAACACGAAGCAACACCATCCTGAATGACATGAAGTAGCCAATTAAAGGGAGAAAGAAAAAAAGCACATAAAGCTTGGCCCAAGATCATTCTTATTGATATACCATATCAGATGCTGTTTCAACTAAGGGCTTCCCAGTATCAACAACTTCTAGTAGTGCAAGTTCAGACTTTCTTTCCAATACCTGTATCCAAAGTAGAGAGGAAGTCATGAAATCTATAAGAAAGAGAAAAGGAATTTCAAAACTCAAACATCTTTCTGAACTTCTGTAATGGGACTGAAGTATCAATAGCACTGCAACCATACAGAAGTCGGAAACAGCATATATATTTGTAGTTTCTTTTGGCCTGAATCTATCCATAGCTTTTCAAACTTGAAAGAAAAAGGAGATTTCTCAAGCTCCTAACTTTGGCCTTGTTTGTGGCAATGGGTTGATCCCTACACTTCCCATGCAAACCAGATTTGTAAATGATCATGTGGAAAATATGAACCTGTATGACTTCTAAGAGGTTCGCCAACAACATACAATAATACACCCCAACCCTGTTTACTAAAGTTAGGATTATAAGTATATGTACATGTGCACGACATGTTGAAGAGAAATTTGAATTCAATTTTCATTTTCATTGCAGCATATAATATGGGGACTCAACAGAGAGATTTGCGAAACCTTTAACATATAGAAAATTCCCAGATTATAACTAATTAGACAGAAATCAAAGGAATAATTTAAGTGGTAAAGTGGAGGACTTATGTAACAATGTCAGTTGTCACAATTTATGCAAAACATGAGACTCTTGAACAACACAAGTTGGCTTCAATCCTGTCCAATTTCATCTGACAAAGATGATTGTGCAACTATAATGGTAAAAGAAATTTCCAGAAGAAAGGCCATGTTTTTCTATATGGAAAACAATAGCTATCAAATACCGTGGAAGCAATAGCACGAAGAAATTTGGCACGAAAAGCCCCAGAAGTAGAAGCCCAATCTTTCCCTCCATTCCTAGAGAAAGCCCTGCGGGCGGCATCCACTGCAATCTCCACATCTTCAGCAGTGGCTGCCGGTATATCCCCTAATGAAAACACAATATTAGATGACTGAAATAAAAAAAAGAACTAAGAAATTAATCTGATTTCACTATTCATGGTCATGCATTAAGAAAGATCTTCTAGCAAAAATATTCATGTGGTTTGAAGAAACACGCAATCAGCTCAAGTACACACTTTTCTGTTTCAAGTAAAAGGTTACTAGAAGGTTATACATAGTACATGTGATCATTTACATCTTTCACAATAAAGACTCAATCTCATTTGCAAAGTAATGAGGCAACAGAACATTAACATGCCTTACAGACTTAACAGTAAGAAGAAAAAAGATCAGTGGAAAAATCTGTTCAAAAAAAAAAAAAAAAGTAGAATGAATTACGAAAGAGAAAACTACGAAAAGAATTAGCACATACCAACAATCTCTTCTGTGGCAGGGTTAATGATCGGAATCCGTTTTTTGAGAACAGGTGCTCTCCATTCACCATCGATGAAGAGCTGGCGTGAAGGGATTTGGATGGCCATGATGGCAAGCTACACAAGAACTCAGCAAGTGGACTCACTATGCATGTTCTTTTTTGTTGGTTTCACAGGGACTAACTAATAGTCTAACAAGCAACAAGAGTTCATTATTATTGTGGGTCGTTGTCATGTTTTGAGTACTTAAAAAAGTTAAAACGAGGGGACCATAACTTACTTTATTTCATCAAAGGAAACTCCAAATGCCACTGTATGAAATGTTGATACTTTTTTGAAATAATGTTAAGATATGTTCACGTCTTACATGCTTTTCGTTATGGTAGTGGTAAAAACTAAAAACTAAAAAGTTAGGCAATTAGATGTAGATATGAAGCCCAGCCCAGCCATACCACGCACTGCCCAAATTCAGACCCAACTTCCAAGTAAGCCCAAGAAAAGGATTCTTATTTCTCAAGAAGATAAAATTTAAGTACAATTTCTTAAAAGTGGTAACCTTCCCAATTGATTTCAACTACTTGATTGTATTGACCAATAAAATTTAATTTCGATTGAAAAAAATCACATTGTATTAACCATATGATTGATTTCAATAGGAAAATCGAAAGTACAGCATATAAGAACATGTTTGATCTAACCAAACTGCTTAATGGGGTGCGACCTGGTGGAACCCAGACTAAGCAAAATATAAAATTATGTCATGGGTGCGGAAAATACAAATCATAAACAAAAAGAGTTGATAGGCCTCACTTGCCATAAAATTTCAGTCTCATACATTCTCTGCAAAACCTGAAGCAAGGGCTGCAAAATTGCAAGGCAGCAATATAATATTACAAGTTATAATTCATTCTAAATTAGTCTTACTCAGATGTTCGCAATCATAGCCTTCATTTCGGATCTCAAGTATGCTATATGTATTTGTTTTAATTTATTCAGAATATCTTGGCAGGACAAAATTTTTCTCCTCAATGCCTAATTTTGGTATGGACGGAGAAAGTAGAAGAAACGTCGAAAAATGTAGTGAGTACTATCAAGATAAATGTTATACAACTGATATAGAATGATTATCCACCATGTATAATCAAAATTGCTCAACGATATATTCCACCTCACTGTGTTTCAAGAACAAGTAATGCAAGAAAACAGGTGTGTCACAATTACAACATCAGTAGAACAGTAAGATCCAATGGCCCATGGACATGAACCAAATAAGTATACCTATTCTAGCAAAAAAGTTGAATACCCAAGTAATCCAGCAGCCTTTGCTTATTTCTTTACATGTGTGCAGAATTTCACGACCGCATTATCATATAAGCAAAACTTGTGACTGTTAGAATGTTACCAACTGATAAAATACAAAATCCATCATCCTTAACGAGTTGTTAGAAAGAAGCATGCTGATCTTATAAGCTGTTGATAATGCTTACAAAACCCAGGCCATTTTGTCTCAACTCCTTGGAATATATATATTATTTTCCAAGAACCAAGATTAAGGGCATCACTGAGGATCCACACTTCTCTACAAGCCAACAGCATCTTTGTAGGATGTTGATCAAAATCACTTCTCAAGAAATGGGCTACTTGTATAATGCTCTCGACAAATGATGAAAACTAGGTCAAAAGTTACAACGCTGCTTATCCAACACATTCCACCTGCAACGTCAAATCCTTGATTCCCGCATCATTTAATATCCGAGAAACATGTGCCTTTGTAGAAGCCTTGTCAGTTTCTGCTGAGATGTGAAGATTTAGTGTCCCCACAACATCTGTGTTTGTAAAGCTCCACACATGAAAATTCTGTATACCACGTATTCCCCTTATCTTCATAACATCATTTAGAGCTTCTTTCAACTCCTGCTCATGCATTCTAGGAACTCTTTGGAGCAAAACTTCTGCAGAGTTTCTGAGTAACGGGATAACTGAAGCTACAATCAAGACTGAAATAAATATTGAGCATGCAGGATCAGCAACGAAACATCCCTTGTACTTAATTAAAAGGGTTGATATAACAACTCCAACACTTCCCATGGTGTCTGCTAGAACATGCAGGAATATTCCTTCCATGTTGTGGTCAATATGATGATGGTGGTGTTTTTGTGGTTGATCTCTACCAGATGAAAGTTTTGTTGAGTTGGCATGAGCTTGGGAACCTGCTCCTTGACCATGAGAGTCTGCCACATTATGGCCATCAGAGTGATGATGATGGTGGTGGACATCAGGGACATGGTCATCATCAGCTTGATGGTGATGATGTTGGTGATCATGGTGATGGTGGTCATGTTGGTGAGCATGGTCATGGTGATCATGCTGGTGAGCATGGTCATGGTGGTGATCGTGTCCCCCACTAATGTGGTCTTTACAACTGTCAGCACCGCCATGAGTATTACAGCTGTGGTGTTCATGATGGTCACCGTGGTCAGAGCATGATTTTTCAAGGCATTCATGGGAAACAGTGATACATTCATGATGATTTCCATGATCTTCATGATGATGTCCAGTATGGTCATGAGAATGTTGATCATGATGGTGGGTGTGGGAGTGGGAATGGGAGTGAGAATGAGATTGTGAGCATCCACCATGGGCATGATGGTGCTCCTCATGAAAGAAAATCAAACCAACCACATTTACCACAAGCCCTCCAATTGATACAGTTAACAGACTATTAGTTGATATCTCCTGAGGATCCAAAATCCTCTCAAACGACTCTAGAACTATTAGTGCTCCAACCAGAACCAGGAAAACAGCATTAACATATCCTGAAAGAACCTCAAATCTCCCACGTCCATAGTTATACTGATTGTTTGCTGGCAAACGTGAAATATACGAAGCATATAGCCCAATTGCCAGAGCAGCACAATCAAACAACATGTGACATGCATCAGATATCAACCCAAGACTATTGCTCATGAACCCAGCAACGAATTCCACAACCATGTACCCTGTGTTGATCAAAAGGAAAAGTGCAATTTTCCGTGACTTCCTCTCACTCAAAATATGCCGTATAGGCTTCATAATTGAGGTAGAAAAGGACTCCGGCGACTCCATCCCCAATTCAAGATAATTCAAATAAACAGGATCCAACTCCCTAACAGCTACATAGAGCAACAAACCGCAAAGCAACAATCCCCAAAGCGAAAGCTCAGCAAAATAAAACAACTCTAAAACAAGAGTACACAGAAATGTAACCAAAAACTCTCTCCGAAAATCCTTAGAACTCGCCAACTTCTCATCACTATAATTCTCACTCAAAAGCACACCAAAAACTACAGTGTTTGCCAAAGGCCAAATCAAATTCCCAAAGGAAACACTATCTCCCTCAGCTTCGAACACAACTACGCTGATAACAGCAGGCACAAAAAGCACAATTGTAGTGAAAAACAATGAAATCAGCCTAACCCTTTTCAGACCCAGTTGCCTAATTGTCCCGGAATTCATCGAAACACGATCATAGCAACCCAAAAACCCAGAAACAAATGGTAACAACATAGGCCAAAACCTCACACAATTGTCTCTAGGAAACACCGAAACACCAAATTTTTCAACAGAATAAGCAGACAATGGAAAACATTCAATCCGATCCCAACTCACAGCCAACAAAAACAACCCGAAAAACAAAGCCAAAAATCCACGAACCTTAGAAATCCGATTCTGACCAAACCCACCACCGAAATTCTGATCCCTCGATTCGAAAGCGAACCGGGCAGTCACATTGCCAGACAATTCAGCTAGAATCAATGCGGCAGTGCCACAATATCGAAGCGCTTGGAATCGGAGAAGAAAAACCACGGCCAAAAGAATGGACTTGAAGAACAAAGCTCTGAGCTGAGAGCGGGAAATGGAGGATAGAGAGAGAGAGATTTGGTTTTGGGGTTTTGGGTGAAATGGGTTTTTGAGAGAGGAGGGATTGGAGGGGAGGAAAGAGAAAGAGAGGGTGAGGAGGAAAGAGAGGAGGGAGACGAGGAAAGAGAAAGGGAAGAGAGAGAAAGAAGGAGGGGAGGAGCGGAGGAAAGGGAGGAGGGAATAGAGGGAGCGGAGGGAGAAGAGAAGGAGGAGGAAGAGAAAGGAAAGGGAAGATTTTGTGGTGGATTTGGAATTGGAGGTGAAGGAAGGGAGAGAGGAGAGGCGGTGTTTTGATGGGGTTGAAGATGATGGAGTGAATGGGTAGACAGGATAGAGTCTTGAAGTGGTGGGTGTGTTGGGATTGGCGGCGGCGGTGGTGGTGCGTTGTGGGAGGGAGATGCGGTTAGGACGGTGGTGGTGGTGGTGATTTTGGATGAGATGGTGTTGGTGATCGGCCATGGTGGAGTTTGGAGTTTGGAGTTGTGTTTTGCTTTGGGTCTATGAAGTTTGGGTCATTGGGTGTTAAGACTCAAGAGAGAGATCTGAATGAAGGTGCTGATTTAAAAAATATGTGTACGTTTTTTGTTTTTATTTTGGTCAAGTTTGAAAATCTTCATTTTTTTAATCTCATTCTGTTTTTCATACCGTTAGGCGTTAGCACTTTTATATTTTAGCAATTAACACACAGGAGAAAATGAAGAATTTTTTTGGATTTTTTTAACTGATAATTTCAAGGTATTTCTTAGAAAGTAATTTTAGAAATTTTTTTATAGAAAAGGAAAAGATAATTGATTTTTAAAAAAAAATTATATATTTTTATATATATTAATATATGTTATTAATTTTTAAACATGGTTTGTTAAAAGATGATTGAAGAGACTAAGAAAGAATTGATGATATTTTGTTGGCACTTAACATTGAGATTAGTCTTTCTATCTTTTAATTAAAACAAATTGAAATTAGTCTTTTTCTTAGAATAAAGAAAGGTAAAATTAGTCAAGAAAGTTATAGATCATAATTTTTTTTTTTTTTAAATCAAAGTTGGTAGACATTGCAAAAATAGAAATTTTGTGCACTAAATATTACCTTTAATTAAATTTAATGGATCAAAATGAAAATTTTCAAATTAAAAAAAAAAACACCATATATTAAATTTTATATATAAAAAGAAAAAGAAAAAGAAAAAGAAAAAAGATATACGGTATAAAGAGCTTAGGTACAGCCGTCACTCTCTAGGGGGACAGGGGAAGACTTTGGAATTTTTGATAGAGCTGGGTCTTTGGAGCTTTAAGAGGAGCAGTGGAGCTAATCAAAGGGGTCGAACCAACGGCCAGGTGACTAATGGGGTGATTTTGGCCGTTGGATGAGTGATAAAAATAAATAAATAAAAAATAATAATAAAATAAATAAATAAGGTAAATTTCATATACATCTTCCAAGTTTGGACTAATGACACAAAACTAATTAATTTGGTCTTTAAAATAATTAAGAAAAAATAACTAACTATTTAGAGATCAACTAAGCTAGTTATAACTTTTAATGACCAAATTAGCTAGTTTTGATTCTTTTGAAAAGTCTTAGAGTTGGTTGATATTAACTCAAACTAGTGGAATTTATTTAAAATGAATAAGCTCTTGATTTTTTTTTTTTTTTTTGAGTCCTATGAAGAAGCCTCAAAGAGTCATAGTCAATGTTTTCTGGAATCTGGACGGAGACTTTGCCTTATTATTTGGGCGTTGATTATGGGAGACAGCTCTGACTAGTCTTGCTTCATTAGCCTAGACTTCCCATTCCTTTGGAGAAACGGGGTTCTGTAACTTTGTTTTTTTTGGGTGAGGTTTCTAGACTGGTTCAATGGGTCATGTTCATGTAAGATAGAGGAGTGGGTTGTAGTCTAAATTACAGGCCCAAAGGTGAATCATGGGCTTAGGTTTGTGATGCCCATAGGCCTATCCCATTCATCTTTATTCATTGTGGAGGATTTAAGGAAAGATAGATGAAGCTCGAACTTGAAACTTGACTATAATAATTCATCGGATAATAATCTTGATTATGTGGATATGTCATGATATTTTTGACAAAATCCTCTTTCGTATGAATTTATATAATCTGTAATCAACAATTGTCTAATGTATTATGTCATAATAATTGTGAAAAAAAAGAAATCAATCAACAAAATTTTTTTTTTTCATTCTTTGTCAAGAACGAATTTGATACTCATCTTTACACACTCTACTGTCTTATATTCGGATACATAAATTTCCAACTCATTAGACATATATCTCTTAATCAAATATTCCTTTAAATCAAATATTCAATCAATGAAATCCAACTTACACATTATTCCATAAAAAAATAAAATTTTATTAAACTTAACAATGCGCCCTTAAATAGGCTAACTGGTGTTGCCATGGGAGGGTTTTCTAGTAAGAATCGTAGTGATCGCTTGCTATAGTTCACATAATACTTGCTACTGTTGAAGTTGAAGAAATGTTTTCCCCTATAATAACTTGTACTTCAACCTATCAATCATGGAACAACTACTAGTATGTTCATTAGTCATCAAACCAAGGTAAGAACAAGGTTATGATACCAACTAACATAGGATTAAAGTCACAAAAACAAAACATGTTTGTTTCAAGGGAAAATAAACCCTTGAATCCACAAGGGATTTCATGAATTTACAAATAGAATTCCTGAAATCCACCATAAAAGAAAATAGGACAACTTCTTTTTCTAAAAAATAAGTGAGATTAGTCAAGAAAGTGATAAAAAAAAAAATCATTTTAAAAACAAAATCAAAGATGGTAGACATCCCAAAAATAGGAATTTTGTACACTAAATATTATTTTTTAATTATTTTTAATAATTAAAAAGAAACAACTCCAAATATTAAATGGGTCAGGGTTAGGGGTGGCAAATGGGCAGGTTGGGTCATAAATGAGTTGGGTGTGTAATTATCCATTTATCCATTTATGACCTGTAGGGACTCAAAATGTAAAGGACCCTAGACAATAAAATTTTGTAGAGAATGGGTAGGAGGGACTAGGCATGTAGCGGGCAAGCAACGAATTTTAGGGCGGATCACTCTAAACGAACTGGACTTAGAAGTTCATGTCAGAAAGACCCTCCCTTTGACTAAGTCTTTTAGATCACCTCCGTTGCCATTTTTGCCCAGTGTTTGCAAGGCTGATAGATCCTCGGTTCTCGCCCCGGATCCCCTTCTTTTGCTGGGAACCCTCTTAGATATATATCCTTTTTTGGCTTCATCCCCACCATCCATTTGTCAATTATCTGGTTTCTGTCTACAGGGGTCTGTCCCTTCGTCTGTAATTAGCAGGCTTTATGTTAGTTCTTAGCCGCCTTTGCAGACTTTCCATTAGTTGTAGTAATCGAGGCAACTGGGCTTGCTGGTCACATCACCATTAAAACGGCCAGAATGTTGGTGGGATATTTTCCCGTAAGTGAAGTCGGTGCGCCGAGGACAGGTCATCCTCGGCGCGGGCCTTTGGATGTTCTGGGTTCTTTCCCATTGTCCTCGGCCTCAGCACCGTCCTCGGCGCGGGCCTTGGGCCGCATGTAGTGGGCCAGCGTAGTGAGCGCGATAGGGCCCCACAATAGCCCCTCAAAATTCTGCTGCACGTCCCCTTGGGCGGGGAGGAGGATTTTGATTTCCTCGGCGCCTTTCCTCAGCCTGTTGGCTCTACTTTGTCGTCAGTGCTATCGCTTTTGTAGCCGTTTTTTTACAGTTTTCTTTTCGCGCAGAATGTCACCCGAGGATGGTTGGGCTTGGGTTGTTTGCACTATAGTACTCAGTTTCTCACGATTTTTTTTGTCTCTGACAGGATTTGTTTATTCGGTACCTAAAAAGGGAATTGGCTTTGCCTCGGTTTTTAGCTCATGACCTGTACGAGAGCCCTGGTTTCAATCAACGTTTGCGCGGCTTCATAATGACTGATTTCCATAGAGGTTTAGGTTTGAAATTTGTACAAGACCTCGCTTTACCATAGCGTTTGTTTTTTACGGGGAGATTTCCTTCCCGCTGACTTGAGGTCTTTGACCATGCAATGCGTTTAAGCTTTACTTTGTGCTCGGTTTTCTTATTTTATGCTTGGTTCTCTCTGGGGCTTGGGTCCGAGGACCATGCGACGCCTTGGTTTTGCTTATCGTTTAGCTTTCATGATGACGTGTTTTTCTTGCTGGAAGTATCGAGTTTCTCGATCTCATTTAGCTATCTGAAGTCATGAGGCCTGGGTCCGAGGACCATGCAGTGCCTTGGCTCTGTCCAGTACCTAGTTTTCCATTTTAATCATCTGAGGTATCTGGTTTCCCCATGAGGCCTAGATCCGAGGACCATGCAGTGCCTTGGTTCTGTCCAGTACCTAGTTTTCCATTTTAATCATCTGAGGTATCTGGTTTCCCCATGAGGCCTGGGTCCGAGGACCATGCAGTGCCTTGGTTCTGTCCAGTACCTAGTTTTCCATTTTAATCATCTGAGGTATCTGGTTTCCCCATGAGGCCTGGGTCCGAGGACCATGCAGTGCCTTGGTTCTGTCCAGTACCTAGTTTTCCATTTTAATCATCTGAGGTATCTGGTTTCCCCATGAGGCCTGGGTCCGAGGACCATGCAGTGCCTTGGTTCTGTCCAGTACCTAGTTTTCCATTTTAATCATCTGAGGTATCTGGTTTCCCCATGAGGCCTGGGTCCGAGGACCATGCAGTGCCTTGGTTCTGTCCAGTACCTAGTTTTCCATTTTAATCATCTGAGGTATCTGGTTTCCCCATGAGGCCTGGGTCCGAGGACCATGCAGTGCCTTGGTTCTGTCCAGTACCTAGTTTTCCATTTTAATCATCTGAGGTATCTGGTTTCCCCATGAGGCCTGGGTCCGAGGACCATGCAGTGCCTTGGTTCTGTCCAGTACCTAGTTTTCCATTTTAATCATCTGAGGTATCTGGTTTCCCCATGAGGCCTGGGTCCGAGGACCATGCAGTGCCTTGGTTCTGTCCAGTACCTAGTTTTCCATTTTAATCATCTGAGGTATCTGGTTTCCCCATGAGGCCTGGGTCCGAGGACCATGCAGTGCCTTGGTTCTGTCCAGTACCTAGTTTTCCATTTTAATCATCGATTTTATCTAGGTATCCGCGGCCGTTTTAATTCTTGCCGCGTTTTACACTAAGCATTAAATAATTACAATTTTCAAGCAGAATAATAATAACAATAAATGCTGAAGTTGGTTGAGGATAAGACCTTGCCGTGTCTTGCCTCTTCGTTTGGTGGGATTCTTCAGATAACGAGGCGTCTTTTGGGCTGTCCGGGTGAGGCGTTCTGACGCTTCGGTATCTTCCTGTTTAATGAGGCGTCCCCTCATTAATACTGACCATGGATTGATGAGGATCTAACGGTTGGCAAGCCCCTTGGAAATTGGGGCGGCATTATTGCCTCCGGAAATCTCTCCCTGGGATTCATTGCGGATTCGGCCCTCATCAATGTTCCTCCCGCTATAAAAGGCGTTCCTAGGGCGAACCTCCCCTTCACATTTAACAAACACTCATTCTGAAACTCCCCAAAAACACATCGCCAAAAATTCTTCAAGGCGCAATCATTCGAGCCCCTTCGCATGAACTGGCCCTGGAAAAGGGCGCTCCAGAGAATGCACAGCCCCCATCAGGAGCCGAGGATGGCATTCCGACTCAAGCCGCCACGCTGGTGTGGAGGTAGGGGAGATCCGAAGATTCTTCTTCTTTTCAACCTAACCGGGAACACAGCCCTCCTTACCACCTGGAGGAGGATCCGGACAGAACGTAACCTCCCTCCCTTGGGTATGGGCCTTTGACCCCCCAAGCAGGCTACAGTGGGGGTCGGAGAGAAACCAGGCGGAACCCAAGAGCGCAACCGTTGGGTTCCGCGGCCTCTTCCACCCCTTAATGTAGCTTTCCTATCTTCCCCACCCTTCTTCCTTCTCACGTCTTCTCTCTTCTCACTTCCGCTTTCTTCCTTCCTCCTCTCGTCCTCCACTTCTCTTTCTGATATTTGTTCTTCATCTCTTCTTTTCTTCATCTCTTCCTCTACTCTCCTTTTCTATCTTCTGTTCTTCTGCCATTGTTGCTCTCCACCCCTTGTTCCTCTGTCGGCTTTGTCATGTGTCTGCCTTTGTAGTTAGCTTTAGAACAAGCCCCCTGGGCATTACTTGTAAGAGATGTAATCTTTTTTCATATATCAATAAAAGAAGTATACTTATTTCATGTATTGTATATACTCTCTTTTTTTTTTTTTTTTTTTTTTTTTGCACTTGTTTCTTGTTGTTGTAAATTGCCGAATGGATATTGTTGCTAAGAACTGTGTGGATTTGCATCTTTTCCCTATTGATTTGTCGTTTTTTTTTTTTTTTCTTTACGTTGTGCCGCTAACGCACAAGTCCGCCCCACGGTGGGCGCCAATTGTAGGGACTCAAAATGTAAAGGACCCTAGACAATAAAATTTTGTAGAGAATGGGTAGGAGGGACTAGGCATGTAGCGGGCAAGCAACGAATTTTAGGGCGGATCACTCTAAACGAACTGGACTTAGAAGTTCAGGTCAGAAAGACCCTCCCTTTGACTAAGTCTTTTAGATCACCTCCGTTGCCATTTTTGCCCAGTGTTTGCAAGGCTGATAGATCCTCGGTTCTCGCCCCGGATCCCCTTCTTTTGCTGGGAACCCTCTTAGATATATATCCTTTTTTGGCTTCATCCCCACCATCCATTTGTCAATTATCTGGTTTCTGTCTACAGGGGTCTGTCCCTTCGTCTGTAATTAGCAGGCTTTATGTTAGTTCTTAGCCGCCTTTGCAGACTTTCCATTAGTTGTAGTAATCGAGGCAACTGGGCTTACTGGTCACATCACCATTAAAACGGCCAGAATGTTGGTGGGATATTTTCCCGTAAGTGAAGTCGGTGCGCCGAGGACAGGTCATCCTCGGCGCGGGCCTTTGGATGTTCTGGGTTCTTTCCCATTGTCCTCGGCCTCAGCACCGTCCTCGGCGCGGGCCTTGGGCCGCATGTAGTGGGCCAGCGTAGTGAGCGCGATAGGGCCCCACATGACCCGTTTATATATATTAATTATCTATTACCCGCCCAACCCATTTAATTAATAACCCACCCATTTAACTCAATATGACTCAAATATAAATAACTTGTTAAAAACTTTAAAAACAAAAATTAAAAAGTTCAAAAATCACTTTTCCTCTTCTTTTCTCTCAAGGTATAAGATGAAAAATGGGACATAGGTAAGCCGTCATTCTGTAGAAGGACAGGGGAAGACTTTGGAATTTTGATAGAGCCGGTTCTTTGGAGTTAAGCTTGAGGTTGAGCTCAAAAGTCCAATTAGTAACAATGCAGTGTGTCAAACAGGAAAGGCCCAAGTTACGGATATTCCAACAAAGAAAATGTGGATATAAACCATACCAATAAGGTAAATCATGTAAAGTAATAACAAATAAATTTATTTCTCTCAGATGACTATTTAGAATTTTCTCCAAAAAAAAAAAAAAAGGACTAGTTAGAAATATAGTCTAACAAAATATTCTGCTTTCAAATACAGATAACAAATAGAGTAAATTATAAATATACATATGTATACATAAAATCAAATGGAACATGGTTAACATGTGGCTGGCGGATTGAATGTACAATCCCGTGAGTGAGCAAAAACCTTACATACGCCCGGCGCATAAGATACTTTCTCCGTGAGCAAATATTGCCAACTTATTTAAACCTCTGTTGGCACGGTCAAATTACACTGGTGACTAATAGATGACCATATATTATAACCCCATGAATAGCCATAAATAGTATCAGTCTCCACAGCTAACCAAGTTTAAAATACAAATAAATATTCAGCAAAAAAAAAATACAAATAAATTTTTCTGAACTAAAACTAAACATATATTGTGTTGCTAGCACGTGTTTAAAACAAGTCTAGGTTACCAAACTAATTCAAAAAATGTCACGATTCAAGTCAAAAATCAGAATAACCCAGGTAGGACTCGAAAATGAAAAACAGTTAGGGTACGTTTGGTACACTGAATGTAGATTATATTAGGAATAGTAATTTTTATTACTGGGAATAGAAGACATTGTAATGGAATAATTATTACTATTCATAAGTTTGGTTGTTACATATGGAAAACTTGTAAAAGATGATGTATAAGGAAACTTTATATTTTTGGAAATATATTTATTTTAAAATCTATTACATACACTAAGGAATAGCTATTACATCCATTTTAAAGAGGAATAACTATTTTTCAATTTAAAGAATAGTTATTCCAATGTAATAACTAATCCATGTAATAAAGATGCAACCAAATGACCGAATTGATATTACACATGAATAACTATTTCATTACAGGAGTTATTACAGCGTATCAAACGTACCCTTAATATGCGAGTATTGCAAAAATCATAAAACTATATGTTATATCATATTGTAAAACTTATATGAGGGCAAAAACTGTTGACTGAATGAAACATGGACAAAAGGTGCTTGGCCCAAAAGACGTTGACTTATATGTTATATCATATCGGAAAAAGTACTACACAAATAGTAACTTTCATCAAAATACCTGGGTTCGAATATTAAATAATAGTACGTAATAAGTAAAGAGTTTTTTTTTTTTTTTTTTTTTTTTTTTTGAGTGGGATGTAAGATTTATTATCTAGTTACTTTCCATCTTTAAATAACACTATAGTCCACCATAAACTATTCTTTCCCCTTAATGTAATTAATATGTCCCAAAGTCAAACTATTCTTTCTCCTAAATGTAATTAATATGCTTCAAAGTCAAACTGCTATAGATATTCCCCAAAATAGGAATGGCAATGAGGTGGGGTGGGGCTGGAGGATGGGATCTTTGTCCCCGCCCCGCATGGTTGTTGCCCTTCCCTGTCCCTGCCCTGCCCTATGGTGCGGGGCAAATTACCTTGCCCCATCCCCGTCCTTTGGGGCCCCGCGGAGATCCGCCACACCCTGCCCCTAATACAATTTTATATATATAAATAAATGTTTTGGTACAATAATATAAATCACAACAAAAAAAAATGTTTTAAAATCTAAGCATTTAAATAAACCAGGTATTTAAATAGTCTAATACATAACAACATAATTCAAAATTTCTTATAACAAAATAAAGATTGTCTTTGCATGAACAGAATCATCAAGGATAATTGACTAGTTTTTTAACGAAATAAACATTAAAAAAATAAACATTGTCATATAACAAATAAAAATTGACTAGTTCTTTAAGAATAAGCTTCGCTTTCTCCCAATGTAGTGACACAACTTTCTTCTTCATCATCAGAATCATCAAGGATGTTTTGGAGTGTATTAGCTTCAATTCCATCTACAATAGATAAAAGGCCTAAAAAAAGTAAAACAAATTCAATCAAACAATTGAAAAATACAGTGAAGAATGCAGCAACATAAATCATTAAATAGATTAACTAGTAAATTTGATTACCTTTGATTTCAGCCCATAACCAATTTTGAGCACACATCAATGCCTCCATGGTCTTTGCATGAAGTTTACTACGATGTGGACTTAGCAGCCTACCACTTGTTCTAAATGCTGACTCCGAAGCAACAGTTGACACTGGAATGGCTAGGATATCCCTTGCAATACATTGCAAAGTAGGATACTTAGGCCCATTAGATTTCCACCATGCCAAAATATCAAACTCCAAAGTTCTTGGCATTAGATCATTTTCAGGGTAATGCTCCAACTCCAATTTTATATTCTCACCCTTTTTTTTTTGCTGACTAAGATATCTTTCAAAGTCCATAAGGGAGTCATCAACTTGGATCCTCACTTACACAAGTGCCACAAGTACCTTCCCTACCCATTCTTACAGAAGTATAGTCATGAATCATTTCATAGCAAGTATCTCTAACTCTTTGAATTTCATTTTCAGCTTCATCACCATAAATAAGAGGAAAATAATATTTCAACAATTCAATCTTATATCTTGGGTCTAAAATGGTTGCCACAACCATAACAGCATGAATCACATTCCAATAACAGTCAAATTTTTTAACATTTTAAATGCCATACTCCTAATTATATCACTTAGGCTTGTGAACCAAGAATTCAAAGCAATTTTTATTTCACACACCTTAGGAAAAAAAAAGATTAGCTGTAGGATATGAGGTACTTGAGAATAGCTCTGTAACCTTGTAAAACAATGCCAGTCTCTCACATATACTACTTGCCATCTCCCATTCTTCCTCTTTTGGCATGCACTTATAAGATGACTCCTTTTGGCTTAATCGAAAAAAGACATCTTGATACTACATAGCAGTAGAAAGCATAAGATATATGAGTCTTACAATCAAGGGCTAGTTCTTTGGTACATTCAACATGTAATTGTCAAGCCATATTTGTAAACCGTTGCCTTCTTTTTGTTGATCCAGTCTAAAATCCCACACTCTCACGAACCTTCTCAATGCATGATCCAATCACATTCAAACCATCCTGAACAATCAAATTAAGAACATGTGTTGCACAACGCATATGCAACATTGATCCATAAATAACAAGGGTACTACATTGAAGCTTGTCTAGTATAATATTTATAACTGCATCATTGGTACTGCAATTGTCCACTGTCATAGTAGATAACTTCCTATCAATGTTCCATTCCAACAAGGTTTGTAAAAGGACATCAGAAAGCACTTCTTTTATATGTGGAGATGGCACGTAAATAAACCTAAAATAAGAAATTTAAATCATTATAACTAACAGTGAAATAAGTTCATACAATATTTGAAAAAAATTTAAATAAAAAAATGAATATTTACTTAAAAAAATGTACCTCATAACTCGGCTTTGTAATCTCCATAAATCATCAATGAAGAGTGCCGTTACAACCATAAACCCTCGCTTTTTGTTTTGTGAAGTTCACATATCAGTGGTAATAGCAATTCTACTCCGATTCTTTTCAATTTCATGCATTGATTTCTCTCTTTCATGATCATAGATGCTCATAATGTCCTTCTTGATTGTGTTCCTACAAACCATCTTGAACAATGGTTGAAGAGAAGTTGAATATCTTCTAAAGCCAATGTGATCAACTATAGAAAGTGGATACTCATGCAAGATGATCATATGTGCAAGTTCTTTTCTTAATTCATCTTGATCAAAATGATAAGCATTCACATCTACCATTGAGTCCACGTTATGTTGATCCCTCACCAAAATTTTTTGTTTCATATCCCTAATGTCCTTAAACTTTTTCCTAGGACATATTTTTAAGTGGTCATGCAAATGTTTAGTACCATTTTTAGAGCCCTCTACAAGCAATCTTGTACAATAGTTGCACTCAGCTTTGTCTTTCCCATCAACTTTCATTTTCTTAAAATGATTCCACACAACTGATTTCAACCTCCTTCGTTCCTCAGTTATCTCATTGTTAGGTTGGGCTTGGGCATCTTCTGGCCTATCCAACGGAGTTGAACAGGGAGTTGTATTATCTTCATCTACCATCATTGGAGATTGATGGCTACCAATGGGTGTGATAGATGGATTGGAGCTAGCATTGTTTTCACTTGAAGTCATTCCTAAATTTTTTTTAATGATAATTTAGTAACTTAGCAATCATAAAAAAATTAATATACATACGCCAAAACCTAAGCCAAAAGTCTCCAACACAAACAATGTAGAACAATGTAAAAGATAAACTTATATCACTTATGAAAAAATTCAAGTAAATTAAACTATGTGTAATGCTTTCACACATTTCAAGGAAAAATACTATTAATAGAAAGATATAGATATAAGTATTTAACCACATTAACAAAGATAAAGTCTTTAAGATTATCAATCAAATAAGTTTTAAAAACTATGACTCTATCACATAGTAAAGAAAAAAATAAGTTGGATATAAAAATATAAATATAACCAAATAGAAGATCTCTCCCCTTCTGTGCAAAATACATAATGAAACAATGTGCAAAAACATGAAACAATGTGGGGCCGAATATTTCAACAAACCTACTGCCTACTATAGTCAAATATATGAAACAATGTGCAAAAAAATGTGCAGAAAACATGAAACAAACCTACTGCCTACTGGAAGTCTGGAAGCACTACGTAACGTGAATGAGATGAACCTTCAAAAACATGTATGGACTATAGAGAAGAGGGATGGGTTAGAGGCGGCAATAGCAATATGGTTTTAGAATAAAAATATTTTATCTCATGTCTTGTACTCTTGTGTTTCACTTTAAATATTAGTGATTTAGGGTTTACTAAATTTACAATTATAGTCGTTATTAGTGTGGGGTGGGAATGGGGCGGGTTGGGGATAAAAATAATAAAAATACTAAACCCATCCTCGCCCCGCCCCGGGGTGCAGGGACAAAAATTTGCCCCATCCTCACCCCCACCACCTTTGCGAGGTAGGGAAAACCCGTATAGGGCGGGGCGGGGCGGGGCAGGGTAGGTCAAAGCGGAGTGGGGCAAAATTGTCATCTCTACCCCAAAACAATATCATCAAGTAGCTCCTTATGCCCCTAAAAAGAGGGGAAAAAAGTTAGCTCCTTATGTAAAAGGCAATAGTAATGCCGTGCTTTAGCAAAAAAAGCAAAAATTTTGGATGGCAAGCCTTATTTAACAAGGAAATACTTAGGTGCTCTAGAAGCAATGTGTGGAGACCACCTCTTATGTGAGAGGAAATAGCATTGCTCCCGAAGCATGTAAGGATTACCCTATTTAACATGGCAAGACTTTTACATCTTTCATAATAAATGCATATATAAATATATATATATATATATATATATATATATATATATATATATATATATATATATATATTCATAAGAATAAATGCATATATTGTACGTTTATTAAGAAATTAATGCATATACGGAGTATTTTTAATTATTACAGATGTACATATACTACTTGAGGGTTTGAAATATGACATTTTCCCTAATATTTAGTTGCTTTGACAAAAATCAAAAGAAAAAAAAAAATCAAAACGTAAAAGAAAATTTAAAAACATATGCAATAAAAATTTTAAAAAATTAATCGTGCTTAAATTAATAGAAGTAATACAATTTTTATGAATTTTTTTATAAGTACAATAGAATCAATCTATAGTGTCCGCTCTATGATGATTACTCTTTATTGTTAAACTAATAGACCAATTGTTTTGGTATAGGCAGTGTTTGAAACCCAAATTTCTATTTAACAATATGAGAATTTACCAGTTGAGTTAACTAAAACCTATAATATTTGTGAATTCAATATATTGCCCCATCCTCGCTCCACCACCTTTGCGAGGTAGGGAAAAATCCGTATAGGGCGGGGTGGGGTAGGGCAGGTCAAAGCGGGGCGGGGCAAAATTGTCATCTCTACCCCAAAACAATATCATCAAGTAGCTCCTTATGCCCCTAAAAAGGGGAAAAAAAAGTTAGCTCCTTATGTAAAAGGCAATAGTAATGCCGTGCTTTAGCAAAAAAAGCAAAAATTTTGGATGACAAGCCTTATTTAACAGGGAAATACTTAGGTGCTCTAGAAGCAATGTGTGGAGACCACCCCTTATGTGAGAGGAAATAGCATTGCTCTCGAAGAAAATAGCATTGCTCCCTAAACCTTTGATTAATTTACCCAGTCATGTTGGAGCACCTTGCCAAAATGGGAAAGTGATAACTAGATGAATGTCCAGCCATCAAAACATCTCATTTAATGCATATACGGAGTATTTTTAATTATTACAGATGTACATATACTACTTGAGGGTTTGAAATATGACATTTTCCCTAATATTTAGTTGCTTTGACAAAAATCAAAAGAAAAAAAAAATCAAAACGTAAAAGAAAATTTAAAAACATAAGCAATAAAAATTTTAAAAAATTAATCGTGCTTAAATTAATAGAAGTAATACAATTTTTATGAATTTTTTTATAAGTACAATAGAATCAATCTATAGTGTCCGCTCTATGATGATTACTCTTTATTGTTAAACTAATAGACCAATTGTTTTGGTATAGGCAGTGTTTGAAACCCAAATTTTTATTTAACAATATGAGAATTTACCAGTTAAGCTAACTAAAACCTATAATATTTGTAAATTCAAAATATTGCCCCATCCTCGCCCCACCACCTTTGCGAGGTAGGGAAAACCCGTATAGGGCGGGGTGGGGCAGGGCAGGTCAAAGCGAGTCGGGGCAGGGCAAAATTGTCATCTCTACCCCAAAACAATATCATCAAGGAGCTCCTTATGCCCCTAAAAAGGGGGAAAAAAAGTTAGCTCCTTATGTAAAAGGCAATAGTAATGCCGTGCTTTAGCAAAAAAAGCAAAAATTTTGGATGGCAAGCCTTATTTAACAGGGAAATACTTAGGTGCTCTAGAAGTAATGTGTGGAGACCACCCCTTATGTGAGAGGAAATAGCATTGCTCCCGAAGCATGTAAGGATTACCCTATTTAACATGGCAAGACTTTTACATCTTTTATAATAAATGCACATATATATATATATATATATTTTTTTTTTTTTTTATAAGAATAAATGCGTATATTGTACATTTATTAAGAAAATAATGCATATACGGAGTATTTTTAATTATTACAGATGTACATATACTACTTGAGGGTTTGAAATATGACATTTTCCCTAATATTTAGTTGCTTTGACAAAAATCAAAAGAAAGAAAAATCAAAATGTAAAAGAAAATTTAAAAACATATGCAATAAAAATTTTAAAAAATTAATCGTGCTTAAATTAATAGAAGTTGTAGGGACTCAATTTGTAACGGACCCTTAACAATAACATTTGTAGAGGAGTGGGTTCAAGAACTTGGCATCACCGAAGTAAACAATGGCTGGTGTAAAGTTGATCGTGAACAATTGAGAGCATGAAATCTATTCGATTCCCAATGTCCGAATTTGGCTAAGTGTTTATGAAGCTTCCTTGTCCTCGGCCCCGGCCGAGGATCCCTCTCCTTTTTCCTTTCTTTTCCTTCCTTTTGTTGGGAAATCCCTCAATTATATATTGTTTCTTTCTGTTAATCTTAGCCGTCCATCTGGCAATAATCTGAGCCTCTAGGCGTAGGGGATTGTCCCATCATCTGTATTTGCAGGCTTTATGTTATTTCCCAGCCGCCTTTGCAGGCTTTATAATAGTTGAAGTGATTGATGCTTTAGGGTTTTCAGGTCACCTCACCATTAAAGTGGTCAGAATGTTGGTGAGATATATTCAACAGAGGTGGGATATTTTCCCTTTAGTGAAGTCGGTGTGCCGAGGACAGGTCATCCTCGGCGCGGGCCTTGGACGTCTTGGGTTCTTTCCCATTGTCCTCGGCCTTAGCACTATCATCGGCGCGGGCCTTGGGCTGCATGTAGTGGGCCAGCGTGGTTAGTGCAATAGGGCCCCACAATAGCCCCTCAAAATTCTGCTGCACGTCCCCTTGGGCGGGGAGGAGGATTTTGATTTCCTCGGCGCCTTTTCTCGGCCTGTTGGGTTTTACCGTACCGACAGTGTTATCGCTACTTCAGCTGTTTTTGCAGCTTTCTTTTTGCGCAAAGGGTCGCCCGAGAATGGATAGGCTTGCGTCGTTTGTGCTATAGCACTCAATTTCTCATGGTTTTTGTCCCTGATGAGACTCGTTTATTTGGCACCTGGAAGGGAATTGGCTTCGCCTCAGTTTTTAGCTCATGACCCGTACAAGAGCCCTGGTTTCGTTCAGTGTTTGTATTGTTTCATAGTGACTGGTTCCCATGTAGGTTTGGGTCCGAGGACCACACAAGACCTTGGTTTTTCTTAACGTTTAGTTTTCATAGTGAAATGTTCTTCCTGCTGGAAGTATCGAGTTTCTCTATCTCATTTAGTCATCTGAAGTATCTGGTTTCCCCAGAGGCTTGGGTCCGAGGACCATGCAATGCCTTGGTTCTGTCCAGTACCTAGTTTCCTTATTTTAATCATCTGAAGTATCTGGTTTCCCCAGAGATTTGGGTCCGAGGACCATGCAATGCCTTGGTTCTGTCCAGTACCTAGTTTTCTCATTTTAATCATCTGAAGTATCTGGTTTCCCCAGAGGCTTGAGTCCGAGGACCATGCAATGCCTTGGTTCTGTTCAGAACCTAGTTTTCTCATTTTAATCATCTGAAGTATCTGGTTTCCCCAGAGGCTTGGGTCCGAGGACCATGCAATGCCTTGGTTCTGTCCAGTACCTAGTTTTCTCATTTTAATCATCTGAAGTATCTGGTTTCCCCAGAGGCTTGGGTCTGAGGACCATGCAATGCCTTGGTTCTGTCCAGTACCTAGTTTTCTCATTTTAATCATCTGAAGTATCTGGTTTCCCCAGAGGCTTGGGTCCGAGGACCATGCAATGCCTTGGTTCTGTCCAGTACCTAGTTTTCTCATTTTAATCATCTGAAGTATCTGGTTTCCCCAGAGGCTTGGGTCCGAGGACCATGCAATGTCTTGGTTCTGTCCAGTACCTAGTTTTCTCATTTTAATCATCTGAAGTATCTGGTTTCCCCAGAGGCTTGGGTTCGAGGACCATGCAATGCCTTGGTTCTGTCCAGTATCTAGTTTTCTCATTTTAATCATCTGAAGTATCTGGTTTCCCCAGAGGCTTGGGTCCGAGGACCATGCAATGCCTTGGTTCTGTCCAGTACCTAGTTTTCTCATTTTAATCATCTGAAGTATCTGGTTTCCCCAGAGGCTTGGGTCCGAGGACCATGCAATGCCTTGGTTCTATCCAGTACCTAGTTTTCTCATTTTAATCATCTGAAGTATCTGGTTTCCCCAGAGGCTTGGATCCGAAGACCATGCAATGCCTTGGTTCTGTCCAGTACCTAGTTTTCTCATTTTAATCATCTGAAGTATCTGGTTTCCCCAGAGGCTTGGGTCCGAGGACCATGCAATGCCTTGGTTCTGTCCAGTACCTAGTTTTCTCATTTTAATTATCTGAAGTATCTGGTTTCCCCAGAGGCTTGGGTCCGAGGACCATGCAATGCCTTGGTTCTGTCCAGTACCTAGTTTTCTCATTTTAATCAGTTTTATCTACTTATCCGTAGCCGTTTAATTTTACATTACTACAATTTACAATAAGCATTAAATAATCACATTTTTCGAGCAGAATAATAATAATAATAATAATAAATGGGGCTGGAGTTGGTGGAGGATAAGACCTTGCCGTGTTTTGCCTCTTCGTTTGGTGGGACTTTTCTGATAACGAGGCGTCTCCTGGGTTGTCCAAGCAACGTGTTCTGACGCTTCGGTGTCTTCTCGTTTAATGAGGCGTTTCCTCATTAATACCGGCCATGGATCTACGAGGATCTAACGGTTGACAAGCCCCTTGGGAATTGGGGCGGCATTATTGCCTCCGGAAATCTCTCCCTGAGATTTATTGCAGATTGGCTCTCATTAATATCCCGCCTTCTATATAAGACGTTTTCAGGGCAACCTTCTCTTTCACACTTGACAAGTATCCATCGTAAACTCCTCCCAAAAGTATCTCCCAAAAAAGGTTCTGCTAAACATAGCCGCTTGAGCCCCTTCGAATGAGTTGGCCCTTGAAAAGGGCGATCCTGGGGATGCACAGCCCCTATCAGGAGCCGAGGATGGCACTCCGACCCTGGCCGCTACGCTGGGATGGGTGCAGGGGAGATCCGAAGATTCTCCTTCTTTTCAACCTAACCAGAGGAGGAGCCCTCCTCGCCGCCTGGAGGAGGATCTAGGAAGAACGTAACCACCTTCCCTTGGGTTCGGGTACTTGACCCCCCAAGCCAGCTGCAGTGGGGGTGGGAGGGAAATCAGGCGGAACCCGGAAGCGGAGCCGTCTTGTGCCGCGACCTCTTCCACCTCCTATGTAGCTTTCCTTTCTTCTAATCCTTCTTCCCTCTTCTCTCTTTTGCTCCTCAACGAGCCTTCTTCTTTTCTTTCCTCCTCTCGTCCTTCACTTCTTTTCTAATATTTGTTCTTCATCTCTTCCTCTGCTCTCCCTTTTTTCTTTTGTTCTTCTGCCATCGTTGCTTTCTACCATTTGGTCCTCTGCCGGCTTTGTCAAGCGTCTATCTTTGTACTTAGCTTTAGAACAAGCCCCACGGGCTTCACTTGTAAAAGATGTAATGAATTTTTCTTTATGTATGAATAAAAGAAGTAGACTTGTTTTTACTCCTTCTATTTTTCGCATATTTTTGCTCTTGTGATCGTTGGCTTCTGAGTGATTATTGCTGTAGTAGATTGTATCGTTTTTAGTAAATTGTTTCTGAAAAAGTTGCCCTTGATTTCTTTACACCGATCACCATACTTGCCAGCGCACAAATTCGGCCCCACGGTGGGCGCCAATTGTAGGGACTCAATTTGTAATGGACCCTTAACAATAACATTTGTAGAGGAGTGGGTTCAAGAACTTGGCATCACCGAAGTAAACAATGGCTGGTGTAAAGTTGATCGTGAACAATTGAGAGCATGAAATCTATTCGATTCCCAATGTCCGAATTTGGCTAAGTGTTTATGAAGCTTCCTTGTCCTCGGCCCCGGCCGAGGATCCTTCTCCTTTTTCCTTTCTTTTTTTTCCTTTTGTTGGGAAATCCCTCAATTATATATTGTTTCTTTCTGTTAATCTTAGCCGTCCATCTGGCAATAATCTGAGCCTCTAGGCGTAGGGGATTGTCCCATCATCTGTATTTGCAGGCTTTATGTTATTTCCCAGCCGCCTTTGCAGGCTTTATAATAGTTGAAGTGACTGATGCTTTAGGGTTTTCAAGTCACCTCACCATTAAAGTGGTTAGAATGTTGGTGAGATATATTCAACGGAGGTGGGATATTTTCCCTTTAGTGAAGTCAGTGTGCCGAGGACAGGTCATCCTCGGCGCGGGCCTTGGACGTTCTGGGTTCTTTCCCATTGTCCTCGGCCTTAGCACTATCCTCGGCGCGGGCCTTGGGCCGCATGTAGTGGGCCAGCGTGGTTAGTGCAATAGGGCCTCACAGAAGTAATACAATTTTTATGAATTTTTTTATAAGTACAATAGAATCAAACTATAGTGTCCGCTCTATGATGATTACTCTTTATTGTTAAACTAATAGACCAATTGTTTTGGTATAGGCAGTGTTTGAAACCCAAATTTATATTTAACAATATGAGAATTTACCAGTTAAGCTAACTAAAACCTATAATATTTGTGAATTCAATAAATAAATATGTTCCTATTTTTAATTATATTAATCTCAATAATTTACATCCTAAATTCTTTTAAGGACATGTAATATACGTGTATATGTTTGTGTAACCAATAACATAGTAGTTTAAATTTGTGCTATGCAATTAAAAATAGTTTTTTTTTTCTCCCCAAAAAAAAAAAAGTTTAGAGTAAATGTATTTATTTTCATGTATTAGTTATTTATAGATGGTAGACTAATAATTTATGTGAAATGAATTTTTATGATTATTTTTCTAAGATTTATATAAGAGAGCTTTGTACATTGGGTACAAAATTTATTTTTATTACTAAAATTTACATAAGATACAATCGATTTGAAATATGAAATTCATGCTCAAAATCTTTTTTTTTTTTACAAAAACTGAAACAAGATCTACCAAGAGATAACAACAAATTTATCTACACACAATCAAGAATATAAAATATAATTTTATACTTAAATCGGTGGAAAAAAACTAAATATTTGTCAATTCACTCAAACAATAGGTTCGTATTCTTAATTAATTCTAACACTTTGCACTTCTGTCAAACTATTACATGTAATATAATTGAAGTTATCCCTAAATATTATTACACATAATAAATATTGTACATAGCCTATAAGATAATTTCTTTAAAAAATGTTTCTAAATTCACTGCAGTGCATGGGACATTGGTTAGTTTATATAAAATCACAAACCTCAATCGCAATTCTTTGTTTTGGGAAAAAAAAAAAAAAAAACATTGGCACACTTTTTGAAAAGAAAAAGGAATTTTCTTATTTATCCTTCCACCTCATCAATTTTTTTTTTTTGGTTTTGTTTTGTTTTGTTTTGTTCATATCAATGTATTAATTGCTTGCCATGTATTAATGAGGTTAATGCATTTATTTAAATGTATTAATTAGCTATAAATGGTGCAATAATTAGTATTTATATAAAATAAATTGATATGGTTAGGGGTGTCCATGCAAACCGAAGACTCGCGGGAACCGACCAACCTGACTTGTCACGGCTGAGCTAACACCTCTAACGGGTCGGTGACGGGTCTCAAATTGTTAGAACCTAACTCCGGTGGGTCGAGTGGCGGGTTTTGTCCTCAAAAACCTGAGCCACCCAGCCCGCCCGACAAAAACTCAAAGAATGACGAAAATCACCTAGATTCGACAACGATCTAGCGCTTCAGTTCCGATCTGGCCATGTTTGGGCTACCTTCACTCAGATAAGCTCAAATCCAGCCAAGATCTAGTCTTTTCCTTACTCAGATATGCTTAATTCCGGCTAATCCAACCCAGATCTACTCAAACTCGGCCAAAACTCCAATAAGCCTGACTCCAACTCGGCCAAATTTTCATAGATCCAAAGGAATCTCACCCAACTCTCTTTAGATCTGGCCATATCTAACAAGATTTAGCCAGATTTTGGCCAAAAACTGTCGAATCGGAAAACCTGAAACTAACCGATTCACACCTGAAAACCGATATGACCCGACCCGGTTGATCTAAAACTTCCGGCGGGTTGGTTGTGGATCAAAATCTTCCCCACCTGATAATGTCAAGTCGAGTTCGGGTTGAGCATAAACCCGACTCAGCCCGAGCACCCCTAGATATGGTTATGTTTATAAAATTTGTATCAAAGAAATTATTTAGGATACTTATTTTTAAGTAATGCACATACAAACTTTTTTACAAATTTTTTTCCAAACGGTTGATGTGGTGAGTGGTCATTGGTAAATGAAAAAGTGAAGTTAATGGTAGGTTTAGATGAAAACCAATGAAAAGTTGGCCACATCAACAATTGGTAAACATGTTGTAAAATAGTTTCTAACTATAACACTAATCATTATTTTTTCCTTTTGAAATTTTGATAGTCACAACAATAATGGAGATGGGAGAATTTGAATCTTGGCCGTTTAAATGAGAAACACTAAAAAGTACTAGTTGAATTACAAGCCAAGTTGGCTATTTAGAACACTTATTATTAAAAAAAAAAATGGAATATGAAATTCTTTCAAAAAATTGAAACAAAATCTATCAAAAGGTAAAAGCAAAATTTAAAAACACATTCACTAAAAAGTATAAAAAATTATTATGCTTAAATTAGTCAAAATAATAAAATATTTATAAATTAAATAAAATAATTTATTCAAAATTTTAATCATGTTAATCTTAATGATTTACATTTTCTAACTCCTTTTAGTGACTTGTAACAATTGGTTTGATCATGAACTGCTCAATGGTCCGGTCCAGCTAAGTAAAAAAAAAAAAAAAAAATCATAAGAAAAAAAAAATTGAGAATAATTGTTAACAACTAGTTTAATCGGCAAAACTAGGAAGTACATGAGTGGTGAAAATGGTTCCTGCACTACAAGAAATTTGGTTATTTTCAACGGTTGAAACCGTTGAAAAAAGTACTAAAAACCGTTGAAAATACTATTTTCGACGGTTAAAGTAACCGTTGAAAATGCTATTTTCGACAGAAATACAACTGTTACTATAGAAAGTGAAGACTTCATCCAGACAGTGTTGATTTACAACTATAGCGGCGACAGAAATGATTGCGACAATGTCGACATGCAATTGGAAGGTCTGATTGGGATATATATTGGGGAATTTAGGGGTGGGTGCCTCAGGAAATGGGCAGGTGATTGGTGAAGAATACAAGAGAGAGAGAGAGAGAGAGAGAGAGAGAGAGAGAGAGAGAGAGAGAGAGAGAGAGAGAGAGAGAGAGAGAGAGAGAGAGAGAGAGAGAGAGAGAGAGAGTAGTTTGCGTTTTAAGTCACTTATTTTCCTAATTCAACACCTTTTTATTTTAGAATAGATCACTACAAGAAAAGCCTATCAGTTCTATGAATCATACATTCTTAATTGTAGTATTTTATTAAAATTTGACTTTATACCTGTTGTTATGAAATATCTACTAGACTAGTGATTCATTCTCTTGAACCTAAAGTCATAAAACACACATGAGAATTTCTCCCAGAATTATTTTAGGCTTTGTTTGCTTCGCTGTAATAAACGGGTGTGAGTTAAACTAATGTTTCATTTATGGGAAATGTTAATGGATGAGAAAATAAAATAACATACTCATATTATTTAAAACTTTAGAGGTCTGTTTAGATACCGCTTATTTTGCTGAAAATTGAAAACACTGTAGTAAAATAATTTTTAAATGTGTGAATAGTATTATGAGACCCAGTTTTAAATTTTGTTTATTTGTTTGTTTGTTTTGTTTTTGTTTTTTTTTTTTTTGAATAAAATACTTGCGGATCTAGTAAACAATGCACGGGACCCACTGAAAAAGCATAATCCCACATTTGAAAACATGAAGCACTCTTCTCAAAAAAAAAAAAAAAAAGAAAAAAAAAAAAGGAAGAAGAAGAAAACGTGAAACGCAGACGCAACTCACGCAAGTGCTTTTCAGCACTATCCAAACTAATACTAGGATTCTTTCTTTTCTACAGGCACCCATGAACACAACCCTTCATTTATTTAAAGCTTTAGGATTCTTTCTTTTCTAAACCTATAAATAGCACACTCATATCATCTCTTCTCTCCACTCAAAAAGCAAGCTTCTTCTTAAACTCTTTCCATAGCCACCTACTCTTCTACAAAATTCCATTCATTAAACCAACAAAAGTAAAATTCTTCTTATTTATGGGTATGGGAGAACCGGAGAAGTTAAAATTGATGAGGCTTTTACTTTACAATTTTTTGTAAATTTGTAAAGTGTATAATGGGTGGCTAAGCTTATTGTATCCTAGGAACAATGTGCTAATAATCTCTCTGCACCAGTAATACTACTGAGAGGGTGTGAATCGTCTCAAGAGATTGCCTCTCAATCTGTCACCCACTAACTTATTGTATACCATTTTTGTGTATAACGTCTCATATTCTCCAACATTAACTATTTCATCAAAAATTATATAGAAAAAAAGTAATAAAATTATTATTATTATTATTTAATACTAATTTGATTGTTTTTTTTTTTTTCTACTTATTAATATTATTAATATTGTCTAATTCTTTTAGTAAGTATGATGAATTATTATATATTTATTTAATAATTAAAATAATTATAATGTCATCGATTTGATCCTCAATTAGATCTTGTTATAATTAATATGTTATATATTTCACTAACTGTGGTACTAAAGCAACAGAGTTCACATATGCTTTGAAAATGGGGTTCAGTTAGACCAGAAAGCATATAAAAGGGAGATTCTATTTCTTTCAAAATATTGTAATAATAGTGTAATACAATTACACCAAATTAAAAAGATATGCCTGCCATTTGACAGAAAACTAGGAACTCCCAAGTCCACATGTTCTAACTTTTGATAAAAAATGAAGTTTGAAAATTTCTTAACATGTTATTGGTCACCCTAGAGACACTCATATACTCTCTAAAATTAGCAATTCTCTCTCTCTCTCTCTCTCTCTCTCTCTCTCTCTTGCTAGATTGCTTGTCTCCACTTATCTCATTTGTCTTTGGCATCTTCCGCAACAAATCTCAGGTTTTTGGTCTATTAACAATTAGAATTGCATCTATCAAAGTCAGTACTGCCATTGAAGCCTGTAACCATATTGAACAATGCAAGTCGAGGATCAAAGAGACAAAGACACAAAGTTTGTCATCCTAATCCACTATCAAAGATAACTTTCTGGGTTCCAAATTTGTCGTGATCAATGAAAAAAAAAGGAGGTAACAAGATTCTCTCTCTCTCTCTCTCTCTCTCTCTCTCTCTAAAAATTGTATTTAATAAATTTCTTCTATTCTGTATTAATGAACATTATTATCATTATTAGCATTTCCATGTAATAACATTTGAACCTACAATGCATTATGGTTGTGATTTGCCATTAAATTGGTTTAAATGGGTTGAATAAAGTATTAAAGTAAATATATATATATATATATATACACACACATTTATAAAAATCATAAATATTTTTTTAATCTAAATCATAAATCTTTTTAACATATGGATTTTAATTCATAACAAATATGTTTTGGTAGGACTTCTTGTTAAAATTCACGAAAAACAAGGTATACTAGAAATTATTCTTCCGATCCTTTAATTTTAATTCTTCAAAATGATATACAACTTTAATCAATTTTTAGATATAAAATTATTATTGGAACCTAAATCCTTGATAATTTTTTATTATTAAAAATCCCTGATAATTCAACATGGCTTCATTGAACCTGGTAGAAATATGCGTAAATAGATAATAGAATGGAATCAATTCAAATTGAAGTTTCTTCTTTGATGTTACGTGTTCTTGTTTTCTATTTACACAGTTTGGTTCCATATTTTCTTTTTATTCCTTGTTTTGCTTCATTCCCATATTTGCTTTCGTGGTAGTTGACGGCCAATTTGATTTCTCGATAAAATTAGCATTACTAACTTTGTCAACCAAGAGAAAAGAATCTTTCCCAATATATTCACCCATCTATTTTTGTATAAATCTTCTTACTAATGGAAAATTTAGTGAGAAACAAAACAAAACCTCAAGAAACCTAATGCAATATGAGTGCAATCAAATTGAGCCAATACCTTATTGAAAGGAATTGAACATTTTTTTTTTTTTTTTTTTTGAGAATCTAAGTAAACTATATGTGATTTTACTATGTAAACTACATAGATATCATATTCAATTTTCCCCCTTAAGTGTGTGGGGTCCTAATTTATAGCTATCAAGTCCGTAGAAAGGATTCCGAATTTTTGAATACTTCCAGCAAATACCAATTTAAGTAGTCTGAAACAACATTTCAAGTTTAAAACTTCTTCCAAATTCCAATTTAAATAATCTGAAATAACCTTTCAAATTTGTCAATATTGTTTCAGTTAAATATCTTTTGAGAATACTAAATATTTTAATACATACATGAGGATAGGGGAGAAGTTTTGGTTAAATATCTTAAAGACTTGGAGTCATCTACCAAAAAATCTCAATCCCATTTCCATTTATGCTATATCCATATCTTTATCTATAATATTATTATATATAGAAAATCAATTTATACAATATAAATTAAAAGTTTGTACTTTTTGTTGATTTCTTCTAATTGTTAGAAATCCAATACATTTTCAATTTGTTTATCTGATTTTATTTTGGTTATTTATGTTAGGTACAATTTATTATTTTTTTCAAGTACAATTGTACTTTTATATTACTAGGGATAAGCATGGGTTAATTTGGGTTTGGGGAATTTTTCCCCAAATGATAAAAGCTTGACCCCCTAGAGATTCGAGTTGGGCCATTTTGGCAGCCTTAACTGTAGAAAAAATGGATTTTTATTTAATTATTTAATAAATGATTGCAATTTACCTTGGAACTAATATGTCAACTTCTTCATGTCTCAAAATACCTAAATTAAATTAAAATAGCAAATTTAAAATAAGTCTCAAATTCAAAATAAATGTAATTAGCAAATATATATATATATATATATACACAAGAACTCGACCCAATCTAATTTTAAATAATAAAAAAATTAAAATTAGAACTTAATAGTCTTAGTTTCATATTTTCTTTATCACCATCATTACTTAATGGTTCCCTACTCTGTTCGAGCACTTGAATTAGTGCTTGTATAATAGAAAAAAAATGATCACATTTTAACCAATTCAACCCCAAAATTTATACACATCAGATCATGCAATGTTGTATAAAAATATATAATTTTTACGATAACAGTGTATACATAGAAAACAAAAACTCGACCCAATCTGATTTTAAAAAAATAATATTAAAATTAGAACTCAACAGTCTTAATCCTATGTTTTCCCTATCACCATCGGCACTTGATGGTCCCCTACTCTATTTTACTGAACAACCTTGTATCCTCGAACGTAAGTAAGACCAACAGAAAGATAAAAACTTATAATAAGATGCTGAAAACTGGTGTACCACAGAGGGTAATTCAAGTTTTGGACGTAACATTGCTATAAGTAGCATGAAGTCTAGTTGGCTTACCAAATATATTGTCGACTTATAGTGGCCACTGGCCACAAAACAATCATTCTTTAGTGTCTGCATAAAATTTCTCAACATAATGCAGTGGCTTCACATCAAAATGTCGATTCCATTAACTTCCACCTAGGCATGTCTACTCTGAGTGGGCCATGTAAGATCAAAATCAATAATTGTATGCTTTTTATATCTTTTGTTTGGGATAAGAATAATTGCGTAGATTATTGTAGATCGAGGACATGTGAGTGAATTAAACAAGGATTCAACGTATAAAAGCCATGCAAACGCACTAAATTCTGTGTTGGTGTTCTTTCCTCACGTGTCAACACTCAACATTTAACTATTAATGCTAACCAAAGTTGAAAGTGCTAATTAATCACAAGAGATTCATAACAACCCAATAGGGATAAGTGTAAAAAAATTTCCAAAGAAGAACAATATAATCTAGAATTAGAGAAATGCATACGTGTTGATGACCCATTAGGCTTTGTGTTACGTTTTGGTCACTAGCTATCTTTTCTTGTAGCTTTCCTTTTGTAGTGGAGGTGTTGGATGGCAAAAGTGTTATCCTTCTCACTAAACCATTAAGGTGGGGAAATGAGGCAAAGTTGTAGTGGATCTTCCAAACAATGGAAAATGTTGATACCCATTGTGTGAGACTGCCATCTGTCCATTTTGTGGCTAGTTTTGTAATTGACATTGGTGGCCAATTCTGTCATTGGCCTAGCACTGGTTCAGAGCTACATATATGTGTGTCTCTTCGTTTGTCACTGTGAAGTTTGTGTGTTTGTTGTTTGTTTGCATGTGTTTTCTGTGTGTGCGTGCGTGTGCGCCATAGACATCTCCTTTCCATGCATTTGTGTAACGCATACTGATGTGCCAGTCATGCAGTAGTAGTGATCTGAACGTAACGCAAAAAATAGAGTATAAAACTGATTCAATTTTGTGTTTCAGTTTGTGTTTGTTAGCTCTTTCTGGTGTAGGATTGCATTAGACAAAAGGTAGTAAAGTTAAAATTCATGGCTGTCAATGAAATAATGACATCATGAGTTATGACAGCACGAACAATACCAGTAAAAATGGCGTGATCGAATAGGGTACGAGTTAGGTGGAGATAAACTCAGTCAAAAAGGAATCTTGCTTGGATTGCATATAAAAGTATTTTTTTCCCCCAAACAAGTCTGCATTTTGTGTATGATTTACAATTTTATACGTCATATTATTCGTTTGGTTGCATTTCTTTTTCTTTTTTCCTTTTGTTCTTGATTTGATGAATTGCTTGCTATCATTCTTATGTGTAAAGAAAAATTTAATAAGGTTTAGATAGAATTTATCAGCTTAAGCACATGTTGGGCTTTTAATACTTTAATTTTTGGAGTTTCTTTGTGAGGATTTTATATGTTATATTGCTGCCACCTTAACTTAACACAAAAAGTTTAGGCTTGAGAATATATAATATATTATAATCATTTTTTTTTATCACTACTAAATATTAATTTGAACAACTTCATCAACCACACGACTAAAAATAACTAAAATATTCCAACAAGATCCTCCAATATATATAGTAAAAGTTTTTTTGACTGTTTATGCTATAATCGTTTTCATGTGGTATTACATGAAAAAAAATATTAATCTGAACTTCTTCATCGTCACGAAATATGACTCGCGCAAATATTCTAATACAAGATCTTCCTAGTAAAAGCTTTTTGACTGTTTATGTTATATTCGTTTTCATGTGATATTAATTACATGACTTCATCTAGACAAAAAAGTGTAATTTATATCATCATTCACAATATCATATCGAATCCTATACTTGTAACTTTGAAAATCTTCGTTTGAAATGTTTGTACAGGTGTTCACATTGATGTGTCATTGATGCCAGGTGGCTATCCATGAATCAAACTCACATACTTGAGACTGTGTATTTGGTTTTGCATCTCATGTCAACATTTTTTCTTTTATTTTTTTTCTAAATAACATCGCCTTGGCACCATGTCCAAACTGATCTTAGTGGAAAACTTATTATTAGCTTTTGTTGATATAAAAATACAACCAATGTTTGAAAAGCTTTAGCGTTAGTGCATTGTCTAGTGTCCCATTAAGAGCTTGGAAACAAAACATTGGACACACATATAAGGGGCAATCAACAAGATATGAGCCAATAATGAGTGGTGCAACTGTTTTTGGATGGTGAAAGCAACTTACGTTGATTATAAAAATGACAAAATAGCTAAAACTTGTTCTTGCTTCAATTTTCACCTCCCTCTTATTTATTGGCTCTTTGATTCCAGATAGTTGATTCCTTCTCTTCACTCATGGCTGGAGGTCAGAGAACAAAGGGACTAAGCAAGTCATGCATTCTTCTAATAGGTAATAATTAAGTATATATACCATCATCTTAATTTCTCTCTTCTTTTCAACCATAAAACATGATTTTTCTCAACCTTGAACACCCTTATTTGGGTCTAGTAGGTTCTCTAAAACCCATATGGGGGATTTTTACACCTTGGTATATACAAGTGCTCCATTCTATAGCTAGCTTTGGATGAGCATTTGTAATGAACTTAATTTGTTTCCTCATAATGTCTTAGTTAATGTGTATGTGTGTAACAGAGTTCTCATTTGATCTGTTTATGGCTGAATTAACAGTGCTAGCTGGTATGGAGAGGTTTGCATTCAAAGGGGTGGCATCAAATTTAGTGACTTATCTCACAGATGTTGTGAAGATGAGCAACTCTTCTGCAGCCAAAGCGGTTAACAGTTGGTGTGGGTTTACTTCTATGTTGCCACTGCTAGTGGCACCTTTTGCTGACTCTTATTGGGATAGATATTCCACCATATTGAACTCTTCTTTCCTCTATGCTGCTGTGAGTCACTCCTCTCTTCTTAATTCTCTCTTATTTATTTATTTATTTATTTATTTATTTTGATTCTGAGTGCATGGTACGGTTCTTTGATTTTTTGTTGTTGTTAATTGTTATTAATGTTAGTGTTATTATCACAATACTTGGCCGTGATTCCCACGAGTGAATGGAGATTGCAACTTATTAATATTGCATAGCTTGTTTCTAGAAGTTTACTTATCAAGGTGTGGCTAATTATTTAAGGCTTTAAAAGATGATTAGATAATCCATTGTGATTATGGAGCCTTAGTCATCATTCATCACCATTCACCACCCAAATGAATTATAAAATTAATATCCTTAAAATTTAGAAGACTAGCTGGTAAACTTTTGGGGGCCATTAGAATTTATTAATTTTTGTGATGATTAAGGAATAAGAAGAGCCATTTATTTGCCTAAGACTTTGTCACCAATTGAATATCACTATATCAGCAAGTGCAAGCCAAGCTACTTCCAAGATTAGCGCCCACTATCTGATAGCCCTTGAGTGAAATGAATCTTTAATCTTGCTAAGATTAAATAAGTTAATTTCAATAGTTCTTGTTCTCTTGAGTGATTGCTGATTACCATAATAATCGTTTGATTAGACCATTTTATTGCTATTTTTATTTTTAATGGTCAAATGTCTTTACTTCTTTTCAAGAATTGCTTTTAACTCCTTTAAGAGTTCATTACCCAATGACCTTGTGTGTGCGTGTGTCATGGGGGCCAGACAACTACAGAGCCAGAACTTTAAAGTTTGCTACTTTGCTTCCTTTGAGTATGAGGAAATTATGACCTCATGACTGGTGGTACGTGATTATTTGCTTGGATTTTGAATCAAGAAAATCTGTTACTATTGTGGGTGACATTCGGGCGAGTGCACAAAACTCCCACTTATGTAGGAAATTAACTTATATTTAATTGGGAACCTATGAAAAAGATGTCTTTTCTTTAGTGAAATTTCACCGCCAAGCATTGTGTTTTTGTCACTAATGAATACCATGGGTTGTAGGTTTTTTCAAGGAGATTTATTGGTAATGGTAGTAGAATAAAAAGGTTGCAGTACTGTGAGCAGAAAATTAATCAATTAAAGGACTAATCTTTACAAAAAGCTAACACCACTTTTATTACCTTTTTTTGTTACTTTTTTTTTTTTTTTTTTTGAGAAACCTCCCAACTCGGAGAGAGCAAATTTCAATAACTAAGGAAAATCTCTAACAACAAAACATAAAATGTTTGGAGGAACTTCCTCCATCCAAACTCTTAAAGGAAAAGAAAATCTAGCATCCCTAGCTAGAGCATGGGCAACATTGTTGCCTTGCCGCCTTACATGGATGATAGAAGATGATTGAAAGTACCCTTTTATAGACATAAAGTCTTTTGCTAAATGGCCAGCCAGCGCATTTGAAACCAACCCCGACTGCAAACACTCTACGCGGCCTTCAAAACACGCCTGACTGAAACCGAGTTCCCTGGCAAAAATTGCAGCTTTCCTAGCTGCCAACATCTCAAGGATTTCCAATGTTGTTGGCATCCTCACCTTCTCTGACAGAGCCACCAAAACCTGTCCTTCGTTATTGCGGATAACCACTACGATACCAGCTTCTTGTTCCTCCCCGAATACCACCCCATCAAAGTTAGCTTTAACAAAATTTCCAGACGGAGGCTACCACCGCACCAGACCGGGTCTGATCCTTATAACCGGCCCCTGTTTTCCTTGCTGAAACTCGGCCAACAAAGTTGAGGCAGAGTGGGCGACTCTAGAGCAAGGCAGAGGATTATCATTTGATCTTAGCTTGTTTCTCCGCATCCAGATCAGCCACGCTGTCATTGCAAACAACTCTAAACTCATCCCTTCTGCCTTAGTGAAGCTCACAAGGTCACTTATGGATTGAAAGTTCTAGCACTTTCTCCTCACTTCCGCAAAAGTTGGCGCCCACCCCTCACGGACCTGCACACAGTCCCATAGAGCGTGAACCTCATCTTTATCCATACACCCACATTGGTCACACATGGAGCTGTCCACCACCCTTCTTCGTTGGAGATTTACCATCGTTGGGAGAGCTCTTGAGCAAGCACGCCACAGAAACACTCTCACCTTATTTGGAACTTTCAGCTACCAAATATCCTTCCAGAAACTTTTATCACCTTAGAATTTGAGCTAGAAGGCAAGGAATTCAGCTCATTCTCGTACAACAATTGATAGCCGGTTTTTATGGAGTAGGAACCCGACCTGCATCGCGGCCAAGAAATGCAGTCTTCCTAATCCGTGACACACAAAAGAATACTCTTGATTCTTTGGGCTTCAAAAGGTAGGAAAATGCCATCCACTAGTTGCTCATCCTAGCCCCCTCCACCCGGCACCAACAGATTTGCAACTACCCAATTTGAAACCTCCTTAATTTTGGGAGAAACTACACAAGCCGAGGCCCCCCCAGGCAGCCACCTGTCGTTGTAGATGTTAATCTTTGTGCCATTCCCTACTTGCCATAGTAAGCCCAATTGAACTAGCTTACTACCATTTACTATGCTTTGCCACGCATACGACCCCGATGCTACCTTAGCATCAAAAACTGACCCACTTGGGAAATACTTTGCACTAAAAACCTGGTAAAATAGGGAGGTCAGATCAACTAATAATCTCCACACTTGCTTAGCAAGTATAGCCTCATTAAAATTTTCCAAATCTTTAAAGCCCATGCCCCCTAACGCCTTAGGCTTGCACATATTTTCCCAATTTTTCCAATGAATCTTGCGTTGGGCACCCCGTTGGCCCCACCAAATTTTTCTTATCATCATCTCTATCTCATTTAATAATTCGGATGGGAGTTTGAAGCAACCCATCGCAAAGGTGGGTATAGATTGAACTACTGCCTTTAGAAGCACCTCTCTACCCGCTTGTGAGAGGAGCTTTTCCTTCCAACCTTGACGTTTATTCCAAACTCTCTCCTTGATGAAGTTGAGGCTCACCTTTTTATTTCTCCCCACCTTCGCCAGAAGACCAAGGCACTTCTCATATTCCTGCACTTCACTAACCCCCAAAGCATTTATTATCTCAATCTTCCTTGCTTCCGGAGTAGCCTTGTTAAAGAACACGGTAGTTTTTTCTCTATTTAACTTTTGGCTGAAAGCTTGCTCATACAACCCCAAAATACTTTGGATAACATCCAAATCACTCTTTGTAGCTCGACAAAAAAGGAGGGTGTCATCAGCAAAGAACAAATGAGAAATTTTGGGGCCATTTTTGCAAAAAGAGAATCCCCTAATAGCTTCAGACCTGGCTGCCTATTGCAGCTGGAAATTTAGGGCTTCAAAGCAAATTAAGAATAGATATGGAGAGAGAGGGTCCCCTTGCCTAATACCCCTCGATGGCCGGATATCACCCTTTGGAACTCCATTCACTAGAATTGAGTAAGAAGCCGAATTTATACAACTCATTGTCAAGGCCACCCACCTCACATCAAAGCCCATCTTCAACATAGTGACCTCCAAGAAACTCCACTCCACCCCACCCTATCGTAAGCCTTACTCATATCAAGCCTCAAGGCCATGAAACCCCATTTTTTCGATTTTTGGTTCTTCATATGGTGCAAGGTCTCAAATGCAACAAGAATGTTATTGGAAATTGCTTTGTCCGATTGGAAGGCACTTTGAGACTCCGAAATAATCAAGGGTAGCACCCTTTTAAGCTTGTTTTCGATCACCTTTGATACAAGCTTATAAATTATATTACATAAAGAAATAGGGTGGTATTCAGAGACTTTTGTGGGACTTTTTACCTTAGGGATAAGGGTGATGAAAGTTTGGTTTATGGATGGAGGGATGACACCCGAGGCGAGACAACTCAACATTGCTTCAATCACATCAGTGCCCACTGACGACCAATAGTGCTGAAAGAAAAGGGGAGGGAGTCCATCCGGACCAGAGGCCTTCAAAGGGTCCATTTGATTCAGGGCCGTGACCACCTCTTCCTTGGTGTACTCACCATTTAGCACTTTGTTCATCTCCTCCGTCACGGAGCAAGGCACACTCGCCACAACTTCCTCCATCCTACATGGATTTGATGTATTAAAAAGGAGTTGGTAGTAATTAACCAATATATGAGAAATCTCATCCTCATCCGTGCACACCTCCCCACTCAGATCTTTAAGAGCGTCAATTCGATTTCTTCTAAACTGATGAGATGCTCTACTATGGAAATACTTTGTATTGTTATCACCCTCTTGCAACCATAGAGCCCGAGATCGTTGTTTCCACATTTGTTCTTCCTTTACCAAAAGTTTTGAAATTTCTTTCTTCAACCTTTGAACCCGAGTAATACTACCACCTCTAATAGCCTCTTCCTCGGCCACTCTCAAGAGATCTTTTTTCTCCCTAAGGCTTTGGGTCACATTACCAAAGGCCACTTTGCTCCACCACTTCAAGTTCTTGTGACACCTCTCCACTTTCCCTTCCACTCTACTCATCGGGCCACCTTGATGAACATAGGACCATGCATCCTCAATTACTTCTCTACAACTCTCATCCCTCATCCACATTTGTTCAAACCTCCAAGGTTTGTTCACTCGCTTAGGTATACCTAATAAGTGAATCAAAATCGGCTTGTGATCTGATGTATCACACTCCAAATGAATCACTTTTTGTTACTTAATAATGAAGAATCACTTGTGATTCTCAAAACAAGAGAAAAGAGTTCATTAAGGATAGGCCAGCCTCAAATACTGATTATAACTTACAAACTCAATTGGAAATAATGGTATCAATTTCCTCTGTATAAATTGAAAAAATCAACAATACAATATTTACCAAGAATAGGAAAGTCACTTTTTTGCTATTTGTAAGTGAAATGATTTTATTCCTGGGACTAAGTCCCACCAGGGAGCAGGTGCTGCTAGGCCTTAAGGTCACTAGCAATAGAGAAGTCACATTTTTATTTTTATTTTTGAAAATAACGAGTAGCAGCAAAAGCCGCCGCGGCAGTACACAGGCAAGAGAAAGAGAGCATTAAGTTAAGTATTGTGGATAATAAAATCTCTCTCTCTCTCTCTCTCTCTGTATATATATTACAATTAAATTATGTATGTATTGCCTGTCTACGAATGCTTTTGCAATATAATCAAGATGATATTATATAGTTTGTTCTTACAATGTTTTTCATTTTTAGGGGCTTGTGGCATTGACATCATCAACAGCATTGGCATGGGCATGGTCTTCTTCAACAAACAAAACAATGTCTTCTTCATTTCTTTTTTTGTCACTATACTTGGTTTCAATAGGCCAAGGTGCATATAACCCATCATTGCAAGCCTTTGGAGCAGATCAACTCGATGATGATGAGGATTTGCCCTGTAGCAAAAACGAGAATAAGTCTCATAAAAAGAGTACATTCTTCCAATGGTGGTATTTTGGTGTTTGTAGTGGAAGCCTGTTGGGTGTCACAGTTATGTCCTACATCCAAGATACCTTTGGTTGGATACTGGGATTTGCCATTCCCATGACAGCAATGGTAACATCGGTTGCATTTTTCTGTTGTGGAAGAGGGATGTTTATTTATAAACAAAATGATGCTATCTGTAATAACCCCTTTGAGAGCATAGTTCAAGCTTTCAAAGCAGCCAAATCAAAATTTATGCACTGTGAAGTCAAGTTATCAAATTACAAAGCTGATAAGGTTGAGCTAGAGTAAGTTTTTTTATATCAATTTCAAGGTATCCTCATTTTATAATGACAATTCTTACTTGTTTGTGCTTCAAGACAGAACTTCTCAATGACAAATCTTGCTCGTTTGTAGGCTTCAAGAGAAACCTCTTTGTCGCGAAGAGTTTGACAGCATAAAGGACTTGGAAGCGAACCCAAGAAATGGTGTACACATGTTTGACAACGTGAAAGTAGTTCTGCGGCTTTTGCCCATATGGACAATGCTTCTAATGTTTGCAGTAATTTTTCAACAACCTGCGACATTCTTTACTAAACAAGGTATGACAATGAAGAGGAACATTGGAGGCTTCAAGATTCCACCGGCTACACTACAGAGTGCTATTACATTGTCTATAATTCTTCTAATGCCTTTATATGACAAGATTTTGATACCGATTACACAACTGATAACTCGTGATGAAAAAGGTATTAGTGTAATAAAAAGAATGGGGATAGGAATGTTTCTCTCTATCATAGCCATGATCATTGCAGCAATTGTTGAAACAAAGAGGCTGGAGATTAGCAGAAATATGGGAAAACTTGAATCACAATCAGAAGCGGTACCCCTAAGCATCTTCTGGTTGCTGCCTCAATACGTTCTCTTGGGCATTTCAGACATTTTCACTGTTGTTGGGATGCAAGAGTTCTTTTACAATGAAGTTCCAGTTAGAATGAGAACCATGGGATTTGCTCTATACACTAGTGTTTTTGGTGTGGGAAGCTACTTGAGTGCCTTATCAATTTCCCTAGTCGAAATCTTTACCAGCTCAAAAGGAGGGCATGGCTGGTTCTCTGACAACATGAATGAAGCTTGCCTAGACAAATTCTACTGGCTTCTAGCCTTGTTAAGTACATTGAGCTTTCTATTTTACATGATTTTGTGTAAGTGTTACATAAGTAGGGCTGAATTGGCGAATGAAAACTGTAAATGACCTTTTAATTAGTTTTGACTTTTATACAGTTTCTGCAATTTGATTTAAACCCTGTCGATAACTTGGCTCAATGTGGCAACAATTTTCTTTAAAAAAACCTAAAGATAAACGAAAAAATGTGAGTGTCTTAAGTTTTGCCGCAGGGTGGAAAGTAAGCAAGTAATTTTTTATGCCAGCAGAATCTTAAAGAGTGGAAACAAAAGACTCACTGGTCTTAATTCCTGTTCATTTGTATATACTTGAGAAATGTTTGGCCACAGAATGGTTTCAAATTCAGGAAGTTGTTGGGGATATTGCGGACATTGGATGATATTCAACAAAATTTTATTGTTTGTTAGCCAAACAGAAGACAGATTTGAAAAATAAAGTTGAAGTCATGTAGTTTGTAATCTTGGTCACATCCATTGTGTTGTTGACATATCAAATATTTGGCACTTTCCCCTCTATTCAGAGCTACAAGACAGAGTGGAGATTTGATGACAAAATCTACAAGAATGACCCGTTACATGGACCCCAACAACAAATATTAGGTAGTCCAGCCTATTATCACATTTCTATGAGATGTCCATGCACACTGGTTGTGCAAATGGAATATTCGTGCATTGTTGTAGTATTTAAAGTATTTTCCAATTTTCAGTTTTTTACTAGTTGAGACTCATTTCATGTTCAAAATACTGGTCATTCATAAGGCGGCTGTAAAAATGAAAGAGAAACTTCTACACTTATTTTACATATGCTGATTTACACAATATTCACAATTGATGCTGATATACATTTTTTTAAAATAGGAAAAGGTATTGTCTGCTTTTAAAAGTTAAAACATATAAATGGATTTGTAAAATTGGAAGTAAAAAAGTGGATGTGAGAAAATAAAAGTCTCATATCTCCTTTAAAATTGTTAACATGTAATGTCGTGCAATTGTCCAATAACAAGTCATTTATATACTATCTAAAAGTTGAAACTTCGTATTTATTATTATTACACATCTGTTGGGACAGATCAAAGGTGGCATTTCGGTTCATTTGGCCCCAGTCAGTCCCTTTGATCCTTTTTTTTTTTTTTGGTTCACTTTGGTTCTATTCAGTCCACTTTTGTCCAATTAGGTGCATTATATCCATTTTGGTCCATTTCGTATAATCCGGTCCACTTAATTTAGTCCATTTTGGACTAATTGAGTATTAAATTGATCCTTTTGGTAGGTTGTCTTTTTAGTTTTGGGCTCAAAATTTCATATTTTTTTTCTTAATTTTTTGGTTCAAAAATATGAAATTTAATTCTATTTGGAACAAACTCTTTAGTTTTGGACTAAAAAATACAAGTAAAATAGGAATTAGAAATTACAGTTATGTGCCTTAAAAAAACTATAAAAATGATAAATATTTAAAAATTTCCTTGAAAATCATATTTTAATAATATAGGCATTATACTTATATTTGAAAAGAAAAAAAAAATGCTACAATTCTAAAATTATATAATAATTTAATCTTTTTTTAGAAACAATATAATAATTTATAATTTAAACTTTTTTTTTAAGAAACAAATACACACACAAGGGAGAGAAAAAGGGGTTCTAATACAAAGTACATCACAACTCCACTAAAAAACCATAATAACTTTTAAGAGAGAGTGTGACAAGTTATATTACACACAATATACTCTCTTAATAAAACATGTTACAAGGAAATGGGTGAGTACATTTTTTTTTTTTTTTGTTTTAATATTCTTGGATATTTTCAAATTAGTCAACCAATTATAGTAATTTTTTTAAAAAAAGAATTCATTTTAATAACATCTTCTCACAATATTATAATTATGTAATTAAATCTTTTTATTACATTACATTTTTCATATATATATATATATATATATTTTGTTGTTGTTGTTGTTGTTTTATTTATTTATTTATTTATTTTTTATGCGAAGACTGAAAATTATATTAAAAGGAAAATGAACTCATTACATCATGAATAAGAGTTGGCTCTAAAAAGTAAGGATTCTCTTCAATCCAAGCAGTGAAATCAACAACATCAGAAACATGTTTAGCTAGTAGGTCAGCCGGTCTATTACCCTGTTGCCTAACATGAGAAAACTCAATCCCACGAAATTCCCTACATAGTTCCTGCATCCCTTGTACCACTGCAGCTACAGAGGAAGGTGGAGATGAAGCTCCGCATAAGGCCTGGTGGATAACAATTGAGTCACCTTCAATAATAAAGTCTTGAATGCCAATATCCTTTGCAAACATGAGCCCTGTTTCATAAGCCATAGCCTCTGCCTCGATCGCGCCCAGTGGAGCGTTTATCTTCTTAGTCAAAGCAGCCTCAAGCCGGCCTTTATCATCACGGATAATCACAGCAACACCCACTGTTTTTTGACCCTTGAAGACCGCCCCATCAACGTTCACTTTGAAGCCATGTGTTGGTGGTGGAACCCACGTGTCGCTGCCCTCAGTCCGCGTTGTTATGGAACTCCTGCACTCGTTGGCTGCCTTATATTCCTCCATGTATTGTGAAACCCAATTCACTATCTCCTTGCCATTTCTTTTCTTCCCTCCATTACGTGTTTCATTCCTGTCGTGCCATATAGCCCATGCAATGCAAACTATCTTTGCTAACACGTCCACATCAAAACTTTCCCCAAGTAAGTACCATGTCCCACAACAAGTCTTGGAATGAATGTACCCTTGCATGGCACGGCTTCACCACAACTTTGGAGTAAGACCATACCTCACGGGCTCTGGGGCACGACCAAAACAAATGACCAGTCGTCTCAAACTCCATTTTACACTCATCACAAAATTGATCTTTTACCACATTTCGGCGCATGAGATTGACCTTGGTAGGAAGAATGTCTCTGCATGCCCGCCATGCAAAATGACGGACTTTGTGCGGCAATGCTTCGTTACCCTGTGGAGCCTTTAGAAACTGAAGCGAAAGTAATGGAGGAAGGTGTACGTGGAGTTTGCCTGGGATATTGGTATTTGAGATGCGCACTTTGAGAGCGACTCACTTATACTTTCTAATGCAATTCAAGGTCTGTGTAGTCCAACGGTAACCATCTCTAATATTGTCACTGGGATTTGTCATAGACTGCAAGTTTTTAGATCTATGCTTGTTTCCCATGTTAGGTGTGGCGGTAATAAACCCGCGGATATTTTAGCTCAAAATGCCAAAGGCATTGGTAGTTTTTTAACTTGGGTAGAGGGGGATTCAATAGTCATTGAGTCAGCTTTGACTTAGAATGTATTGAATTTATTTTCATCTTAAAGATATCGATCTTTTCATAGATGGAGAGCCAAGAGAAAATGAGTTTGTCACTGCAGAGATTTACTCTTCTGAGACTGGTGAATGGAGCAGTGAGTTTCAAGTGAATTGGGATAGACCCAGTTACCGTTCCACAGCTAAAGCTGTTGCTTGCAATGGGATTGTGTATTGGCTTAGCCCTGGAGGTGGTGGCATTAAAGCCTATAACCTCTATGATGGTCCTACAGATTGTTGTAATGTGATCAATTTGCCGAGTGATAGGGACTTGGATAGTGTAAATGGAGGACTTGATCACAAAGCAAGTATGTGTGATTTGTGTCAAGGAGAGCTACGGTGTGTAGAGATAAGTGGGAAAAGGCTTGCTAGGACTTTGAACGTGTGGGGAATGAAGAATTGTGATGCTGGGAAGTGGTGTTTGGAGCATATTATAGAGTTATTGATATGGGATGCGATGATGGTTTGTTGAAGAAGTCAGATTTCAGGTTCTGGGTATCCATTTGCTTGCCACCCTTTTGACTTGGATATCATATATATTAGTTGTGATGAAGGTGTTGTACCATATAATCTTCGAACTAGAAGGTTGGAGAAGCCAGCTTCTCATGCCATGCTTGGATAGTCTGAGACACTCTCTTATGTGCTTCCTGCTAGTCTTACCCCAATTCTCAAACAAGAAATATAGTCACACAATCTGATTTTTCAAAACAAATTGACATATGTTGCGATTGGTGATAATAAAAATTGTTGCAGTAGTGAGGGTATGTAAAAGTGATTTTTTATCAATCTCAACTTGCCACACTTCTGCAAGTTATTAAAATTAGTGTGAATCAAGTTGTGTTCTTTTGCATTAATCAATTCCCAAATAGCCTCTTTTGAAGTTCCAGTCTTCTTTGCCAATATGCACTGTGAAATGTTAAATGTTATTGTCTCAATGTTTTATTTCTTGTTTGAACATTATGTTTGAATAGCTATGTCTCTAGTCTCTAATTAGTATACGAAAGATAATCTGAAAAATATTTCCATTTTTAACAAGATCATGAAATATATATGTTTAGTGACATTGTCATATGTTAGACTATTTGCTTGGAAAATTTTAGTCGATTTTCTTATGGTTGAGGCTTGCTTATGCCTTCTTTGACTATGTCAAGGGCAATGGGATCCTGTTTTAGAATTTCTCATGTTTATAAAAAAATAAAATAAAATAAAAAAATCACTTCTTTCAATTTGTCAAAGTAAAACTGCTCTTCAGTTCAGACTTTGAATTCATATATGATATTGATTAATTTGTATATTGGTCTTAGAAGGGCCTTTTTTTTTGTGTGTGTGTGATAGTGGAAAGTCTCGGAAGAATCTTTAACCACATAAATCCAAGCCACAAAAGTCACTGGTTTTAATTCACAAATACAGAATTGCAAGATCTTTTAAGGAGGATTTTGGTTGAACTCATCAAACGAAACTAGTTATAATCCATGTTGTTTGAAGTGGCAGTCAAGCTGTAACTTCAAGGTCATTCCCTATTTTCCTTATTGTTAGGTTAGTTTAATTTATGTAAAACTCTAATATCTAAGTTTTAAGAAATTCAGTCAAAAATTAAGAAATTTAAAATTCTACTCTATAGAAATTTTTGTCACAAAAATTTCAAGAAATATAAAATATTTACATTTATTTGAATTATTTTGTAGAATTACTTATGAAAAAATAATAATATTTTGCACAATTAAAATACTTAAAAAATTACTGTTTTGGTCCCCCACATTTATACTATACAATGTGTCATGTATTAGTTTAATCCCTAAGTTTTTGGTATTGTGTGTCAAAATAGTCATTGGATCATTGCCGTTAAGTGATGATGGAGTTCTTGGATTGAATGGACATCTAGGGCTTCACTTTGTTGAGTACCGACAAGATCTAATATCCCCTTTTTGGCTAGACTTGCAACTTCATCAATTTTTGCATTTTCAAGATAAAACCAACCATGTTTATAAACACAAAGCAAAGCAAGAAGGATATGATAATCAATACAAAAGCATAATAGTAAAGAAGAATATGAGTTAGTGATGGGGGGAGGAGATGTACTCAAGTTGGTACAAGCCAAGTCTCAAAGATAGTGTTTTTGTTTCTTCAGTGATTTGCATGGTATTCTAGTTTTGATTGATGAGGAAGACAGAGGAATGGCACTTAGAAATTACTAATTAGTGCTAATAAATTAGATAGGGTCAATTTAGGGGACTTGCTGAATTGGAGGGTATGAGTATTGGAATTTTCTAAATAAAAGCAGATGGGGTTTTCCTCCAAGTGAAGGAAATGAGTTCCTTCCTTTACTGTCCCCCTTCTATGGAATGCTTTCCACCACTTTTATGCATGAAAGTCTTGGCTTTTTAGATGGAAATCCTTCTAAAGAAATCCAAGAGTTGAGGTGTCTAACTCTTGGGTGTACATAATTTTGTAGTTAAAAGTAATGGATTTTGGAGATTTTTTTTAGATGAGTATTTTCATTGTTCCAAAGATGTGGAAAAAGTGTCCTCAACGCAGTCAGGTTGCTGCTGGTTCTAGGTCATTTCCTATTTTCTTTGAGCCTGAGAGCAAAGTAGGAACTTATCTTCTAGAATCTTAATTTGCAAAAATCCTAGCCATCCAAGTTTGAAAAGAAAAAACCAAGCAGATCCTCCTGGAGAGGGGACTCTCAAGTAGTTTCAATTCAACAAGGATCATATTCTCTTCCGTTGAAAAAAAATCTCGTTCTGTGTGCTGAACTGTACAGAGCTTATTCATATTCTCTATATTGGGACGAGAATTTGATTCTAAGATATTGGTGGCACACCACAGTCAACAGGTACGACTTTTTACAAAAAATTGATTAAAAGCTTATCCATGTCCACATGTGCTCGATAAAGCATTCTTTTATGGATCATTGTAGAGCTCAACTAAGTGCAAATCATATAGGAGTTTCATACAAGTAAAATAAGTCATCCAAAATGTTAGAATTGATTTCTTCATGCATTGATCAATGTGAATAAGGAGCTCCACATCCTGCAATTTTCATTGAAATCTAAGATATGAATTGGCATCTCACACTAAGGTTATTCACAGCATCTATCACAGATCTTATGGTCCGTTTGGATTGAGGGGAGGGAAGGGGAGTAGAGTAAAGTAGAGTAAATTTGGCCTAAAATTAGCCTATTTTCAGCCAACTCTACACTACTCCCTTCCACTTCCCTCCTTCTCCCCTCAATCCAAATAGACCCTTAATTTTGATCCAAGGCCATCTCAATCACAAACAAGTTGAGACCAGAATATTAGAAGGGATTCAAAAATGCATGAGAGCGCGTGTGAACCATACCTATTAGTGCAGGCTCAAAGAAAAAATAAAGACAAATACTAAAAGACTGGCTTCTCTAATTATGTTTTTCATTAAACCAATCAGCTTGAAAATCACTTTCAATAATAAATATTAAATATAAGTTTACCAGATTTCCAAACTTACATTAAAATTGGAAAGCTTGAAAAACAGGGGAAAAAAAAATTACAATGCATCCAACAATATTCCACTTTATTTTTTTTTTTTGGCAAAAAAAAAAAGAAAAAAAAGAAGAAGAAGCTTAGAGCATATTTGATTGCTTTAGCCTCAATTTTATACAAATAACCAATACATACACAAGTAAGCAACCTAACAAACCATCCTTTTGAAATCTGGCATCCATCTCTACCTACTTTTGAAGTAAATCCACACCATTCAGTTATGTCAGACCAAAAATTCTAATAGACACCGTGTGTATTTGACAAAAACATATAAACATTTAAATAATTGGCAAAAAGTAAGCACAATGGCTTCCAACCCAAAATTAAATACATACCAAATGTAGAAAATGCACAACAAAGGAACCATATGTTAAACCTTTTTTTTATAAGTAAAACCATATGTGAAACTCAAACAAAATGAAATCTACTGAGAACATAAATTGCACTCCTTTCCAATATCAATGTTCTCATTGAGTATCCAAGTGCTCCTGGAAAATTTACTTGGAGAACGACTGGCCTTACAAGTTCGTGAATGAAGAGCTTCGAGAAATAAGATTTTTATAGAATAGATAAACAAAAAAAAAAAAAAAAAAAATTTATTGACTTTTCAATAAAAGGCTTCACCACCACACGCGGGCTGAAGGGGGGGGGGGGGGGGGGGGGGGGTTATCTCTCCAAGAAAATGGCAAATAAGAGAGAACATCGCTTTTCTTCTTTACTTAAAATCCATACAAACACTTTTTTCCATTCTTATATAAATGCAAGCCACATTGCATGAATATTCTGCCAAACCTTTTTTACCATATATACAGCTATCTATCTTAGGTTCCAAATCTAATTGCTGCCCATAATATTAACAAAAAGTTTGCTTTGTGATCCAAATACATTATGCTTTGGAGTTATTAACATGGTTGGTTAGTGTCTTCAAGATAGGGTTTTAGTGGCAGCTCTTACCTGATTAAGTTTCATCTTTTCTGATGCTAAAACATGTTTGTAGATGATGAATAACAATGTGAACAAACAACGTAGTCATAGATAATGGCCACATAAAGACAAACAACACCAGATGTTATACAAAATTAAAGAAATTTTACTTCAGACACTTGTAAGGCTTTTGAAAGTCGCACAGAATTGAATAAGGATGATATACTTTACTGCGATAAAGAAATAGTCTTTGGAAAAATTTATGTTTCTTAAAATTACTTTAACCGATGGCAATTCATAAATCCATCAGAAGACCATATTCTATTTCATCTCAGAAATATTGGGTCGATAATACCAAGTACAGAGAAACACTATATAAAATAGATTAATTGAAAATACATGGAACTGATAAGCTTGTTCATAAATAAATAAATAAATAATAATTAAAAAAAAAAACTTCAAACAATACTAAATCAAATGAATCACAACAGACCACTCAATATCAGTATCAAAATCACATAAAATGAGAAAAGGAATGAAGTTTGGAGTTTCATTACAATATCAAACTGAGGCACACAATGTATAACATATAACTAGAAATCTAGAACAAAATCTACAAAACTGAAATCCAGTTAAAACACTATCTCAATTCATGTACACGAAGTGAACTACATTCTTCACAACAATCACAAAAAATAAAAATAATAAATTGAAACATTACATTCACCAACTCAAAATTCGACTAGATTTTTTACCTCACTAATGAGAGCCATGACCATTCACACCCAATTCCAACATACCCACGTTCTGCTTTCCCATATTCTCCACTTCCTTAATCTCTTCACCAACATCATCATCAGAATCCAAAGTGAATTGTGCATTCTCAATTTGCTGCATTTCTGTGCTGAGCGGCCTATACTGCATAAGATCACCGGGAACTCCATACTTCCTGACAAAAACCGAGTAAATCCCCACAACCAAAATCACCATAAGCGCGAGATGACAATTAAACTGTAGCGTGGCGACCGCTCTTGCCCGGTGATACTCAGGGTGTCCCTTACACCTAATCGTATAATTCCCTCTACTCTTTTCATGCAAAGCACATCCATGAGCAATCAAATTGGTGTAAAAAGAAATACCCATTTGCACAAACCATGTCCCCTGTAGAATTAACCCAACCCCACGAGCCAATTTCGGGTAATTCGATTTTGGGGATTTCACTTCCATCATTGTGGCAAATAAACAAACAGCTATAGGTACAAGCAACAAATCATAATACTGATTTTCAATGCCACTTGGGTCCTTTCTCTGCAAGTAAAACAACAAAAACTCTTCCACGAAAGCGAAAAGACCAATCAAACTAAGAAAAGAACAAGGCATAGGATTGAAATTATTGAAATTTACCACGAAACCCGTAAGGGAATAGAGCAAGAAGAGCGAGGCAATAGCGAGCACTTGTAGTTGGAGCGCCGAGCCCGTTTTGTCATTGGAATTGAGGGCGTCAAAGAAGGAGACCAAGGAGTTTAGGAGGAACAAGGAAGAGAGGACAGAGAAGAAAACGAAGGTTAAAGAAGAAGAGGAAGATGGGTTTGTTTTGGTTTTCGACGACGAAGCTTGTTGTGGTGGGTGAATTGTTGAGAGAGGTGAAGGTGGGATCGAATTGTGATTTGGGTTTGTGGAGGTAAGGGCTTCCCATGTACCCGTCAGGATGAATCCTCCGCCTGCCATAGTGTATGTGAAGAGACCCATTGTTAAAGTTCTCTGCTTTTTCAATCTCTGTACCAATGGAGATCTTGATCTTGAGGATTTTTGGGTTTTCTGAGATGTTTGTGCCTTTGTGGGATTGTTGCAAAGTCAGACTCTCTCTGATTTGTGTTTGATTTCAACGGTTGGAATAGGACACTTTTTTTGGTCTTTCACCGGGCTGGTTCTGAGAAATGGGCACCTAGGGAGCATGCCAATTTGATGGTTTTTTTATTTTTATTTTTATTTTTTATTTTTGGGTAAAGTACAGTAATTAATTAATTATTCTTGAGCTTTGGCCTAATGATAATCAAGTCCCAAAAATTTTAGAATTGATCAATTTAGTCTCTAAATGCACATATTACACGTTAATATTCTAACTCTTTGTTTTGACCGTTTGACAGGTAAACGGTGTTACAGCTAACTTATATGAAGGTCAGTCAAACTGTTACAGCTAATATACTAAACTTTTTTAACTATTTGTTTGTATTTAGGATCAAATTGGTCAATTTTGAAATGAAACTGATTTTCATTAGCTTAAACCTAAGGGTAATTACTGTATTTTACTCCTTTTTCTAACCTTTTATTAAAAAAAATTGGAACTTTCTTTTCATAAATAGAATCAAAATTGAGAGAGTATTATGTTGCTAGAATATATTATCTTATGAGACAATCTTATAAGATATTTCTCTCACAATATGTGTAGATCTCACACATATAGATCTCACATGTTGTGAAAGAAGTCTTATAAGACCGTCTCATAAAATACATTTTCACTTATTATTAGAACCTAAATGAATAATGATTCTTAATTGATTTCAACTAAAGCATAATAATTTAGTATTTATTATAATTTTAAAATTTTAAAAATTGTATTAGAAAAATATATTGTAAAATGTTGAGTTGATGTGAAAAAAAATATATGCTTCCAAAAACTTATGTGATTGTATAAGAAAAGCCAACAAAGAGTCTCGACAATTTTTAACATTTACACACATTGCCAGATCGAGTTCGGTTTTGTTTATCAAATAATAGGTTGATTAAATTGTGGCAAGACTTCTGACATGACTCGTGAATATAAGTTTTTCATAACATTTTTCCTTTGTTTCTAAGCATGTGTGAAGGAGAGGATAATATCTTGTATTTGGAACAGTCACAAAACCGGTGGAATCCTCGCGGTGACTGTGTGAGAGTTCAACTAAATGCAAGGAAAACAATATATACTTTTTCAGTTTTCCCTGAAAGAGGGGTGGATGAATTTCTTTAAGGAAAAAGGGACTTATTTCATGATGAAATATATGTATGTTGGAAAGAAAATTGCTGAAATATTCAGTGTATAATCATTCTTATTTTTATAAGATTTGTGCTACCTTGTATAATCATTCTTGTTAACAAGATTTTCTATCAATTTTTCAAATAACATAAGTCAAGATAAAGCATCTTTAAAATTTTCAAATAATGCAATAAATTCATGAAATCTATTGCTAATGATTAAATCAATGAAGCTTGTCTTTTCCATGTTAACAAATTATGCATTAATTTCTCCATATGCAATATCGATTATCAAATATGATCCACTTTCTATGCTTCATTCACTTTTCATAAATGATTTTTATGGTTAAACTAAATTTACCTCAACTTAGCACCACAAAATCAACCAATCCAATTGGGAAAGAAAAATGATGAAATATTTAGGTCAAAATTTGTTTGGAGGAATCTTCCTCCAATCGATAATGAAGCAATTGAAAGATTTTCAACGAGTCATATTATTTGTTTAAATAATACACATAAATATCTTATAAATGATCAACTTATGGGTTGAAGATCTAAACTTTGTTCTAGGTAAATTCTAAGTCCTATTGTAATAGATGTTTTATCTTGTTTGAGTTTAGGAAAGTTACCGATGAAAAAAAAAAGAAAAAAAGAAAAAGAAAAAAGAAACTGGAATAAGCATAGTTATCCTCAAGTTGATACCCAAATTTCAATACCCGTTAAGCAATCATAGCCGATTCCTACCCGAAATTTTACCCACGAATACCCACACCTAACCTCAAACCCTTTTTCTTTTTCTTTTTCTTTTTAAGTTAAAAACGTGATTTTCCAAAAACAGAAGAAATAATAATTTTAAGTGAATAATAAATTGTATGAAACTAACTCCATCCGTTTTTGTACAACAAAAGCAATGTTCAAATGCTAAATTTAAGGACTCAAATACTAACTCAAGCTAAAATAAAGGACTTCTCCATGACTCCACCATTCCATTAACTAAACATTCGGACTCATACAATTCTACCTAATCCGGCCCATAGAAATAGGAATACAAAACAGCCCCTACTACGCGTCTCCTACATGGGATGATGGGAATTTTCAATTTTGTGCCTTAAAAGACCATGGTTGAAGACACAAAACCACACGCTTAACAAAATCTTCATTGAAGACGGAAAATTCTTAGATATTTCTAGAGTACGGAAAAACGGTGCTTTTTCCTTTCACATTCGTGGTGAAGTCTATTATGAGTTTAATGAGTGGATTCCACCATAAATATGAGAGAAGGAAACATTATTCTCTGTACTTGGGACCTAAGAATTACTCATTCAAAATGCAAATGCATCATTTGAGGGTAGTTCTCAATTTTAAGTGAAATGAAGAGAAAAGTAACATGTGGTTTTTATTTTTATTTTTTATTTTATGAAGTGGCCCTTGTAAATATATGGTGGCTTAAGCATATATAATTAAGTGTCCCTGGTAAATTTCAAACAATATGATATAAATAAATGGATGGTAACACCGTCTAATAACTTTCATTGGATTAATAATTCAAAAAATTCATTAATTTTTTAATTATATATATATATATATATATATATATATTTTCCTTAACATGTATGCTAAATTAATTTTTATTAATCAAATATTTTTTATTTGATCTATAAAATCATATTTTGTGTAATTTTAAAATATAAAAACTTAAAATTTCAACATTTTACATATGAGATTGTTATTAATTTCACATTCAATAAAAAATGTTGAACGGTATATATCATTGTTTAAAATTAGTAAATTACGCCAGTTATAGTTGTATATATTATTGTTTAAAGTTACACAAAACATATACAACTTCAACGCACCCCCCAAAAAAGTGGTATATAGAGTTTGGAAATAATTACTCAATATATTTTGTCAAGGCTAAGGATACTTATTTTTTCCCCCTTTTTTCAACAATCTACGGGCTTATAAAAATCAACCTAACCTCTTTGGACTTGCATGTTATTGCCTAGTCATTGCCAAGCTTCCACACAGACTTTATCTCAACTTTTTAGCTGACCTTACAAATTTTGAAGCGGCATTAAACCCGCCAAAATATAGCATTGTGTATTCTTTGTACTAAAACCCCTAACACAAACACTACGCTAGTGTGTTTTGGCAACCAGAAAATGGCTATACACTAGAATGCACAAAAGGGTACATGATGACGATCCAACCTATTTTGTTTATAAATACTAAGACTTTTTGCACTCTCTCATCATCTTCTCCTTGGTATTCACTCTAGGCCTAGAGTCTGAACATATACCAGAGAAAAAAATAATAATAAATAAAAAATGAGCATCAATGGATTTTTTCACTATTTCAATGTTTTATACTCGGTCTTAATATTTGTGGGCTTCCATGGTTTCGTACAGGGACGGTTACTCACAGAAAAGAAACCTGATCCAAAAGATATTGCTGCTAGAGCTCGTTGGTTGGTCTCTCAGAATTTCTGGGGTCTTAAAGTATGCTCGATCTCCCTCTCTACTCTCTAGCTTGTTAGCTCAAAATGGGTATATATAGCTGTGTTGTATAGGGATGCTTTGTTGAACTTGAAGCTTATTGTTATTTTTAATGTTGCAGTACTGTTTCAATTGACTTGGGTATAGCTGTGTTGTATAGGGATGCAACTTTTGATCCATCTGCCAAAGATGCAATGAAAGATGAGAGGAGTTCATTCACTATCAGCGAGTATCCTCTTGGAACTTGTGGAAAGATAGACCTTGATGAGAACCCCAGTTGTGCAAAAATTACACTCACAGGAAAGGTGAGTTACAAAATCAGTTTTGCCTAATTGTAATATTTGTATTGTCGCATAGGTTGAAGAAAAATAAATAAAAAGAACTGTATGTCTGTACATATATATATATGAGTGTCAACACTATGAGTGACTATTTTGTCTGTCTTTCTATTTTCCAATTTGCACATATTTCTTCCATTCTTATGCTTGAATATGCTTAAATATGTTATCCAACTAATTAAAGTACATTTGTAGAGACAAGTTTTAGAAATCTACATCAGGTGCCAAAGATCAATGTTAATATCACTAATTGGATAATATATGTGCATATAAGATGCTAGAGCTAAATTATCAACATTACGGGATTAATTAGTGATGTTAATAGGTATACATTTATATATATATATATATATATATATATATATATATGCACACTACAGTAAGATGACAACTGAAGTCATATCATTTAAATATTTTAAATCGTAGTTTTTTTATTAGATAAATTAAGGATTACCCATTAGATAATGATAATAGTTTTACAGACAGAAAAAAAAATATATAAAAAATTAATTTTGAATCAATTAAATAATAAATACCACTTTTATTTTTCATCACATTTAAAATGTAATATAAAAGAAATATAGTAATTAATAATGCCAAGAAATTTTTAAAAAAGTTCTAAATGTAATATTTAAAAAAATCATAGATGACAAAATAGAACTTGTCCTAAACTATAAAAATCATAGTTGTTTTTTTATATAATTTATTGAGTAAATCATAAATTATCTCGCATATAATAACAATATTATAACTAGGCACCTTACCCATAAAAAATAATCCTCTTTTTTTTTTTTTTTTTTTTTTTTCCATTAATGCAAATCTGATCATATATATTAAAATTAAATATTCAACTAAAAATGAAACCCATCCATTTCAAAGCAAATGGAGAGCTCATAATCCTAGAAGAGCACTATTAACTTCGAAGAAATGTCCTAAAGAAACCAAAGCATCAACCATAATTAGTTTATATAAGTTTCTGCAACAATGGTGGGTTCCAGTTAATTAAACCGGTAAAATTTTTTGTCATGAAATAAGAGATTTAAGGTTAGATCCCCACCTACACCAAAAAAATCAATTGGTATCTTAGTTTGATAATAAAAAGACAATTATCATGAGTAAATGTTATAGGTTAAAACTATCTCTATAAAAAAAATTTAAAAAAAAAATCCACCATAATGGATGAAGATTTCCTCCTATTTAAATTTTTCAATTTTCTCAAATTTTAACCAAATGTGAGAAAAGTGACATTTGCTTAATTTTGTGTTGTTCAACAACCCCACTCCCAACCCCCACCAAAAAGAAAAACACAAAGAAAAATAAAAGAGAAAGCCTACGAAGAGTTGTCTTTGCTAGTAACTAGTGCTTTTGATTTTGACAAGCATGGATTAAAATCTTCCTGTAATGGCATTTCAGTTGAAGCTTTTTTTTTTTTTTTTGAGAAAAACTCTTGAAGCAGGATTGGCTAAAATCGCCTTGTTCTCAAAGCATAAGGAAATGAAGGGTACGTAATTGCACAAATTTGATACATTAATTGTAATTCTTCTTTCAATGGTCACTTTTTTTTTTTTTACCTGAGATGAGACACTTGACATGTTGCAAGTGTTACTTTTTTATTTTTCTATATTTTTTACTACTAAATGTACCCAACTTACACTTTGTGTTTGAAATAGTTGACAGATTGGCCTAAAAATCACAACTTCAAGTTCTACAAGTTGACAACTGAGCATATATTTTTGATTGATGGGGCTGGTGGTCCAAATTCTCTCACGCTAGATCTGTACCTGCATACCAAAAAATGAGTGCTAGAATTATGATTCCCTTGATCAGGGGAAAAATACTGGGGAAAAAAAAGTAATTTCTTTACTATTAAATATCCACATCATTTTGTGAATGGTTCATAATATATAATTCCCACTTTTCTTATTTGATTGTTCACTGGATTCAATGTGAAGTATGTAAATTGAGACCGTTGTGTCAATTGTTTACATATTCTCACAATTGTGTGTCAAGTGTGTCAACCCATCGTTTGATAACAAAATATAAGACAATATGTTGTTGATATAAGTATTTAAATCGCAGGAACGGAGAACCTTTACTGTTTTACATTGTATTCTAAACAATAAACATTCATAAACATTGGTAGAATTTGGAATCCAAATAGTTTGTACATTTTATTCAATGTGAAGCGTGCCATAAGTTGAGACAGTTGTGTTTACTGTTGACATATTCTTTCAATTCTGTGTCAACCTATCATCTGATAACACAATAAAAGACAATGAGGGGTTGTTTGGATTTGTGGGTTTCCATCACTCATCACCCTATTTCCAATACTCATCACCCAAAATAAGTGGTTCCCATGGAGAAGGTGCTTGTTTGGATGGGTTTTGGGGTTCCATCACTCAATTCTCACCAAATCGGGTAATGAGTTACTAAAAACAAAAACAAGTTTTAGGTGTTTTTGAGTTACAAAAACAAAGTAGCGGGTGGCAATTTCGTAAACCCTCACATCAGTGAACCCCATGGTCAGAGAAGAGTTAAATCTGCAGTTCTTTTTCGTACTCCCCACCAATGGCTCTAATGAGCATTTGCTTCCACAACTACAACCCCATCTGCACAGCCACATCACTACACTCCTAGCTTTCTTCACCTCAGCACAGCCCCATCTTCACATAAATCCCACCTTGTCTGGGTTAATGTTGGGTTCGGTTTCGACGCCGAGGACGGAGGAAAGAGGTGCGGACGTAGGTTGTGGGTTTAGTTTCAAGGACAAGGAGGGAGGAAGAAAGCCCATCCATCATCAGTGGCATCGGCGCAGTTGGGTGAGGATTGAGTAGAGGACAGTTTGTGTTGAGGCGTAGAAGGAAAGTGAGGAGGAAGGTTTGGTAAAGTTGGGTTTTGGGGTAAGTGGGGTGAGGAGGGGGCGGGTAGTGGTTCTGAGAGCACTGGTAGCCTAGGTCAAAGTGTGGGTCACACATTTTTGAGTTTTTGGATTTGAAAACATAACCGGGTTTAGGTGCCAAACCGAGTTTAGGTGATATTTGGGGATTTTTAAGTGATAGGAAATGAGTTATAGGGTGATGAGTGATGATATTTTTCCACCCAAACAAGGCCTAAGTTGTCGTTATAAAAGAGAACTCTTTAGTTTTTTAGTGACACTAGTTAGAGAAGCATCATTTTATACAATGGTTCTATAAAATGATGGGGTTAGCATTTTCATTTTCTGTTTTTCAAGGGTTTTGAATTTTTTTACCAACTTTTTCACATCTTACGCACCTTCATTTGAAAAGGTTTCTATTAGATCCATGAGTTCTAGTTAGCTCAAATGGTAAAATTTCTGATAGTTAAATAAGAGATTTATGATTCAATTCTTGTCTAAACTAAAAACCAACTAGTGTCTTAGTTTGATAATAAAAAGAGTTATCATCAGGAATGGATGCCATAAGTTGAAATTCTCTCAAAAAAAAAAAAAAAAAGTTTCTATTAAACCCACTATAGCACAAACACTAGAGAGGATGTGAAAAAACCAATGAATTATTTTTTGATACAACATCAATATCATGCATAGTGGAATAATAAATAAGACAATATATGATGATTTAGGAAAACTAATGAAATAAACTACTTTCATAATAAAAAATTTAGGGGAAAACCTTCCGAAAAAGCAATCCACTATAAATAAAAAAAAAGTTTCAGATCTAGTATAAAACCTGTATCCCTACACTTTACAATCCTAGTAGATGAACTTACAGTAGAAACCTTCTACCGCTTCAGAATTTCTAAACTCTTCACCCGCAATCACAATTGGAAACCTCCAACTGACTTCAAGAACCTCTTGAAAGTTTTCCTCACAGTAGTAAGTCTGTGGTGGTTGCTATGACTTCAGCTTCTTCACCAATGGAATTTTCAGATCTACTTTGAAACTCTTTAGTTTGGTGAAATAGAGAAAACTTGGTTACAAGACCCTAGCCACATAAACGGAGTGTTTCTCTCTCTAAAAAGCTTCCTAATAGATGACTTATAATATCCTTTAAATATCATTTCAAATGGATCTCAATTCGAGCTTCAAACAAATAAGTTATGGACTTTTTAACATTGCTAATTTTTGTTGACCCACGACGCACAATCGATTGAGCTTGTGTCGAGACTTCTATCAAGGAGACAATAAGTTTCGAGCTTCTATTGAGAGGTATTGAGCTTCTATCGAGTTGCTATCAAGGTATATACTGAAAATGTGTTTTTCTTGACATTTTCTTGAGTAAACTTTGTTTCTTCAACTTGGTCTTCAATTACAACTTTAAGACACATCAAAACTCAATAAAAGACACATAATTTGGCAAGGTTTGACAATACCAAAACACATGACCCTAACAATCTCCCCTTTTGTCAGTCCATGACAAAACCTCAAGTACAAGAGTAAGTTCAATCATTAATAAGTCGAATACAATGAATGAATCCATACTCAAATAAACTAGCCTATCTACAAACAACTAGTCCTAAGAAACCATAGCACAAACTAGGATTGATTGTTTTGATTGGCTTCATACCTGTCTTTTCTAAAAGCACTTAACATGTTATGTGCACCATGTGAAAAACAATGATAGATAATAAACAAATAGAGTGCGTTTTGTCATAAAATATGCCAATTACGTAAAAATATGAACCTAACAATATAATTTCAATCAATGGTGTCCATTTTACGACCTACCATAACACAAACACAAGAGCACCATAAGGTGCCCATTAACACCTAACTTTATGTCAAAATTTTTATAAACTTTGTTTTGGATTCAGACCCTCTAGATTTCTTAGAGTACTCTACCAAATAAATTTTCTTAAATCTTAACAATTCTTTAATGATTTAATAGTCTAGATTTTGTCATGTCATCATTCTACTAATAATAATTGTTAGTAAAATGCTGATAAAGAAAAATCTAGACTTTTAAATCATAAAAAAAAAAAAAAAAATAGAATTTAAAGAAATTTATTGTTAAAATACCTTTAAAAATCTAGAGAATTTGAACCCTCAATTTAATGCTAGTATTTTGTTTGCTTTATAAACTTTAAGATCACGCACCGCACCGCACCGCAAGATACATTTTTCCTATTTTGTTCTTATCCCACGAGGCAATTATGGTACAAGCTTGAAGAAGGTAAACGTGAACACGATAAGATAAAGTCACAGGAGAACTGCTGATTAAGGTGATGACTGATACTATACCAACCAATAAGTGCAGAGGAAACCCATGCTGGTGAGTTGGAGCGAGTGCGAGTTGTGTGACCCTCAAAACAAGGACCAGTGTCCCTTCTTTAGTTGCTTTCCGGTTTACTAACTGCAGTTCAGTGCAGTGGAGAGCACCAAGTTCTTTCTAAATCCTAATCCTATAGGGAGAAAACAATGAATCTATTATTTATTTATTTCGATAGGAAAATAATGGGGGAGGGAAAAAAGCCAAAAAGGAGGTGGTCCAATTTATTTTTAAGTTAAATAAATTAATTAATGAAAGTTATATTAACTAAATATTTTATCAAGTTTTTAATAATATTAATATTGGAGGGGTTTAACTTCAACTGATTGCTCATAAGGTAATGATATACTTTATAATTTGAATCACGTTTCCCTCCCAACTATCTACCTCTCTAAACAAAATAGACCATATCTATTATCAACAAGAAACAAGATGTCTTAAATTTCAAGAACAACTTTAATATAGAAATTTTAAAATTTCAAACATTTATTATTCAATTATTATTTTAAAATTTTGGAATATCCTGAAGTTAATACCAACTATACTATAAACTACTTGCAAATTGACGATAAATATAACTTGTACATGTTAATAATAGAATTTTTTTTTAAAAAAAAATTTGTGTTTTATATTTAAAAATAGACACATTAGTTTGTAAGAATTATATAGTAAAATTTGTCAACAATTTAATATTTTAAATTTCCTAAAAATACTAAAGTCAATACTAATTTTACTACAAAATACTTATAAACTGATAATGAATCTAAATCATCTCACATTAACAATATAATAAATGAATTACTAAAATTTTGTGTTATATATAAAAATTGGCATGTCAGTTTGTAAGGATTATGTAGTAAAATTTATCAATATTATAATATTAATTTAATTTTTATAATAATAATAATAATAATAATTGAAAAGTAGATGATATATAAAATGAAATCCAATATTTTTTTTATTATCAAATATAATATCGGTTTGTTTCGATGGAAACTTTATGTGAAGATAGTTTTTTTACATTTTCCTGTATTTGGTAATATCAACAAAAAATGGTTCAGATGAAAACCATATTTTGATTTCTTTTATTTAGCTTGGTGTGGGATAGAGTTGTTTTTTACTAAAATTTCTTGGAAAAACAACTATATCTTAAGTTAAGCTTGTAGGGACTCAATTTGTAATGGACCCTAAACAATAAAATTTGTAGAGTGTGGGTAGAAGGGTTAGGCACCGGCAAAACGAGCAATGGGTGATATGAAATTCATAGGAATAATAGCAAAGGAATTTGACTAAGTGTTTTTGAGGATAATCACCATAACCTTGGTTAAATGTTTATGAGGATCATTATAACGATTTTGGATAAGTATTTGTGAAGATCTTTATGATGATTTTGGTTAAGTATTTGTGAGGCATGCTCGTCCTCGGCTCAGTCCGAGGATCTCTTTCCTTTAGAACTAACCAACACAAGGATTGTTCTAGGATGCTCCCTCCCTTTTCTTGGCGGTTCTATCTGTTATATATCCTCGTTTAGTTAATCCTCTGCCGTCCACTTGGTGGTTATCCGAACTCTGTGTCTAAGGGTTTGTCCCATCATCTGCCTTTGCAGGCTTTCTGTTAGTTCCCAGCCGCCTTTGCAAGCCTTCTATTAGTTGAAGTGACCAAGGCATCTGGCTTTGCTGATCACTTCGCCATTAAAGCGACCAGAGTGTTAGTTGCGTATATTTAATGGGTGAGTGATATTTTCCCTCTATCAACGTCAGTTCGCCGAGAAGGTGGGCATCCTCGGCCACTATATTCTCCTCGGCGCGAGCTTTGGGCCGGATATGAAGTGGGCCGGGGTTGTTTAAATATTTAGGGCCCCACAAAGCTAAATAAGGGAAGTCAAATAATAGTTTTCTAACTTATTTTAAAGTTTCTACCAAACATAGGAAAATAAGATAATTTTTTAGAAAATGATTCATTTTTCATAAGATGTTAACGTCGAAACAAACTATTGATTTCTACTAAAATTTAGTGGAAAATAACTCTATCTCACACCAACTTAAATAAGGGAAGTTAAAAGCTATTTTTTCAATTCATTTTAAGGTTGTTATCAAATATAGGTGTCGGGGACCTTTTTGCGACAAGGGCCGAAAATGCGAGAATGGCCCAAATCTCCCCTTGGGTTCTTTAGAGGTGTTTATTGTGGAGAATCAAGTCCAAAATTCCAAATGTATAATGAACAAAAGGCTAATGGTGCTTTGACAAGAGAGAATCAAAATGCTTATAACAAAAGTGCAGAAAACCATAAAAACATAACAGATCTGAAACTTCGATCCATAGTCACCGAGAAGAGGGAATTGAGAGAGGTTGTGAGGAAGAGAGGGAATGTTCCCTTGTACCCATATTTCCACCCCTAAGGTTCAAAATTGTGAGAATGTTTCCTGGCTCAATGAGTTTTTGCTCTTAAGTTTCAGCTCTCTAGGGAAAACATGGTTCAACAGATCTGAAATTTCGACCCACAGTCACCAAGAAGAGGAAATTGAGAGAGGTTTTGAGGAAGAGAAGGAAGGTTCCCCTGTACCCATATTTCCACCCTTAAAGTTTCAGAATTGTGAGATTGTTGACTGGCTGAATAGGGGTTTTGCTCTAAAATTTCAGGTATGTGGGTAGAACGTGGCTGCTCTATTTTGAATCTGATTGGGACTTTTTGTATTGGACTTAGGGTGCTCTAAGTGACTGTTTTTGGTCAATAGAAGAGACTTTGAACCCTAAGGTATGAATCAAAGAAGTTATGGTCAGATTTGATTTAATTGGGTAAAAGGGATGCCTTGCTTTTTGCATAATTTGGAAAATAAAGTAACCTAAATTCATGGGGTGATGTTTCCTAAACATGGCAGGTCCTTGGAGATTGCATTTGGGTGGCTGAGTAAGCTAGGCTGTTCAGCCTTTTTCTTAGAATCAGTTGTGTTTTGGTGTGGAAAATGGAGCTTGGCTGAAAATTAAGGGCACAGTCACCGAAAGTATAAAAGCTTTTTTGAGGTGAAAATTTTGGGTACAAGACCTCCTCTATGAACCTGAGGTGCTTCCAGTGTCTCTTACCCACTTGGTAGCACGCATGGGTTGGGCTCATGCAAAAGTTCCGAAAGGAACCGACCCATACCCTCCGAACCACACTTCCTCAATTTCCTTAATAAGTCGCATGGGCTTGGGCCATGCTTAAAAGAATAAAATAAAACATAATACATGAATTGGGCTTGTAAAAAAATGTGTCGCGAAAATGAGTATCAACAATAGGAAAATGAGATAATTTTCTAAAAAAAATGATTTTTGAAAAATAATTCATTTTCTAAAAAAATTTTAATGTTGAAACAAACAAAATGCTTATATATGTTGTTTGTATCTCCCCTCCTTGCTATCCACCTAAAATAAAATAAAATAAAAAATTTATGGCAAAGTATGTAGATCAACTTTGTGTTTTTCTTTCTTTAAAAAAAAAAAATTGTGTTTGTCTTTTCAATTATGAACTAAGTTAAAGGGCCTTTTGATTTAAATTAAGGATCATGTTAACGGATGCCTTTAGAGCAATTCTTAATAAACCATAATAGAAAAGTTTTGACATAATTTTTATAAAAAAAATATAAAAAAAACTAGTAATAATATTTATTGTTTTATTATTTTTCTATAGTTTCTAAACCAATGTCCGAGAATTGGTTAACATTTCCTTAAAAAAAAAAACAACTATACAAAATCCTATCCACGTGCATATCCTGGCTGGATAGTAGAGGATAAATCCTTTTTATGCTTTATTTTGGAACAGCCAACACGACGCTATTGATATGCCTCAAACTTTGGGGCTATAAATACTTTGAATATTTTGTTCAGTTCTTTCATTTGCTTCTTCTTGACCCTGTAACTGTGTCTGACAGACTTCGGAGATCACAGAATATAGCAACATCATGGGCATCAAAGTCCTTCTTCCTTGTTTCTGTGTTTTATATTTGTTCTTGTTTTTTGTGGGTTTTCCAGGTTCCATAGAGGGACGGTTGCTCCTAACCAAGAAACCTGACCCAAAAAATGCTGCTGCCACTGCTCGTTGGTTGGTCTCTCAGAATTCTTGGGGGGTCTTAAAGTATACTCTCTCTCTCTACTTGTTTATCTAGCTTATTATTTCTTGTAAAGGCTCCATTTTTTTTTTATAGACTAATTGGGTTTTGGGTCTGTTTTTATGTTTCTGTTGACTATGGTTAAAAAACAAACCCATTAGCTTGGTTTCTTTAGGAGTTGTGTTTTTTAGCTATGTGATTGGCAACCCCACTTGGTTGTGGTGAAATTTAATTGGGTTTTTTTGTTGTTGTTGTCTTATTGAAAAATCAATTTATGCTGATTATAAATGGAAATGTGTGAGTTGATTGAAGTTGAGGGAACGAAAAATGATAGAAAGGCCCGAAATAACATAAATGGAAGTAGTAAAAATTGACATGTCAATTAAGGAGGTAACAGAGAGTATATCTTCGGATAGAATAGAATTGTAGAAAAGAATACATGTGGCCTACAGCCTACTTGACTAGTGCGTTGAGGATCTACAGCAAACCCCTAAATTTTGGGATTAAGTTTTAGTTGTTGGTGTATCAATAGAAATGAGTCATGAGAACAAACAGTTTCTTTTGGTGATTGGTAAACTTGTCAATAACATTAATTAATTGTGCAGATCTCTGTTTAAATCCTTTGTGTCGTGGTTAACTATTTGTGTGTTATTTGTTTTTGTTGAAATGTTTTGTATGTTTAGTTTTTTTCTTCTCTTCTTTCACTAATCTTGTACTTGTAGAGCATAGAGGGTTCTCACCTCCCTGCTATTTTATGAGCTCAGTTGGTCATGTTGGAAGATATAGCATGCAAGCTTAATGTCACTGGGTGACGTAAATGCAATAGGAATTTCCAATCAAGTTGTTGGTTTGCTGGTTCATTACGGATTCATCTTTGATATATTGCTTATGCAAAAGTTATTGAGGAATATATTAAGATATTTTATGGACATTCTGATGTGAGATAAAGAAAGTGATTGTTAAGAAGTTCTCTATTGTTTAATTGTTGAATCAAAGAAGCCAATGTATATATCATATTTTTTCACCTTATGTTGTATTGAAACTAGTTGCTGCAAAACAATTCAGTTTCAAAGGTCCTAACAATTGACTTTGTAATATCATATATGTATTTGGGTGATTGTTTTCCGTTGAAACAGAAGCTTATTTTTCATTTTCATTTTGCAGTACCATCTCAAGTGACTTGGGAGGAGCTCCATTTGGGTAAGTTATTCCTACTTCTACTTACTTGAGAATTATTTTTAAAATTCAAGCGGCTTAAAATTCAAGTGCTTTGTTTGGAGAATATTGTGGCATTGCCTGAAATGGGCTCCTTCTGTACTAAAGCTTTACTTCTCTACGAGATACACAGTGACTTTTAGATGTTTTTGTAGAGTTATAGCTGTAGGTAAACAAGGATGCTAGTCTTTGGGGTTCATATTCCTTAAAACTCATGGCTTCAAGTGCCAGTCACACTTTTGTGCTTGTGGAGATATTGTATGTATGATATTCTGCCTCATACAATATCTAAAAAATATACGGTAACTTGAAACTTCATTTCCTCTAGTATATATGTCAGGAGAGAGTGCAAAATGGGTGAAAATTTTTTGTCTCATAGTTGAGTTGAGTTAAGATGTAAGTGTGCATAATTTCATTTAATTTTTTTTTTGTTGAATGGTTATTAAGAATATTCACAAAAAATCAAATCAACTATTTATGTGAGTCCCTTGCTATCAACCCTCATCTCTTTCAGGAATGTCATGAGGATTAAACATATTAAACTGTCCTTAATTTGCATTTTGGGGAAGCAAATTCATAAAAAATGTAATGTTCTGTATCACATTAAAAGGGATACCCTTCTAAGCTTATGGTGGCCTGAATAATTTGTTCACCAACATTTTGGGAACAACATTTTGTTTCTGGGCACATCTGTAGCATTTGTTGAACCCATAGTGACTCTGGTTCTCTTCTTTTCTAGATTGAGGCTTAAATTCCTTGAAGCTGAACCTTTTGCAATCCCTCATGATAACTATAGAACCTCAAATACTGTTTAATGGACAGTAAATAATAATTTTTATATAAGTGATAAAATTTTTATTAATAAAATTGATTACTTCATGCTCACAATTACGAAATCCATATTCCCATTTCAGCTATAGCAGAAGTCTCTGTTCTCTGTATCTAATACCCCTGTATCATGAATCTAATTGCAACCAGAAATTTCCATAGCAGAAATAGTTATTAATTTGCTTTTTTCTTACAAACTATTTGTTTATTACAATACTGCTAAAATGGGCTTTCTAAGTATTGATTGTTCAAAGACATGTCTAATAGCATGTACAGCCTCTTCACTATAAAGGTTTCATGTGAACTTTTGAATTGATTCCTATTTTATTTCTTATTATATTATGCAAATGATACCTGCAAACATAACTAATTTTTAGTCTAAAATATAGATATACGATTGAGTTTTCTTTGTTACTTTTGTCAAGAAAATCCTTTAACATTTTTCTTTTTTGCTCAAATTTTGGTCTTTTCTTTCCTTTTTAATAAAAGATTATGCATGCTATGAGAACTTCACATATCTCCGAGTGTGCATGTACGTGTATGTATGCGTGTATAAATGAGAACATTTCTTGACTCTAAATGCTCTTTTGAATAAATTTAAAAATTTGTAATACTTATTTGTTATACCTTTCTTTGCAATAGGTTTGCCTCCACCTCGTTTATCTAGAACTAGTTTCATAACTATCTAAATTTGTTGCAGGAATGTGGTTTCCTTTAGTGATGGGTTGCCTAACAAAGGTAGTGGCATCCCATACTTTTACTTGACGGCTCTTGATCCAACTGCGAGAGATGCATTGAAAGATGACAGGGCTTCATTCACAATCAGTGAATACCCTATTGGAACTTGTGGCAAGATAGACCCTGAGAATCCCACTTGCGCAAAAATTACACTTACTGGCAAGGTCTGTTGCAAAATTAAAATTTTTCTAATACTAATTGGTATATGTTTGGCCACATTAACTGTAGCTCTATTGATTGTTGCTGTAATTTACAGTTTGCACTTATCTTATTTATTTATTTATTTTTCCTTTTTTGTTATGGGTCCTTTGATTTTGCTTTATGTGAGTAGACAAGTATTACCAATTGCACCTGGTAATTAAAAAATCAAATTCTAACTGATAAGAAATTATGATTTTAATCTTTTAAGTATCAATGCTCCCTGACACATTTTGGATATGCCACAGTCTAAGAGTCCATTAGAAATAGTGGTGTTATCTGCCATGCCCTAATCCCTTCACTTCAGGGTGAGTTACTTGTAACCAACACCAACACCAACACCAACAAATGATTATTGTCTTCATATGGTGGAAACAACACTAGGTAATGGTCTCCTTTTACTTCCCCCCCACCATCTCTCTTAATATGAATGAACATAATTCTATTCAACAAATCAGAAACAACAAAGACAATCATTACAGAACACCTAGTGACAAAACAAAGGCTTAAGCAGGAAGCTGCACACTACCATACAAGCATAACAGCACATCTAACAACTATCAGAAGCAGAGAAAGGACTTTTCCAAAGGCTACATAACATCCTGTTTTGGAATAGAGTTTGTTAGACAGTCTATATCTAACATCCTGCATATGGCTTGAACTATATGCACTTCAAATCGAATCTTTCCATTATGAATTCTAGTATTACGATCTATCCAAATGTGCTAAATGACAGTTGCCCAAGCTATCTTACCAATGAGGTTCTGCAGCCCTTTTCCCTTTAAGCTCCTTCACTGCCCTATAAAGTTCTTGATCTCACCTTCAAATTAGAAAGTTGGGCAACTTTTTATTTTGAATAACTTGGATTACATTTTCCTTCCATTATGTTTCAGTTGAAGTTGGTGGATAAAAACTCCAAAGAAGCAGAATTTGCTAAAAGTGCCTTGTTCTCAAAGCATGCAGAGATGAAAGGTATTTACAAGAATTGATGCATTAGCAACACTTCTGCTTTCATCCACTTTTTCTGACCTTTATTTTTATGCCTTGGATGGTTGACAGACTGGCCTGAGGATCACAGCTTCCAGTTCTTCAAGTTAGAAATTGAGAATATATTCTTGATTGATTGGTTTGGTGGTCCAAAACCTCTCACATTGGATCAGTACCTGCATAATACCTTGTGAGTCTTAGAGCAATGATATCATGTTTGCAATAGCAAATCATATAGAAAAAATACTGAAAAATAGTTATAATTTCTGTACCTTCGTATAATCCATCAGAATCAATGGAACTTTATTTGATGTTTTACTGATGTTTCTTTTCCCAAATATGGGTCTCTGCCATTGACAGGAACTGGTTTGCTTCAAATTCGTAAATGCTCATCGAATTGCTAATTTCTCATGTGTTTTTACATTGGATGTCAATGTGAAGTGTTTATAATTAATTTGTTGCAAAGAAGATGGACAGTTGTGATTACTGTATATATATTGTTATAGTTTTACCATCTTATTGTCTGTTGGGAGTAATCAAAGACAATAAATTGTTGGTACAAGCTTTGTATTTACATGTACCCTTTTGTTTATTCCATACTATTCTGAAGATGTACATTTATACACCCTTAAAATCAACATACGGATTGATTCACAACTTACATTTGTGCTCAACATGTCCAATGCATCTAAGTGGCATGTCACTGATTCCGTAAGTTATTATTTTTGGGTTGTCTTGGCCAACTGCCTCAAAAAACATGAATGTAAGTTCCTTTGCCACATGCTTCTCTTTTTACTTCCAATTTATATTTCTCTCAGGCAATCAGAATTATTGCATGGTTCCTTTTAAGTGAATGATATTGGTAACTCTCCATACTAGCAGTGTCATCAGTATGCATATGTTTTTGCATGTCAAATTAATAGTTCGTACAATTAGAAGGAGATCATGACAAATAGAGTTTGGTGGTACTTAACACACTGGGAAAACAAAAGGAAAAAAAAAAAGTAAAACAATGGTAGCCGAAGTTCACACCAGGTGCAAGCTACTCAAAATTAAATAGTCGTTGTGTGGTTCACCATCTACATGGGAATTTTAGGACCATAGAATTTTTTAAAATGCAATGTATCTCATATTTAGCAAAAAATTAGAGTATTGGACTTATCAAAAGACTAATAAATAAATAAAAATTAGAGAGAACTGAGCGATTGAAGAGATGAACTCATGCACTTTCAACTGCCTCTCAAGTGCGTTCACGAGCAGTGTTGGCCATGGTGGAAGCACAAACGACATGGTCACAGACAAGTGCTCCAGAGTCCAGCCTCCCAACACAAACGTTGCCGGATTCAAATTATTTCTCATTAGTCAAACAAATTATATCCAAATCAAATGGGTGGAATGCTATTAGCACAAAATGCCAGTTACATGACAAATTTCTTGCTGAACGAATGTCACTCCATTTACACTTGTTTTGAATCCACATCACTTATATCAGCATCTTTCAGTTCCCACACCTTCAAACTAGGATTTTTCCAAGGTGGAGATGTCTTAAAATATCATAAACGCCCTACACTTGCACCATTCAACCTATGTAACAACTAACAAGTAACAAGTCCTTCAAACTAATCGTCCCAGTCCATGTCGCCCCATCCTCAGATAAACACATACCCTCGTGAATCTTCAAGGGTTTTTCCATAAGAATCACACGCCACAACAAACCCCAAGTGCATAAACAATAGGGATAACCACAGTGCACTTTATACATCTTCCATTGACCAGTTTCAGAAGAGAAAACCCTCAGCTTGAGCATCATATGATATCATGATGCTGCAGAACTCTCACCACCTTGTAACGCACAACTACAACACCTCTTTCTACTCAGGCTGCTTGCCCCCAATATTTCATGGGAAAAATTATAAACATGTAAACCCTCTACCAACTCTGAAACACAAAACCAAGCCATTGTATTCTATAAACAAGCATTTATGGCAGTATCAGCAAGGAAGATGAGACTATGACTCTTTGCAATTTTCAGGAGGAAAGGTGAGGATGGGAAACTCTAATTTCTTAGTATCTTGATTGTTTAAATTGGTGAAATGCAGATCAGTCAAAGAACCATTATAGATGTATAGCAACAAATGTATTTGCTTAAAAAACATAGCCGTTCAGCTGGGTGAAAAAAGAAAAAAGTACAAATAATAAGTTTAGTTTGATACATCTATTGATTCTCAAAAAAAAAAGTTTGATACATCTACACTTCTGTATCTGAGAATCTCAACGCCCAAATAGTCAACAGAACCAGGAACTGCAACATGAGGCTTTCCGACTACTACACGAACAGCAGATATTTGGGGGTGCTTTGTGAAAGTGGTAGACGCAATGAGTTGAGCCACTGACTCTAGAAGATTGTGTGCAGGCCCTTCCACAACTCCTTTAACTATTCTACGTTTCATTTCACCGATTCAAACCATCAAATTTGATCATGTATCAAACAGAACATAGATAACATTCAGGAAAATAAAATAAAAAAGGAGCATACATAACATATGGATAGCTCTCAGAATGAAAAGATTCATCAAAAAGCACAATTATTATCATTGGTATTAAAATGCCTACATTATGTAGGTTTGCATTATTAGATGTCTATTAATCATATAGGGCCTCAAGTTTTGCCATAAACTTTCACATTTACTGGGAATCATTAAGAAGATGGTTTAAGAATCCATGAAAATTAAGATGAACTTTTGCCCATCATAATTCATAACTGTCATTGCCAAATTCAAAAGCTTGTTCAAGTTTGATTAATTTATTTTTCTAACAAATTTAATAACTAATCCTTTTCTCTTGATACAAACGTCTTGACTAGAACATAGTTAATCATGTTGTTAAATAAAATAAAATAAAAAATAGTTAATTATTTTGACATTTCATAAGTTTTATTAGTTAGATAATTTTATCGACTGGAACTCTAAAGCTTAATTATCGTAATGTTTCTAACATCAATTCACCAAAATACCATAGAAGTTTCACTGCCTGGTTTCGAAGCTCAATTGAGCTATCTTGAACTGCCAAGGACGCAACAATTATCACAATCATAACCCTCATGTAGCAAAAACAAATTGAAATCTCAAAGCGCAATATCACATTATCCTTTTTCATTTCCTTCAAAAGGAAAAAATGATTTCAAGTATTAATGATCCACAAAAACGATTATAAGGACTTGCAACTTATTATATAACAAAAGATTCTATTATACAAGAAGCAATTTAACTTATAACAAGCAACATTATGTACACAGTAACGGTAGTGATGTTCCTCCAATAGTGTAGTATCAATAGTTGGTCAATATGATATGAGACTTTTACATTCTTAGACCTCAGGTCCAAAAAGACATTTCCTCCAACAAACAGCTTTTTGACATAAACCTGCTTGTTACCTAACCAACAGATCCCTCAAGCTTCAAACTCATAAGTTGATTCACTTCAGAACCAAACTCGTCAGGAAGCTCATTGAAAACATCCCTGCAAAACCCAGAAATCATGGCAGCCATGGCTTTCTCATACTCAATTCCCCTTTGCTGAAAGTAAAATAGTTGATCTTCACCAATTTTGGAGGTACTGGCTTCATGTTCAATTCGAGCAGTGGGGTTCTTCACCTGTCAAAACATTTTAGAGTATAAGCCACACATAAGGATGAACATTTCAACAAGATAAGGTGTGAGAAGAACTTCAACAAGATACTAAAACATTATCTTTCATTAATTATTTACCAAGGTGATTCACATCACAGACAATGAGTTTTCTAGCTATCCGAACTCAACTCTCTAACTAAACAAACCCTCCCGCCCCAAACACCTCCTTTCTCTCCCCAACCTGATCTTCAGATTCAGTTGTGTAAAAGAATAGCAGTAATCATCATATATACATTAAAGTTATGGCAGTAACATTTAGAGCGGACCAATGGAAGTGACATAATTCCATCAATCATTGTCCAACCAAAAACAAGCTCAATTGTTTGTTTATTCATTTATTTTCTGCTCTTCTCTCTAGGATGACAGTAATGATGCCATCATTGTGTCATGTCCGAAAGACAGATTATAAGAAGCTTTACCATATGATATTGCAATTTTGCAAATAGATAAATAGTTCTGCTCTTTTTTAAGATTATTATTTTTTCTAATTCGTAAGCACTGAGAATGGGTCTTGAACCCATGATCTCACTCTCCACCTAAAACTTACGATTTTGTAACAACTCAATCTATTTTATAGTGTACCCCAACTAAAAGGTCAATAAATAAAGGGGACACTCTTCTGATACAAAAAGCAGCAACATCTCAAAGGACATAAGACCAGAATAAGTTGCAAAAAATGTATTGACTTCCATCTCAAAATGTTATTCCATCAGATCAGAAACAGTATGTCAGTCCCTTCTTTTTTATTTTTTAAAAATGCCAGTACCTTCTTGAAGTGCAGCAAATATGAATAAAAATGGTAAGATTATAAACATGAAGCAGACATGAAACTCAGTAGACATTAGTTTTTTTTTTTTTTTTTTAATAGGTAAATAGTAGTCATTTGTGGGAGAAGGAAACAAGACAAACAACCGAGAACTGATGTAAATGATAATTAGAGTTTGGAGATACTCCAAATGTAATATCTATACTAGTATTATACAAAAAGAAGCACTGAATCGGTGCTAAACTTTACTCGCTCTCATGCATCATATTAAAAAATAACCTCAAAATCAAAGTAACCTCCTCTTAATTGGTTTATTGGACATGTAGATAAAGTAACCACCCCATGTGATGCATCAACATCTCTAATCTCTATTGCAATTTCTCTAATGAATTTCACCAACCACAATAATCTTTCCTGGATATATCAAATTTCCTGATCTCACCATTGGAAAAATTGAGTTCCATCCAAAAATCAATCCAATGCTACTATGAAAACAATCATAAATTCTAACTCATTTTTCTTGCTGAATATCATAAAATGATATTTATTAAAAAAGAAACTCCAATTGTTTATCACTGAATGTGCAATAACAAAACCTGATACATCAAATTTTTATTTATTTTTTGATAAATAAAGAAATTGTGGTACACCGGGGGTGGACATGGTTAGCATACATCAAATATTTATGAGCAGACACTAAAGGTGAGACAGCTAGAAAAAATTGTCAAATGGAAAAAATTCCAATTGCACAACTGATAATTCACTCCAGGATCTATTTAGTCCCAAATTTAATTTCTTCAATATTTTACAATAACTTCAACTTGGATGATATCTTTCTTAAGGAGATAAAGAAAAAATGTCCAAATTCATATGCACTTTCAACAAGCATTCAGGTTTATGACCCAAAACTGCAGTAGACAATTGACTGACACATGTAATGGGTATGTGTGGTTTGCAGGAAAATATGGAAGATGGAAAAAGGGGGAGAGAATGAAGTTTTCCCTTGTTTCATATGGAAAACTCATAAATTTCCTATTCTTCCAGTTCTCTATCCCCCAATTTTTTATTCTCCCTATCAAACCAACCCATAAGGACCAGATACATTGGGTTAGTAAACCACCTTAGAAACTTCAAACCTTCCATGATCAAATGGAAAGGTTTATATGGGACTACAAGAAATATAAATGAAAAAGAGGAAGAAGATGAAAATGAGAAGAATAAAAAAGAAGCAATTATACACATCAGTAAAGATTAATAGCTCAGTAACCCTAATTTGCAGACTATTTAATGCCGTTTTGGTGAATTGATATTAGAAATTGTTGTTGTTTTCAGATAATAAGTCATAAACAAAGTTCATTCTCTCATCTGTCTCTGCCCTATGACTATGAGGACATAGAGATAATTCTCAGTCCATATCCCTTGCATGAACTTGAAGTAATTATAAAAAGAGAGGAGCAATGGGGCAACTCCAACATTCCAATCATTAAGAATGCCAGAGTCTTAATTGCCTCCACTTCCTCAAACATGAAATGAAACAATGAAATAAAGTACAATACAAGATACAAACATCCTGTCCAGATGTAATGAAATCTCTTAAATGCTTAGGCGAAGTCATTTTTTTCCTAAATGGCTTGTAGTTGCTAGTCATTTATTGTCCCAGAAAACTTCTTTTTATGTACAGAAAAATGCTTCTATAATTGAAGAAATTTATGTATACAATAATATCTCTAATCTTTCCCAAACCTCATTGACTCATTGACTATTCGGATAGCTTGGACAGTCAGGTAACCTACACATTAAACACTTGCCCGCACTGATTTTGTGTACTTTGCAAGACAGCCACCTTTGAAACTAATGTTAACTTAAATCACACCTCTAGGTAGATTCCAAAACAATATTGGCATCTTGTCTTCAACTATGCCTGATTGGCCAACTAGCATGATATATATGGTGTGCACGACTTTCTTTTTAAAAAATGGAAAATTAATAAAGGAAATTATAATTTTTGAAAGAACATCAAAGGGAGTGGCAAACTGTATAAACTGGGAGAGGGGGGGCATTTATAATTGTATATAGTGAACATATCCAAGGGTAGGTTTCAGTAGGACTACACAGTGATACAAAGAAATGCAAGTATGACATCCAGTAACCCCATTGGGCTGGGAGGGAAGGAAAGTGGGATCTGAATACAGAATACTCCATATAAAGCTCTTCAAACAAATTAAAAATCCAAAATAATCAGCATGAGTAATCAATCAAAAATACTAAAAACAGAAATATTAATACAAAAAAAAAAAAAAACTAAAGAAATTACCTGGATGTATGGATATGTATTGGCAGCTGCAGTATCACCAATAAGCATGGAATCACATTGAGAGGAGTTTCGAGCATTCTCTGCTTTTGACTGAACCTGAACAAGACCCCTATAGCAGTTCCTTGAATGCCCAGCCGATATACCTTTAGAAATAATCCTACTCCTAGTGTTCTTCCCTTTGTGTATCATCTTTGTACCCGTGTCTGCCTGCTGATAATTATTCGTCAAAGCTACTGAATAGAACTCACCCACGGTATCATCACCCTCCAAAATAACACTCGGATACTTCCAAGTGATGGCAGACCCTGTTTCCACTTGGGTCCAGGATATTTTTGAGCAATCCCCAGCACAAAGTCCTCGCTTTGTAACAAAATTATAAACCCCTCCATTCCCTTCCTCATCCCCAGCATACCAATTCTGCACTGTGGAGTACTTAATCTGTGCATCCTCAGCACAATACAATTCCACCACAGCAGCATGAAGCTGGTTTCTATCATATGAAGGCGCAGTACACCCTTCCAAATACTCCACAAAACTCCTGTCATCCGCAACTATTAATGTCCTCTCAAACTGCCCCGTTTCCAATGCATTAATCCGAAAATAAGTCGAAATCTGCATTGGACACTTGGTGTCCTTTGGAATATAACAAAACGAACCATCACTAAACACAGCCGAATTCAACGCTGCATAGTAATTATCCTCACTAGGCACCACCCTCCCCAAATACTTCCTAACCAAATCCGGGTACTCCCTAATAGCCTCTGATATCGAACAAAATATCACACCGGCCTTCTCTAATGTCTTCCTATGTGTCGTGGCAATCGATACACTATCAAGGACGGCATCAACAGCAACATTAGCCAATCGATTCTGCTCATTCAAAGGAACACCCAGTTTATCAAAGTACCTAATAAGTTCCGGGTCGGCCTCTTCGAGGCTATTCAAAGCAGGTTTCTTCTTGGGTGCAGAGTAATAACAAATATCTTGAAAATCAATAAGTGGGTATTGGTTATCAGACCACTTGGGCTCTTTCATCTTCAAAAATTTCTCATAAGCATTCAATCTAAACTCAAGCATCCAATCAGGTTCTTCTTTAAGTGAAGAAATCAATCTTATTGTTTCCTTAGAAAGCCCCTTAGGGATCGAATACGAATCTATATCTATATTAAAACCAAATTTCTTATCGTACTCTATGTTACGAAGAATTTCCTGGATTTTCTCACTAGCACTAGGTGTAGTTGTAGTTGTAGTCGTAGTTGAAATCGAAGACTTACCTGGTGCAGAAGAAGAAAGATTAGAACTTGTACCTTGACCCGAATACCCGACATCTGCCCGGACCTTGAAGAGCCTTGAAGTTGGGGTTTTGAGGTTTGGGAATTTTGGAATTTGGGGTTTTGGGTGAAACCCTTTTGGGAGATTATGTGAATCGTAGGTGGGTTTTGGAGAAAAGCCAGAAATAGTACCGTTAGCTAAGAGAGAAGCCATGGATGTGGTGTGGTTCAGACAAACGTGAGTGAAAGACATCAACACAAATATAGAATAAATATTTTGTTGTTTTCTTGGCCACAAATTCAAGGGGTCTCGTGTGTAGAACACAAACCTCGGCGGATGAGAACACGTGGCTGTAATTTCATGATTTTTTTTATTTTTTTTTTTTGAAGGCCCTGTAGGTTCCTGATGTTTCCATCAATTTCAAGACTCAAGTCAAGAGTGGTAAGAAAATTTCGGAAGCATATCACAAACAAACTGATCTGCCCATCCCCAAACACATTCATAATTTACTTCCAAGTTCCAACCCTACGTAAGTACGTAACCCAATTTATGTTTTAACTGATACTAAAATGGCGTTTTAGGCCTAATATTAATTTTAATACGAGTTTATGGGTTCCAGTTAGTTCAACTGGTAAAGTCTCTAATGGTTGTATAAGAGATCTGGAGTTCAATTCCTGTCTATACCAAAAATTGATTGGTGTCTTGGAATGATAATAAAGAGCTATCATCAAGAGCGGACGTCATAGGTTGAAACTTTCTCAAATTATTTTTGTTTTTTATTTTTAATACAAGTATCAAGCTCAAAACCGGCATTGTTTTAGTAATAGTAAAATTTGAAATAAAATATAAATAAATAAACTCTTGAACGGCATCATTTTAAGCTTTAATTTTAATTTTGAATCCTAAGTTAGATTTATTTATAGCTTCGCCCTATCTCTCTTATTAGCCTCCCCAGAACAGCATGTCTTCCCTTCAATCTCTTTCCTCACTCCTCAACCTCTGTCCCTTGCTATTACCATCCTTTACTACTCGATGCCACCATTCTTGAAATTTCTCCTCTCTTCTCTCTTCTTTGTAAGGGCTATTATCTCAGTTTCTCCCAAGTTTGCAATGCTTTCTACTAAGTTTGTTTGCTTTTGTTTTTATTTTTAATGGTTTTGTTTTATCTTTTTATGGGTTGAGTTTGGTTTTTTCCATTTGGGTTTTTGTGATTTGAGAGTGTTTGACTTTGCTTCTAGGGTTGTTTTTAGTTCACTCATGTTGTTTGATTTTGTTCTAGAGTTAATTTTTTATTTTATTTTATTTTTTTTCACTCATGCCTATTGTTTCCATGCTTTCTGTTTGATTTGTTTCTAGGGGTTGAAGATTGTAAATAATTTTTTTTTTTTAAGCTCATCCCACATAACCAAACTAATAGGCAATAGCATCGATCAAATATGGTGCAAGGCACCTTGTGTAGACCATTCTTAACACTTTACAAGTGAGATACAGTCAAACCGTTAGACATGAGGAGAAACCACAACTATAGGTGTGGTGTAAACCCCCCAACCCCTTCGCCCAAAACCAACTGAAAGTGCCTTAGTTTAAGGGATAGGGATAAAATGTTATAATTTTAATTTTTGACAAAAACACCATTTTGGTCCTTACATTTTGAGAGCAGTCAATTTGGTCCTTGCTGTTTTCAAGTCACAATCAATTTATTCCCTACTGTTAGATGGCTAACGAAATCTGCTTAAGTAGCAAACAGAATGCACACATAGCACAAATTAAAATATAAGTAGCCGTCCTACGTGTCTTAAGTGGTCCTTCCATGTCAGCCCTTCCAAATTAGCTTCCACCACTACTAGTCTCACGTCACCCTCACATGACCCACTTATCAACACCCTCAATTCCTCACTAAAAATGAACAAATCAAAATTTTCTATTAAAAAACACACCCACCGAGGAAACAAGTAATTTCAATTTATTGTGCTTAGATTTCTTTTCCTTTAATTTTTTCACTAACCAAACAGAAACCAAAACCACAAGCAAAATCTATAACAACCTAATACCATTGCATCTCCACCTACCGTGTGGATGATTGGAATGATAAAAAGAGACAAAGGGATAACTACTATGTTGGTGATTTGAAAAGAAAAAAAAGAAAAAAAGAAAAAGAAAAAAACCTTCATAACTTCCAATTTCAAACCCAAAAAAAAAAAAAAAAAAATCAAACAAACAAACAAAAACAGAAAACAAATCTAGGCAGAGATTCAAAGAAGAGAAGAAATAAAAAAACAAAAACCAAAACAAAACCAACCATATCCAAACCAAATAGTGCATAAGCAAAGAGAAAGAAAAAAAAAAAAAAAAAAAAAAATTCCAACTCAAACCCAAATCCAAACATAGCTTAAGCAAAAAACAAACAAATATCAAACTCAAACCCAAAGAAAAACCAAAATCCTTGAGAATTTATTTTTCATACAATATTAAACATATATCAATTTAAGAGAAATAATGAATATTTTATTTTTATATATTATTAATCATTTTTAAAAAAATTAAGAGTAATAATAGATAATAAAACAAATTCATTATTATTAAAGGATGTGCAGAAATTAGAATACAAATAAAGATTATAGATATTTATTAATTTTCAAATGGAATATTACTATTTAGAGCATGAATGTTTTCTTTGATTTGTGAAAGGGCATTCAATTCCTATTGTTCTCGTGTTTCGACTGTGTCCTGCATTTTTTTTTTTAAAATGACACCACTAGGACACACATGTAGAATTGTTTGAGGAGTATTAAGTGTCCAACATAGGTACGACACTCCAAATGAAGTGTCCATACTTTCTAGGGAGAACATTTCAAGTTTTCTACTTGCAAAACAGATATGGTTTTGGAATCAGCTTAATTTCCATTCTTCTTCTTATTTTGATTCCTTCCCTTAATGTAGAACAAGTTGTTTGAGGAAGAACAAACAAGTTACCTTCTAGTAGAAAAGACAGTAACACTATCAGTTGAAATGAAGATTTGCAAAAGAAGGAGATAAATGACAAATTGGAAAGTAGGGGTGTCAATTCGGTTTAATGTGTCGTTTCATGTCGTGTCGTGTCGTGTTCGTGTTCGTGTTCGTGTTCGTGTTGTGTCAAGAATGGGGTATTTGGCTAAATGACTCAATCCGAACCCGACCTATTTAATAATTTTGTCATGACCCTTCAACCCTAACATGCTTTTGTTGAGGAAGTGGGTTGACACAAAACTGACCCACTTGACGTGCTTAATAAACGAGTTGTGTTAAGTTGACATAAATGTAATACAATCCATTTTAACCTGTTTAATATTAAACAATTGAGTTGACATAAATTCAATCAATTTAATCCACGTTAAAAATAATCTGCTTAATATTTTTATAAATTTAATACAAACTTATAACATCAAAATATTTATTAAAAATACAATTTGAAAGTTAATAACAATATTAAATACTTAATGCATATAGTCCTAAAGCTCAAAATAACATCCAAATACAAAATATAATATCCACAAAACTCTCCAAATGCTAAGTATAAAAAATATAACATAGTTTTTGTCCCTCTTATCTTCTTATTCTTCTTTTTAAGTTTAAAATATAGGTTGGATATAAAAGGTATTTGGTGAATGTAAAATAAAATAAGTATTTATTTGTTATACGAGTTAAACAAATTGTGTTAAATGGGTCATTTTAGGTTGACATGAATAAATTGGCGTGTCAAACGTGTCCCGCTTATGACACATTTTTTATCATGTCACATCAGGTCGATCCATATGACCCGAACCGTTAAGGCCAAACCCTAACTCGTAAAAACCCATGCCATGTTTGTGTTTTGTTCGCAAGTCGTGTCAAACATTTTTATACAAAGGATTATTGCTAAATTCACATAAGGATTATTGCACTGATTAGGTTAAAAACTCTTAACTTTTGTTTTCGCTCTATCATTTCATATCCTATTAAGTAGTAAGGATTATTGTGATTTTCGTACCTACCAAGTGTCTTTCCAACTTTCAGATACATCATTCCAGAATGAGAGGTGCTACGTCCACAACATTTTCACAACAAATTGTAGATGAAAAGTTGTTATTGGTTTTAATTTAAATTCACAATTTAAATTACTTTTTTACTTATTCGTAACAACCAATAACAACCTGTCACTTAGGATTTGTTGTGAAAATGTTGTGAACATAGCATTTATCTTCCATAATTGATAGATCACTCGAGCATGGTTTTGGTAAAATCTTGTGAAATTTGAGGGTTATTACTTTTTATGTTGCTATTATCTTTCTTAAAAAAAATCATGTTATTCCCTTTTAATTTATGGATATGTTAAAATTAATGACAAGGCAATTTTTACTTAAAGGTTATAGTATTTTAGAATTCCTTTTTCGTTTCTTTTTTTAAGTATTCCATATATATATATATATATATATATAGAAAACACATGCATATATAAAAAAAAGTTTGTTATCGGGTGTCTTTAGAGTATTTGTTAATGAACCATTTAAGAAAAGTTTTATTCCACTTTTATGAAAAATATAAAAATTGTCAACAAAGTCAGTTTTTTTTTTTTTAATTTTTTTCCTAAAAAGTTTCTAAAAATATTTCATAAATCAATGCCCTTAAGGCATTTATTAACTTTTTCCTGTATAAAAAAATCACACATATGTATAAAGGTTAGAAGACACAATTAGTATATTTAGCATTTTGGTTTTCTTTAAATTTTTACAATTGTTTTTATGAGTCTGAATTTGGTAAGGATGAGATGCAAAACCCATGTTTTATATCATCCAATAACATATTGTAACATTAGTTTTTTTACTTAAAATTCAATACATCTTATTACACCTACTACATCTTAATAAACTCCCAATTTGGTTGAATTTTCAGATGGGTATTAGAATTGATTTGGTGTGGTTATGCTTATTCTTTAAGCGGAAATGCTATTTTTGTCCCTACATTTCACCCTATTCCCACTTTGGCCCCTACATTTTATTTTTATTGCTTTCAGTCCCTATTTTGAAAAACGCGTTCCGTTTTGATCCTACCGTCATCTCTCTAATGGAAATATCCTATGTGGCTAACGGAGTGCACTGTTGGTAATCAAAACGCCTACGTGACCATTAAAATAATAATAAAAAATTTTAATTTGGCATTTAAATAATACCACATCAGCATTTTAATATAAAAAAAGCCACGTCATTCTTTTTTATTTTCTTTAATTATTTTAAAATAAAGTAAAATTTTAGTTATTATTTAATTATTTAAATAATAATGAAATAATTAAGATAAAATTTTCTTTTCTTTTTTGTTCTTTGTGTTCGTACTGTTCATGTTTGTTGTGTTTTTAGTAAATTAATTCTTATTTTATTTTCTTTTCTTTGCTTTTCCAGTACTTTCTTTATAACCAAAAAAATCAAAATTCAAAACTTAGATCAAACAATAATCAACATACACCAACCAAAATCCTGAAATCAACATACACCCACCAAAATTCAAAACCCAGAAATTAACATAAACCAACAATCAAACCTAGAAACAGATTTGCATATGCAAAAATTTGAAACCAACATACACCCTTTAAAATCAAAAGATTTGCATCCCCTTTGTTCACAAAATCAGATCCAACTTGGAAGCACACCGATCTCCACCATTCTCTCGAATCCACCCTTTGGAATCACAACCCACAAATCCACTACAAATTAGTGCACCAATCCGCCATAAACCCACAAACCCAGATCTATACCACAGAGTTGAGAGATAGAGAGATGAGAGAGAGACTTACCAATCTGGGAGAGAGAGAAAACAATCTGTGAGAGAGAGAATCGAGAGATAGAGAGAGTTTCAGCCATTTGGGTCTGAGTTTGAGCGAATCATGAGATAGAGAGAGTGGGTCGATTAGAGAAAGAAAAGAAAGAACCACTGTCGGTTGTGGTGGTGGCGGCAGTGGTGATGTGCAGAGGAGGTCGGCCATGGAGTTAGAAAGAGTTGTGAGAGTTTTGGAAGAGAGGGAGGGGGAAGGTTTGAGAATATTTTAGAAGGCAGGGGAATCGGTTTGATAAGGTAGTATTGGGGTTTGAAGTTTTTCTTCTGAATGTGTGGGTGTGTGAAAATTCTCTGGGTTTGTGAATGAGAAAATTTTGAGTTTGGTTGCCAAGAAAATACATGAAAAGAAAAGAAAAGAAAGACAAAGAAAAGGTAAGAAAAAAAAAATGATTGATTTACTAAGAATATGAGTCATGTTTTGGGGAAGAACACCAAGATGATGTTATTCAAAAAAATTAATGAAAGGAATATAAAAATTAATTTAATTATCTTTTTTTTTTAAAAAAAAATTAGAAATTGAGAATTTTGTTTTAATTTTTTTTCTATATTGTTTATTCATTTATTTATTTAAATGCTGACATGGAATTTTTTAATGTTAACTAAAAATTTTATTATTATTATTTTAATGGTCATGTAGGCGTTCTGAGTGCCAATAGTGCATTCTGTTAGCCATATAGGATATTTCTCTTAAATAACGGTAAGGACCAAAACGGAACGCATTTTTCAAAATAGGGACTGAAAGAGGTAAAAATAAAAAGTAGGGACCAAAGTGGGAATATGGTGAAAATGTAGGGACGAAAATAGTATTTCTGCATATTTTTTAATATGTGATAAAATGATGTGGTATGTTGGAATTAAAAGGTGTAAAACTTGAGTTTTATACTACATCCTTACAGAATTTAAACTCAATTTTTATTGCTTATCATTTTAATAAGTTGTTAATAATTCTTATGATTTTTTCTTATACATCAAAGCATCCTTATAGGATTTAAACTCTATTTTTATAGCTTATCATTTTAAAAAGTTGTTAATAATCCATAATGGTTTTTTCTTATACATCAAAACATAGTATATGTACTAATATGATTCTTGTTCTTCTAAAGCAAATAGCCGTTTAGGAATAAAATATGGTTGAATTTTTTTTTTTCTCATAAACTTTTTCTTTAATTTTAATTCCTAGGCTAGATTTCTTTTTCTGCAGTACTTCAGCTAGCCAATTTTTTGTTTTTCAAAAGGCTCATTGGGTTAAGAAAAAATTTTGGAGCATTCAATTCAAATTTTATATATATTTTCAAAAACAATCAAGCTATTGACATTAATATACAATTTTACAAGAATATTGCTATACTCTTAATACTTTTAAATTTATTTACTTTAAGGGTTTGTTTGGAATACGCTTATTTTGCTAAAACTAAAATTTTTTTGCTGAAAGTACAGATAAAGGTAAAAGTTAACTGAAATAGTACAATGGAACTCATGAATAGTACCAAAAAGTGTACTGAGACCCATGAATAATAGCAAAAATAAGCTGAATAGAAAAATAAGTTAGCAAAAATTATTTTTGCCAAACGGAGGCTAAGTAATCAAGTTAAATATGAAATTTTTATGTATTTAGATTAATATATAATTTTTATTTATTTAGATTAGCCTTTTATGTTAGTGAGAGCTTTATGCACGGGGTGCAACATTTACATTAATCTCTAATTTTCATTATTAGTAAGCCAAACATTTGCCAAGAGCTTGTAGGTTGTAGCTCAATTGACACATCTTAACGTTTCTAATAAACATTGGTTCAAATCCTTCCTCCCTATTGTTACTATTAAATTTATCAAATAATAAAACAAGCCAAACTTTCACTATAAATTAAACCCCCCCCCCCCCCCCCCCCAACCCCCCCCCCCCCCCCCCCCCCAAAAAAAAAAAAAACTAGGCAAAAACACCGTTTTAGTATCTACATTTTAGGGTCATGGTCAATTTGGTCCCTACATTTTGGTAACAGTCAATTTTGTTCGTATTATTTTCATTTTACACTCACTTTGATTCCTACCATTAACTCACTAGCGGAAAATGCTTACGTGGTAAACGGTTTGCACATTTGGCTTGCCTAAAATTAAATAAGATGCTGACGTGTCTAAATTTTAGTGCTAGCACTAAAGTTGTGGGTTTCTAAAAGAAAAAGTGAAACACTAAAGAAAAGGAAAAAAAAATATATATATATATATATATATATATATATATATATATATATATATATATATATATATATTCAACCACTAAAATTTAGACACATCAGCATCTTATTTAATATTTTAATATTAGGCATGCCAATTGTTATGTAGATATTTTTTGTTAATGAGTTAATGGTAGAAACCAAATTGAGTGCAAATTGAAAGTAACATGGACCCATTTGACTATTATCAAAATATAGAGACCAAATTGACTTTAACCCAAAAATGTAAGGACTAAAATGATGTTTTCGCCTAAAAACTATACAAAATAGAAAGAGTACAAAGATAGTGGAGAAATGCTAGAGGATTTGTATTCAACAGAAGAGGGCAAAAGAAAACAGTAAATGTATCATAGCACTATCATAGCATGAAATTATAGATCAGATCCTATACGTGACACTAATTAAACATCTAACACTTCTACATTCATAACACTATCTAATTGTTTTTTACTCAATTTTCCATTTTACGTTCACCACATCTTGTGCTAGACATTTAAACTTAACAACATATTATGCTATACTTGGAGGCCGACATCCATCTTAGAAGATGCCAACCAATTTGAGTGTTTAGGATAACCATATCAGCATTCAGCACCTCTATCAGGCAAATTACTTCAACCACCATATAAAAACACAATCAAGAAATTGCAAAATTACACGAATATACAGATACTTAAAACATGCTCTACAGCACAAGGCATGCTAAAATTAATGATTGAGTTAATTTTCTTTTTCCATTCCTAAACAAACTTAATCCAAATTATATAGAAACAGTTACTACTGCTACTACTAATTGCATTGTCAGGCACAACTACAGAATTATCACAGTAAGAACCCATATCTCATTCTAACATTTCTTGAAACATATAAACAAACAACTTTCCAAGTATGCAACGCCTCTATCATTTCGACATAAAAGAACCCGTATTCATTGATGACAGAAGGTTACTAAATAGGCATAAAAATATATATAATTCTTAACGATAAAATTCATCTGGTTGCCAAAAACTATATATATTTCAATATATATATATATATATATATATATTGCATTGTCAGACACAATTACAGAAATATCACAATAAGAACCTTTTCTTTTTTAGCGTTTCTTGAAACATGTACACAAACAAGAAACAACTTTCTCAAGTATGCATCACTTCTACCATATCCGCATATAAGAACCCATATTCACTTGATTACAGAAGGTTACAATTACAAAACATGCAAAAAGTGTATATAATTCTCAAAGATAGAAACCATTTGGTGCCAAAAGTATATATATTTCTTGGATATGAAAGAAACCAAAAACTTAAAATCCAACGCAGTTCATTATTTGGGACACAAGAAAAGCAAAACTCACCAGTCCAGGAAGCCTGAATCCAGGAAAAGAACCAGTTGGGTCCTAAGAGAAAATTAAAGAGAATTTATATTATTCAAGAAAGTTTCTTGGAGCGAATTTGGGAGAGAAAGAAAATAAGTGAGAAAAATTTATTAAAATTGATTATTGAGTTGCGTTTTCTTTTTCCGTTTAATTCAAAGCAGTTCATTATTCGGGACACAACAAAAGCAAAACTCACCAGTCGACGAAGCCTGAAACCAGAAAGAACCCGCTGTGTTCTTCTAAGGGGAAATGAAAGAGAATTTACTTAATTCAAGAAAGTCCCTTGGAGAGTAGAGGGAAAAAGAGATAATTTTAGAGAGAACAGTGAGAAGTTATAGTTTACTAAAAATTCTATGGATTACAATTAAGCGTATTTATACAAATTTTTTGTAAGGCTTATTGGCTTATATTACTTAATTCGATTCTTTATATGAATTATTATGTGATTAATTAGTATAAAAAAATATAACACGTGTTTAATTAGTATTTCTCTATCTCTGTTCTTCTATATATAAAACAGAGACCCTATGCCATTAGAAGGTTGTTGGCTACCTTTCGAAGTGGTTATGACTCAAAAACAAAGCTTGATCTCCAATTTTTTGCATCTTCACCCATTCAATCTTCAAAAAATTTAGCTTATAAACTTCATATTCATTGGATGAAGTTTTATGAATCATCAGCAGTTGTTCATCAATAACCGCAGTGGCCAAGTGAAAATTACAAGTTCAAAAGCTTTTTACTTCCAGCAGGGTCACATGAGGATGAGAATTCAAATTTAGTACACCAATTTCAGCATAATCAATTATGACGTATATCTTACCCTTGAAGACTACTCCGTCAATAATCGAAGGAATGGGCTCACCGCTCACGAAAGCCAATAAATTTATCTCTAGAATCATACACAGTCCAGTTGATATCTGTGGATCTACAAAATTGTAAATATGGGCCACATCCACCAAAAGTTAATGAGTACAATAACAAACGCTGGCAAAGGCGTAGCTAAAGAAGCTAGGATGAAACGATCGAGAACAGAGATTGGGAGGGTTAGGGAAATGAAGTTCACGTCTTGTAAAAGGATTTAGGGGCCAAATTTGCGAATCTTCAGTTTTTTTCTTGTCTTTCATGACCAAGCATCCACAAGTTACCCTTGTACACAATTTTCCAATAAGGTTGGGCAGTTTTGCCATGTAAAACCTGTGATTAAAGATGCTACAGAAGTAACAAGCTCTCTTAGCATTCCTTGCATAAGAAGATAAAAGTGGTAGTTGGGATGCCATAAACTCTTGCTTGTTCGCAGCAACATATAACCTCCATCCTTTGCAGAGACAGCCAAACATGAGATTCACGGAGCAAAGCCAAACAGTTTAAAACTTGCTCCGAGGTGCAATAAAAAAAATTAAAAATAAAAAAAACCCAGAGATATTTACAAAGCGTATAGACCAGTATGGTTCTATTCATTTAATTAACATTTCTTCAAATGTAGAGTACTCACGTTAAATATGAATACACAAACAATTTTCTCAAGCATGCACCTATTCCACCATATCCACGTAAAAAACCCACATTTGTTTGATTACAAATGGGTATAAAACATACATAAAAAATTGTATATAGCTTTTGAAGATACCTTGATAATTTGTGTTTTCAAGTCAATTTTATATAATTCGGCAAATGCTTTTTCTCTGTTCTTCCACCACCAGAGCAAAATCTCATTTTACATTCATAATAAATTGCAAAAATCTAGTACCACAAAATAATGTACAACTTTTGTCACAACTCTCCGTATGGTTGACTGTGATTGGTGGAGACAAAAAATAGTGGGTCCATATAAAAGTGATATACAGCCAGTAATAGTTAAAAGTTAAAACTTGCCCCAATGTGAAATATAAAAAAAAAATTAAAAAAAAAAAAAAACCCAGAGATATTTACAAAGCGTATAGACCAGTATGGTTCTATTCATTTAATTAACATTTCTTCAAATGTATAGTACTCACGTTAAATATGAATACACAAACAATTTTCTCAAGCATGCACCTATTCCACCATATCCACATAAAAAACCCTTGTTTGATGACAAATGGGTATAAAACATACATAAAAAATTGTATATAGCTTTTGAAGATACTTTGATAATTTGTGTTTTCAAGTCAATTTTATATAATTCGGCAAATGCTTTTTCTTTGTTCTTTCACCACCGCAACAAAATCTCATTATACATTCATAATAAATTGCAAAAATCTAGTACCACAATATAATGTACAACTTTTGTCACAACTTTCCATATGGTTGACTGTGATTGGTGGAAACAAAAAATAGTAGGTCCATATAAAAGTGATATACAACCAGCAACAGTTTGGCATGTAGAAGAGTTGTGCCAAAAATAGTGAGTTTGTTTATGGTATTAGAAGAAGAGAAGTGACATGTTTACAATATTTTCACAATATATTGTAGGTAGTTAATTTGAAACTACCATTGAAATTACTTTTTTCTTTACCAATAACAACACGTAATAACTTATTATTTAAAATCTGTTTTGAAAGTGTTATAAAAATATTGTAAAATAACATTTCTCTTAAAAATACTCCATAGAGGTGTTAACCCAGCGTAAGTTAAAAGAAATTAAAAAGAATTACACCGGACCACAACTCAAATCAAGATTAATGTCAGCTTCAAAAAAAAAAAAAAAAAAAATCAAGATTAATGTAAAATGTTGTGTTAATAGACTTTCTCATATTTTCTTTCATAGACATTATAACCATTTTGTTAAACTCCTTTGACTGGCTACTTACATGTGTTACACGTTCAAAAGAATCATCATATTTTCTTAAATTTCTGCTCCAAGTCATCCATTTTCACTAGAGCTGTACTTAATTCATCGAGGCAATTCCATCTTGGGCAAAAGAATCATCATTAATTAAGAAACACTTGTGCTAATAATTTTGTAAGTGCCATATTTGCGTCCTTCATTTTTTCTTATCTATAGGATTTACTCATCACCATCAACATTGTATTTGAGGCCATATAACATTAATGGTCATGGCCTTATGGTTTGACTCCCATCTCCCCCTCATTCATGTTTATAAGCTTACCATTTTTATTCATACTAGTTACAGACCCGCGTGATATGCGGAAAAATATGATATGATTATTTTTTATTGGGTAATTATTGAATTAATATATTAGATTGTATATTATTAAAAATTCAATATGTGTTATTTGAAATTATGTTTTTGAATTAGAAATTTTGTGTAGTGTAACAAAATATATTTTGTAGTCAGGTATTATATATAGTGAGATATGTATGAAAACACAATGCAATAATTTTATTTTTTTAAAAAAATTGATAATGTGAGAACTATTAGACCAAGTTGTAACTATGTATAGTTTGTTTATTACTACACAGATGTATGAGATTTAACTCTTATAGATATATTTTTCTCAAAAACATAGATCCACGTCTCTTTTTTCATCACAAATAAAACTAAGTGAAAAAGTAAATAAAGATAATTATGCAATAGATCATTATCAATAAATCATTTATTATAAAGTAGAAATATAAAATAAAATAAAATGCAAAAAGAAAAAGTTCCTTAAGTATCTATACATAAAAACATTAATAGCATAATGATGCTATAAAGTAAATTATATTTTATCTTATTCTCTTTTTGGCATTTTTAGTAAAGATGGTCAACTAAACAAAGTAAAAGCTTACCAAGAAAGTTCAGATTAACTAAAAATTTGATGGTGGAGATGCTAATTATTTATAATAAGATGACCAAAATAAAAATAACAAATAGATTTGAGAAAAACATATAAGATTTCTAAAATAAATTTTACCAAACACATGGGATGCAACAATACAAAATTACTATCCTGAATATTTTTTTTTTTACTTTTTTGATACTCTACAAATAAAAAAACTTTGTTCACTTTTTGTCACAGTATAGACTATAGAGCGATTACAAAATAACAAAAAGTCAAAGAACTTGTAAAAAATGCTTTCTATACAAAATTCTAGTAGAAGGGAGACTAATAGGCCCTCCACTTTCTTTAAGACATAGGGGATTATGAAAGACCATACATCCATTACCTACCCTTTTATCTTTCTCAAATTCACATTACTAAAGAAGTATATGAAGCTAAAAATATTGTGAATACATCTCTTTTCAGTGGAAGTCCATTGGTAGGCACATTCAAATTCGTAACCATGTATATTTTTGTTTTGATATAAACTCAAATATCTATTTAAAAAAAAAAAAAAAAAAAACTACATATCAACCCAAACCAAAATTTAACCAAAGCTATAAGAGTGATTTGTGATAGGAAATTTAAAAAATACAGCACAAAAAAATTAAATAAAAACCCATCAACCTAAATTAAAGTTATAAGAAAGAACAAAAATCAAGCAAGAGAAAGAGTACTTACAATTTTTGTATGGAAAAAAAAATGGATTGAATCGAATAAATGATATCAAATTTATACAAAATAAGATGGGGAGAAGAAGAGTTAAAATATAAGAATGAAGAAATGAGGAAGAAAGTTTAACAGTAAAGAGTAGTAAGGAGATAAAGAGGTAAAGAGAGAAGAGAAAGGTTGGAGGAAGAGAAGAAGAGTTTTTTTTTTTTTTTTCTTTTCTTTTCTTTAGAATAGGAAGATGAAAAGTTTAAATATTCAATTACTTGAAATTAGAAAGAAGAAAACGAAAAATTGAAATCAATTTGGATAGCTAAATATAGTTAAACATTTTCATCTAATGAATTGTAACGTTTGTAATGAATAGTAAACATGTGCATATATCCACTAAATGATAATGAATTATTCAATTTTAACAATTACTTAAAATTAGAAAGAAGAAAATGAAAAGTTGAAATCAATTTGGTAGCTAAATAGTCAAATATTTGCATTTGAAACAAATGAAATAGTAACATGTTCAATGTTAATGGAGTGCATTAACATGTTTGTCCATTAACTATATTTAATTATTTTATGTAAAATAAAATAGAAAAATCATAAAGGAAAAAAAAAAAAAAGTATGACGTGACTGATGAGGTGACTCAACAAGAGTATAGAAACATTAAATTCTACGTCTCAACTTTTAGTTATATATAGATTTAAAACAAATGAATAGTAACATGTTCAATGTTAATGGAGTGCATTAACATGTTTGTCCATTAACTATATTTTATTATTTTATGTAAAATAAAATAGAAAAATCATAAAGGAAATTAAAAAAAAAAAAGTATGACGTGGCTGATGAGGTGGTTCAACAGGAGTATAGTAACATTAAATTTTACGTCTTAACTTTTAGTTATATATAGATTTGCTTCACTTCAAGAAGATACTGACTTACTGTTTCTGATCTGATGTAACAACATTTTGAGATGGAAGTAATACATTTTTTGCAACGTATTCTGGTTTTATGTCCTCCTGAAATGTTGCTGCCTTTGTATCAGGGGAGTTGCCCTCTATATTTATTGACCTTTTAATTGCGGTACACTTTAAAATAGACGGAGTTGTTACAAAATCATAAGTTTTAGGTTGAAAGTGAGATCATGGGTTCAAAACCCATTCTCTGTGTTTACGAATAAGAAGATTAATAATCATAAAAAAAGAGCAGAAGTATTTATCTATTTGCAAATTGAAAATCATAGGATAAAGCTTCTTATTATCTGTCTTTCGGACATGAGCAGAAAATAAATACGAGTAAATAAATAATGATATAATATGTTTTCTCCATTGATAAGAATAATACTCGTCAAGGACATAATTTTCCTATTCTTCCGGTTCTCTATTGACAATTTTTCAAATAAAAATATATCAAATATAAAATTTAAAAAGTGAAAGTAGAAAAAAAAAATGTAATAGCGAGATCTGACGCCATTTCATACAGATAGAGATTCAAAATTGTCAATCACAAAAATGCTGTGGCCGTGTGCGCGCGTAAAAGAGCACCTCTTTTTTGTGCGGATATAGCTCCAGCAGTTTGTGGACAAAAAAAGTTGATTTTTGTAGCAGAAAGAGTCAACTAGAATTTCGCATGCATTACATTTACAATTTTTTTTTTTTTTTTTTTAAAATTCTGCCGTAAGAGATTCTTTGATTATGCTTGTAATTCCATCCGCCCTTTGTTGTCCATTTTCTGTTTCTTTTTCTTCTACCTGCACCGTGTGTTACAAACAATGGCTTTAAGCTGGGCTTGCCTTGCTATTCTTCTCTACCTTCTTCCTATTTCAGTGACTGCGGTGCCTGGTGGTTTTCTGGCAGTAAACTATTCTACTTTGTGGACCAACAGTTTTTCTGCTCCCGATTCTGTGAAATTCGATGATGGATCATTTGTGACAATCATACTTTCCTGTGTATCACCCGATCTATACTATGGTCATGATGTTTGTGGTTGTGGCTTCTTCTACAATCGAACAAACAACAGATCTGTTTTTGCTATTTTTATTCTGTATTACGAAGAGGGCAATTGTAAGGGATCGGATTATCCCGAAGTAGTATGGTTTGCTAACCCAAAGAATCCGGTTAGCCTTGATTCGACCTTACAGCTCACTTCGGAAGGAGGTTTGGTGCTAGAAGATGGTAATAGAAGTAGAGCGTGGTCAACAAACATCGGCAACAAATCTGTGGTTGGCCTAAACTTAACCGACGACACCTGCAACCTCATGCTGTTGGATGACAAGAATGCAACAATTTGGCAATCTTTTGATCACCCAACGGACACGCTGGTTCTTGGCCAAAAGTTTCTAAGAGGTCAGCAACTCACTAGTGAAGAAGGAATGTTTTCATTCTCAATCACTAGTGAAGGTTTGTTTTTCTATATCAATTCTAATCCTCCTGATATCTATTATTATTATCCTTTTAGTAATGTGAAATACAATTACTCTCAATTTCTGAATCAAAGCTTCGCTATCTTCGAAGTTGATTATCCATCACCTGGCATAGCTGTTGGCCTAACCAGTACTGCAAAGTACATGAAACTTCGGCCTGACGGACACTTGAAAGTGTATGATGGAAACTGGTATGAAGTCGATGATTTTTTTCAAACTGGATATTGGTTACTGTGGTTATCCTCTGGTTTGCGGCAATTATGTTATTTGTACAGATGAGCAGTGTAGTTGTCCGCTACCCATAAATGGAACAAACTATTTTCATCCCATCAATGACAGGCTACCAAACCTTGAATGCTCTCTAGTTACTCCCTTGTCTTGTGACACGAACAAAAATCACATTCTTATAGAGCTCCAGAACATCACATACTTTTCCTTTCGAAAAGGCCTCCCAGATGTACATCCAGACTATCAACACATAAGTTTAGAGAGTTGCAAACAGTCTTGCTTAAAAGTCTGTTCGTGCAAAGCTGCTATTTATAATTCGAGCAACCGTGTTGGGAGCTGCTATTTACGATCCCAAATTTTTCCTTGATGTGCGCTGATGAAAGAGATTTAAGAGAAGAAACTTACTTTAAAGTATATATCAAGGTGCAAAATGTTCCTCTTCCTCCTCAGCAACAAAAACATTGGCTTGGATTTATATTGGGATCCAACCTAGCATTTGTTCCATTTCTTTTAATTGGATTCTTTGTTTTTAAAGTTTGGAAGAAGGAAACTGCTGATGAAGTAGAGGATTATTATTTCGATCATGTACCAGGAATGCCCGCAAGGTATTCTTATGATGATTTGCAAGCAATAACAGCAAATTCTAGTAAAGAGCTCAGTGAGGGAGGATTTGGTACAGTTTTTGAAGGGACTCGAATTGATGACACAAAAGTTGCAATGAAGCGTCTTGATGGTTTTGGTCAAATTAAGAAATCATTTTTAGCTGAAGTTGAGACAATTGGCAGCATTCACCATTTTAACTTGGTAAAACTGATTGGATTTTGTGCTGAGAAATCTCATAGGCTTCTTGTTTATGAGTACATGTCTAATGGGTCTTTAGACAAATGGGTATTTCACAAAAATCCTGAGATGTTGCTTGATTGGCAACATAGAAAGAAGATCATCCTTGATACAGCAAGGGGACTAACTTATTTACATGAGAAGTGCAGACAGAAGATAGTTCACTTGGACATAAAACCCCATAACATCCTTTTAGATGAGAATTTTAATGCAAAAGTCTCTGATTTTGGGATGTCTAAACTAGTTGATTGAGATCAGAGCCAAGTTGTAACAACCATGAGAGGAACTCCTGGCTATATGGCTCCTGAATGGCTGAGTTCGATAATTACAGAAAAAGTAGATGTATATAGTTTCGGAGTAATGCTTTTGGAGTTATTACGTGGAAGGAGAAATTTAGATTGCTTTCAATCAGAAGAAGAAATGCTTCTATTTGATCTTTTTAGGAAAAAGATTAAGGAGGAACGATTATTGGATCTAGTTGATAAGAATAGTGGAGATATGCAATTACATGGTGAAGATGTTGTAAATATGATGATGGTTGCCAATTGGTGTTTGCAATTTGATTTTACAAAGAGGCCTTCCATGTCTATGGTGGTTAAGGTCTTGGAAGGTGTTGTGGATGTTGAATTTTTTTATATTATTTTTTTCATGAATCCACCTTTACCAAACACGAGAGCTAGAGTTGATAACCAGGAAGCGCACGTTATTGCTACTACCCTAGAATTGCCACCAGTTCTATCAGGACTGCGGTGACTTTTCAGTGTCTTTCAATGTTTGACAAATGAGGTAACTTCGGTACTTCTAATAAATTCTTTCACCTAATAACTAATATTGTTGGTGTAAATTTTGACGATAACTTCAACCTAAGTCATTCGTGTCTATGATTATTGGCAATAGCTTGGTTTCTCTGTTAGTAACATATATGTTTATTTAACATTGTGGGTATTTATTACGCAACATAGTAAGTTTGCAGAGAAGTTAGAGTCGTATTGTTTATAGTTATTTTTTTTTCGGCAATCTAGTAAACTCTTCTTGTTTAAATCACATGAGTATGTTGGAAATATGTGATCAAGTTTGTATATTGAAGTTCCTATGATTAGAATAACGGTTAAATGGATAAATTAATTATTTTCCATTAATTTAAATTTTTGAGACAAGTAGTAAAAGTTAATATATCATAAGTAAGTGATCCTATATTTGAATCTCATCTTCACCCAAACCTAAAACCCCACTTTTAAATTTTAAAAATGTTAGGCCACACAACTTGAACTATTACGATACATAATAAGATTATGTGGTTTTTGGTCTCCTGAAGCAGTAGGCAGCAAAAATAACTTTATCGAAGCATGTCAGTTACAACCTATTAAGCAGGAAATTTTTAATTCTCTCTCTCTGGAGAGAGATAAAGGGAGAGAGAGAGGGGGAGGTCTCTTGATGCACATTAGCGCCTCTATGCTAATGTGTGCTTGAGGCTCATCAACTCTGTACAGAGCAGAGCCTTTTTGAGATCTAAGAGCATTTTTGAGATAGGGGATAGTAAGATTTTACTAATTGGTAGTGCGACCATACCATCAAAAATAATTATAATTTAAAAAATAAATAATCACTGCTAATGCTCTCGGAGTCTCTCAAATTTTATTTATTTTTAGATGAATGGCCAGTCAAGACTCAAGACACGCAGCTGAAGCTGCACAAATACATCCAAGCACCAACACATAACATCGAACGAACCATCTCAATGGAATAGTGGTGATACTGTTTAGGAGAAAAGGGTATTGATGAGGAAATGGGATTAGAGTAGGAATTGACTTATTTGAGGAGTCACCCTCCAAAGTTCAGAGGTAAGAGGATAATTAGAGAAGTTGAGAATTGAGAGAAACTATATTATTATTTATCAATGTCCATTTCTGGCTTGAGTACAAGATCTTATGGCTGGTTACGAATGGTATAGGCGTATATCTCATTAGCCCATCAGGTTACAGATCTATTAACTAAGCTATAACAACCTGATTTAGTAAGTACTACTTAAAGAGCTTAACAAAACTTAACAGTGACTGCCACTAACAACCTTGCTCTAACAGACCTACACCAACAGATCATACATTAGCTATGCTCCTGTTAAATTGCAGCAGCTAGCATCACTGCTCCTATTCTTGCATCAGCTTGGATCACAGCTCCTGTGTTGCACCAGCTTCATGAGATAACACTCAAAGCTATACCAATCAGCAAAAGTGAGAGAACATATCCTATGTGTGGTAAGTACAAAGTGGCATGCCACAGTGAAAACTTCTGCAGAAACAGTCAAGATTTCAGTTTACTTGCCAAGCAAAAAAGGAAAAAACCGCTTAATGAATAAAGATTTCAGTTTACTTGCCAAGTACAAATAGAGGCATCTTCGAATAACAACATGGCACTTTGGTTACCAATTGAGACTTGACCTCAATGGCTTGTATTTCACTTTCCTCATTCTTGAGTCGGCCTCAAATATCCTAGCATTACTTCAACGCAAAACATGATATACAACAAACCCCATACTAGTTTACACAACTTCAGACTTTTCCCCTTCAGATCATGCAAACCCCATTCAACAAGTCTGGACCATCTCAAACTCAGGCTTCCTAATTAGCACCTCTTCATAACTTCTTTCCAGATTCTTTTGGTAGACTCACACATAAGGAGCCTGCAATAAACGCAGAGAGTCACCTTTGTAGCCCCATTTGAGTAATATATCTCGGGTAGCCAATCTATTCGTAATAGCAAACCAATTGATAAAGGCATGTCTACGAATTGCAACTGAGAACCAAATTAGTTTCCACCAGTGTCTCAAATTCCTGCCATACGACCGCCAATCCCCTCAAATTTCTGTCATAACCGCAACTCCTTCCCACTATGGATGCTCTTCCACCTATCTTGCCTATCCACAATCTCCAAATCCACATCCAAAGGTTATCTTTGGGAGGTTTCAAAGACAACATTGCTGTGAATAGTCAGAAATCAGAATTCGATTTTACCTTCAGCAAAATAATAAAACGGCAACTTCTTTGATGATATGATCATATTATAATATATTTTTTATAAAGTGGTACCTATCAGCCTAAGTTATAGGGGCCAAAAGCCTTTTGCTTCAGTGGTACCACCAAGTTTCCTCCAATGGAAGAACCTAGATTCAAATCCTCCTCCTTCGGTTTGTTGTAAGAAAAAAAAACAGGCTCAAGTTGCACAGCAGAGAATGTCAGTGCAACGAAGTGAAAGTTCAAAATGTGATGGTGCATTTTATCTAAAATGATTCTCAATCATGTGTAATCTAATATCAACAATTTATAACAAAAATAGTAGAAGCAGCCAAAAAAAAAAAAAAAAAGAATGATTCTTGAAGAAATTAATGCTTATTTTTCTGTTATTATCTTGTGGGTTTTTTTCTTCTCCAATAGCGACTACCAAAACATTCGAACAATTACAAGTCAAACAGACAAGATACAAAAAACAATGGTCACATAAAAGCCACATGCCATTGACTCCAACCACCACAAACAGATTTCGAGACAAGGGTGATGGTATTGGAGGCACTTTCTGACTTGCATTGTGTGTAAAGTGTAAACAGACCTTCCATCAGTAATAGTTATGCATTTTCAGAAGCAGACGTGCAAAAAAACAAAAAAGTGCGTGTGGAGAGGGAGAGAGAGCACTTTGATATCAGTTCAACAACCATCATAAGTTCTGCAGAACTTGTTTCTATGCCTCCAAAACCATCTCATCTAGAATAGCGTGTATCTGTCAAAAACATAGGGAAACAAAAAAATCCAAGCCTAGTCCAGTGGAGTTTTAGGCTTTTAGCACATATTTTTTATTATTGGGAAATAGAAGAATAACAAACAAAAGCAATGGCATGAATATGTAATAAATTTGATTATTCAATCAGGAACCTTCTCAGTTTGGCTCAATTTTGTGAGTAGCAAATCAAATTCGTTAAATCTAAAATATTATGTATTTCCCCACGACAGAGGGAAACAAAAAATCAAGTCCAGTCCAGTGGAGATTTAGCACAGATTTCTTGTTGGGAAATATAAGACTAACAAACAAAAGCAATGTTATGAATATATATAGATTTGCAAATTCAATCAGAATCCAAACTCTGTTTCGCTCAATTTGTGAGTGGCGAATACTTTAAAGATAATGGTTTCAATCATAATAAATAAACATTGGCCCCTTCAAAGACAACCTCTAGCCAGTAATATAGAAGCCCACCGTTTTTCTGGCATGATTGATGTTTGGGCTATGTGCTATGTGGGGCATGGTTTTGTGTTTGATCTTTTTGAACTCGACCCCGACATGGAAGTATTATGGTTTTAAATAGTACCATTTGTGAGACTTACAAAGGCTAGGCCGATAGTCCCAAGCCCAAGACTTAGAACTAGGGTTTTTGATTTATATTGGCCCATTTTGGATCAATTTTGGAGGTTATATATATTGTTGCTTCATAATTAGGGTTTGATGTACTGTAAGCTGCCTCAATACTATTCTCTCTAGCATAATGAAAATCATTGCAACTTTGATGTAGACATATTGCCAAATCATGTAAACCTTTATGATGTGTGATTACTCTTTGCATGTTCCTCTCCACTTTTTTGCTTCTCACAAGTTTTAGAAATTAATGAAAATTTCCAACAATGGAGATGCAGCATCTCAGTATAAACCATTACTTATTAGTATTTCAGGCTAGAGGTTCAACTAAGAACTACAAGAAATCATCAAATTCGTGGAGTAAACTTTAAGAAGAAAACGACTGATTTCCAAATTGACTTATTGTATTCTAAGCAAACATTAATAATAGTAGAGCTCAAACAAGACAACCTGTCAGTGGAGTCCTACAATTGATTCCAAGATTGTAATAGGTTTCACTATCTCTGGCACCTCCTTCCCCCTAAAGGAAGAGTTAGAGCCTTAGAGGAAGTGAAGTTGCAAGTTTAAGACCCAATAGGTGCATTTGTAAATTTAATAATATATATTTTTTTGTTAAGCACAAAAACTAATCTAAGTTAACCTGAATTTCAATCCAATCAGAAAGAATAATCTGTTTGTTTTTATGGAAAACCTTCTATAAAAATAATTTTTCATGTTTTCCAGTGTTTGGTAGTATAAAAAAAATTAAGTTAAAGGAAAACTATTTTTGATTAACAGAAAAAATATGATTTATTTTTAGAGATTGTTTTCCATTAAATTTTTTTTTGGAAAACAACTCTATCTCATAGCAAGCTAAATAAGAGAAGTTAGAAATTTATTTTTTAACTCATTTAAGATAATTACTAAATAAGAGAATACTTTTTAAAAAAATGACTAATTTTCTAGAATATATTTTTGCCTAAACAAATAGAGCAAAAATGAGTCTCAAACATTCTAGAGCAACTAAATATTAAAAGAGTCTCAAAGGTAAGTAGTTCATATTAATACTATATCCCATTTAGATTCAGTACCACATAATATATACATATTTCATTGATTTATCTAAAAGTTTCAAATCCTACCTTTAGCTACAGAAAAATTCCACCCCCCCAAAAAAAGGGTTTTTATTTTTTTATTTTTTTTTATATTTTTAAATTTGATTCCATCATGCTCAGGGACCTACAAGCTTTACTGAGTTCAAGAGCGATCTTCACACTCAAAAGTCTCTAACCTAGGCCACTTTAGTGGACCAGGAACTGCATACGATCCCTTAAAAGGACTGGACCTAGATATCTGGCTGTATAATTTTGCCATGCTAAGCCCAATAAGAGAAAGGCAACTCCATGAAATACTTTTTCTTACATATAAAAAGTGGATAAAAAATAGGAAAAAGAAAAAAAAATTCTGAAATTACTTTGTTTTTGAACATTGATGCTATGTTGTTTTAAGTGTAGTTGCCATTTAATAGTCACATCATTAACAAGCATGGACAGAAGGAAACAAAATTCAAGACTCCATAAAACTTTAGAGACCAAAATCCAAATTTTGAAATGGTAAGGATTAAAAAATAAAAATTATCCCAAACTTAAATAATGTAAAATTCATTTTAGTGAAATATTTATCAAGCTCCTAATACAATTTCATTGAACATTTTCATGTCATTTTTTAGGGATATATTTTTAAGATTTGTTTGTCTTTTTGACGTGGGATGACTCTATTGGTTTTTTTTTTTTTTTGGGGGGGGGGGGGGGGGGGGGGCGGGGAAGGTGGGATGACTCTATTGTTAAGCCTAGTTTATCTTGATTTCTTTATCTTTTTAAAAATGAGATGGGTCAAAATAAAAATTATCCAAGACTTAATGGATGTAATTTGTATTTTAGTCAAATATTCATTTTAGTGAAATATTTATCAAGCTCCTAATACAATTTCATTGAACATTTTCATGTCATTTTTTAGGGATATATTTTTAAGATTTGTTTGTCTTTTTGACGTGGGATGACTCTATTGGTTTTTTTTTTTTTTTTTTTTTTGGGGGGGGGGGGGGGGGGGGGGGAAGGTGGGATGACTCTATTGTTAAGCCTAGTTTATCTTGATTTCTTTATCTTTTTAAAAATGAGATGGGTCAAAATAAAAATTATCCAAGACTTAATGGATGCAATTTGTATTTTAGTCAAATATTTATCAAGTTTCTAGGTTCTAACACAATTCCAATGAACATTTTCATGCCGTTTTTCAAGGATGTTTTGATGATTTCTTTATCCTATTTATTTCCAGTCCAATTAAAGGAGGGGAAAAAGACATTGATAAATTCGTACCTTGTGGCTTGTAATTAACCTAGTCTATTCTTGATTTTTTTTTTTTTTTTTTTTTTAAGTTGAAAAAAAACTTCTGTAGTAATTTAAATATTTTACCACTTGAGATGAATATAAAGGTGTGGGATGCATGGCTGGAAAGTTAGTAAAAATAAATGAATAAATAAAAATGATTTAAAATCAAGGCTGAGGATAAAAGGAAAAATATCCTCAGAAGATAAAATTAAAGGAATATTACTATCATCAAATCATAGTTTTTTTTTTATGCAAAAAAAAAATAATAATAATCGTTTTATTTTTTTGTTAAGCACAAAAACTAAGCTAAATTAACCATATTTTCAAACAGATCAGAAAGAATAAAAATAAAGGAGTCTCAAACATTCTAGAACAAAAAAATATTTAAAGAGTCTCAAATGTAAGTAGTTTTTTTTTTTTTTAAGCCAAATATAAGTAGTTCATATAAATACAGTACACCATTTAGTTTCAATAACACATAATACAGATACGTATTTCATTGATTTATCTAAAAGTTTCAAATCCTACCTTAAAGTAATAGAAGTTAATGTGATAGATTAAAACTCTCTCAAAATTAAAACCTTAAAGCAATAAAAAATTTACCCCCCACCCAGACACATGGCTGTATAATTTTGCCATGCTGAGCCCAATAAGATAAAGTCCACTCCATGAAAACAACCCACCAGATACTTGCCCATACTCACCTCTAGTTACCATAGACCCATTTAACCAGTTTGACTCAACGCAAGGTGAGAAAATGCCAAGCATAGTACTACACAAAAGCATTACAAAAGAAGAATAAAAGCCCAATGGGTGTTTCTGGAGCAAACTGACATTATGGGGCTTTTGGAGGGCTGGCCCAAATGAGCCTCCAGTGGAACATTAGAGGTTTAGACAATTCCTCTACATCTAGTTCCAGCTCAAAAAAATTGTCCGAGAGGTAAAACCATCCATTTGATTTCTAATGAAAACCAAGAACAAGAAGGGAAGGGAAAAACTAGGCTCACAAATGGAGGTTTATGGAATTTGCGGAAGAAGCATGGGAGGGCTATGCTGTGGGGGCTTCTGTTGTGTTGCTTGGGTATCCAACTTCAGGTCTTACAAGTAACAAAAAATGTAATCCATGTAGAAAGTACAATTTATGTTCCATCTCTTCACGTTTGTTTATAGGCAGCCTTGTATCCGTGAAAGGCAAGACGTTTGAAATGTGGCAATGTGATCCATTTAACCTACTCCAATTGTTTCTCAAAAAAAAGAAAAAAAAAAAAGTCTACCCCAGTCTACTTCTCAGTTCGGTCTATTTGGTCCACTTTGGTGCAATTTAGTTCATTTCTGTTCACTTTGGTCAAGTTTCTCTCCTAAATGGTAGTTGGCACAACACTTTGTTGTATCACAGAGATTTTGAAGGCTTTTTATATTATGGAGCTTATTAAGCTTGCCCTGATTTGACATTTATTATTGATTATGCCGTACTTTTTTATACTATTTTTTAAAGAATATATGTAGATTTTTTTTAAACAAAAAAAAAAAAAAAAAGATACAATATAATTTTACTTTATAGTACTCACTCTAAGAGGATTGGTTTTTTTTATTAGGCCAATACACCAATTAGTTTTTGGTATAAGTAGGATTCGAACCCAATATCTCATATATGTAAATTTTTTTCTTGATTAAATGTATTCTTAATATGGTAACTATTTCAAGATGGACATATGCTCCCATCCAATAGTGGAGCCAATATATATTGATTTTACATTTATAAGATATTGTGTATGAAAATTATATTAGCATATAATTATTTTACTTTCGTTTCTCAAAAAAAAAAAAAAAAACCTTTCAATCTTACATTTTAATCTCGCTTTCTTTAAGCTAAAATCATGGCTTTGTCCCTGTCCCCCAAAAACTAATATTAGTTTGAAAATTGAAATTGTGTTTTGTTAATTTTTTTTAGAGCTAGCTTCACAAATTATGTCAAAACAGTCCTAGTTTTATTTGATTAAAAGAGATAAAAATAGTGCCATATTTTTTGGATTAAAAGAGAGAAAAAGTAAATAATAATAATAATAATAATAATAATAATAATAATAATAATAATAATAATATCTATATCTATATCTATATCTATCTAGATATATATTATCTAAAAAAATGAAATAGCCAGCTTATTTACATAAGGATTGCAGACAAAAAATAATTCACATGGATATAAAGCCCCATAACATCCTCTTAGATGAGAACTTTAGTGCAAAAGCAAGAAAGTCAATATCATACCGGAGGCTGTATCGGTTAATTTGGCTACCGGTATGATATATTTCGAGTACTGGTCAATACCGATATACCGTTTCAGGTTTATTGCTATTTTATATATTTAATACACACACACACACACACACACACACACACACACACAAATCTCTATTCTGGAGCATATATTTATATTTATATGTTTAGTAGTTAAAGTTCACATAATAATAATTTATTATGAGCACTTAAATTTAAATTTATAAGCATATAATATTTCACTTATTGTTTATTTCTAGCTCACATATCAGCCTATTAATTAATAAAAATATAAAACCAGTGAGTGACAATAATTGAAAATTTGAAATAAAAGATGTCATTGAAATTTCAAACTTTTTTTTTTTTTTACATCAAAAAGGTAGAATCATTTTATTAAAGGAAAAGTAATATAAGTATAATAGGGTCCATGAGCTGTACTAGACTGATCAGCTAGCCTGAGCCGTGGACAAGACATAAACCAATAAAATACAACTCAAAATTCTAGCTAGTAGGCCTGAGCCCGTAGACAAGACATAAACCAATAAAATACAACTTAAAATTCTAGCTAGTAGGTCCTTTAATTTGCTACTAGTGCCTGATACTCATCAACTCAAATATCAATGTCTACACGTGTGGTGTCAGTACACACAAAATAAGACTACAAAACCACACAAAACAAAAGGACCAAGGGAGGGTGCAGTTGTAGTCTAAACAACAGATAAGAAGAAGAGAAAAAAGAAAAAGAAAAAAAAAGAAGAGAAGTGAACAGATGAAGCTGAAGGAGGAAGACGAAGGGAAAACCAGCTAAATGTTAACGACACCAACAAAGTGGTGCTGAGCCTGAAGGCGACATGAGCCATTTGGTACTTTTATGTTTTGTTTTGTGTTTTGTGTTTTGTGTTTTTTTTTTTTTTTTTTTGAAGCTTTTTGTACTAGCCGGTTTTTACTTTCTGCCCGAAATGACCAATATTCGCCGGTATGGCCGGTACGCAGCTAGTACGGCCGGTATTCTTTCCGATACGAAACAAAGGGGGTATTTGTATCGGTTTACTGGTCAATACGGTATATATCGGCCGTACTGGCCTGGTTGGTATGGTACGCAATTGACTTCCTTCTGCAAAAGTCTATGATTTCGTATTATCTATACTAATCGATCTAGACTAGAGCATATTCTGATAGTTATGAGAGGGACTCCTGGCTATATGGCTTCCATAATGGTTGAATTCAGTAATTATAGAAAAAGTAAATGTTAACGGTTTTGGAATAGTGATCTTGGAGATATTGTGTGGAAGGAGAAAGTTTGATTGCTCTCAATAAGTGGAAGCAATGCATCTAGTTGATCTATTTAAGAAAAAAGATTGAGGAACAATTGTTAAATTTGGTTGATATTTACAATGAAGATATGCGTGTACATGAAGAAGTGGTGAATACGATGAGGATTGCAACATGGTGCTTGCAAAATGATTTCACAAAAAGGCCTTTCATGTCCATCTTGGTTAAGGTCTTGGAGGGTGTTGTAATGTTGAGCATGACCTAGGTTGTTTCTTCTCGAATTGACTTTTACCAAATAGAAGAGTCTAGCAGGGATAGAACCAAGATTTGAAACTAGGGAAGGCCAAACATGAATACAAATTTTTTCATGTGAATCCAAACTAAATTCTATTGGATATTAACAAAGATTCAACAAACATTTAAAGAGACCCTTAGAAAATTTTCTTTTACAATTAAAATGTTTTTTTTTTTTTGGGTATGAAATTGGAATTTCAAAATTTTGGATATCGTCATTAAAAGTAGGTGGTACTGAATCACTAACATTAACTTCTAAAATATTTGTATATCTTTTTGAAAAACTAATTAGTTGCAAAAAGAAAAATGCTAAATAACAATACAAAAAATCACCACATAACTATACCCGCATAGTTTCACATTTTTTTGAGAATGACATAGTTTCACATTTGGTGGTACACAACAGTATTATAGAATCCACATAAAAGCAACTTACTATTACCAGACAACGAAAATTAACTCTAACAATTAGTCTACAATAAATCAATAACTACAAGTTACTAGTAGTGTATTAAACCGTTAACTAATTGCGCATTACTGCCAAATTATCAATATGTTCATATCCAGTAATATTTATTGTTGTTACTTGTTAATAACTTGTGATAGACAAAAAAAATAAATAAATAAATAAAAAATAAATAAATTAATGGGGTCAGATTCTACAGTTTCACTATCGCCTTTCACAAGCCACACACTTTGGGTAATTTTTTTTTTGAGAGATAGTTATAATATGCTGCTAACCCCATAGCTCGAACCATTTTCTCTCTAAACTCCCAAACACTTTGTACATGGGGAGGTGTCAATTTAGTTACAAGGTCTTTGGCTACACTTCGGGTAATTGATTCCACACACAACAGTAATGGGTCTATTTATTTACTCCTTCATTATCCATAGCACATAGAGAGACCATTGCATGGAGGAAGAGCAATTCTATTGGGAGGTTAACTCTCTCTCTCTCTCTCTCTCTCTCTCTCTATATATATATATATATATAGGGTTTATAGTTTGCACTAAAAGGCATGGGTAATGTGTAAACCATTTAATTTGTGGGTTGTTGGGTTAATTTAGTTTTTGAGCGGTCAGTTTTAATCTTGAGGGAGTTAAATTAGTTTTTGAGGGGTTAGTTTTAATTCTAGAGGAAGAGGCAAATATAATTTTTCTGGGATTTATTTTTTAAATCTTGAAAAACATACATACCATTTAACATTTTTTAAACATGAAAATAATTGAGGGACATTTGCATTTTTTAGTAAGCATGAAACATGTTTATCTCTTTTATTGACTATATCATGCAATTTTCAATTTGTAAACACACACACACACACACATATATATATATATATATATATAGTATGATCAAATCATTATACTACTTTTAGTGTCTTTCATTTTTGTCTACAAAATAACTATAGATTACAAATTTTTACAAGGAAAATTATTGAAATATTTTTTTTTAAATAAATCAATAGTTGAAGGTGAGGATTTTGAAGTCTAGATGTTTCCGTTGAAAACATTATGAGGTGTCAACCAGATAAGTTACAATATTGATTACAAGATTATTGGCAGAAATTATTAAAATATTGGAGGAAACCAATAACAAGGTGCACCACATATCATGTGGGAACTCAACTAGAATACACTCTGATTCTGCCTTTACATCAAAATTTGACACCCATTGGGACTTGAAATCTTCATGAGCTTGGCATGGCCATTTACAATCTCAATATCTTTAGTCACTCTAATATCCGAATATCGAATAAAAGACACCATATCTCCTTCCAAAACACCATGAGCGAGTTCTTCACTCGACAGTTCAATCTCAAATCCAACTTCTACTACACCTTTTTCTTGTACTAGATAGGCAAGATCAATTTAAAAATAAAATTAAGGTAGAACAAGATAACTTCAAAAACGGGTTAAGAGCTCAAGATAAGTTCATCAACTATTGCTCCCGTTTCATATAATTTTTATGAAATTTTTCTTAGATGTGAATTTTAATTAGTATGGTTAGAAATCTAATTCAATAAGGAGAAGAATCAAATGAAAGTTGGCAAATTGAAGTTACAAGCAAGTGTATTTCCAAGATTCTTGATTAAGGAGAAAAATTCACTATCAATTGATTTTAATATATTGTAACAGTGACTGTAAAAGAAATCTTACCACTTTTGAATCTTCTATGGATTCTTTTTGAATTTTCACTAAACCTATTGAGAAAAGGACAGTGATTACATCAAATACTAGCAATCTGCATAGTATTTGTCGCTTAAATTTCATTTTTCTCAAGAACTAAATACACACATTTATTTGTCAAGCTCGCATACATTTTAATGCATTTGTCCAATGTTTCCAAGAACACTAAAAGTAGTACAGAAGTAAGCATTTAGATGTTGGGCTTTGTGGAGCCTTGTTATGTGTTGATCCGGTTGATGACTCGACCTGACCCGAATAATGTTGCGTGGTTTTTTGATGGGAGATTTTCTGAGGCTTAGTCCATGGAGCAGAGGCTTGGGCCAACAGGCTCAAGCTGGAGTGCAGGAGGTAGAAAAACGCAATTTTGGTGATTAGGGTTTTGTTGTTGTTGTCGTTCTTGAGAGATTGAAACACTATAGCCACACTTTGTATTTTTTCCTTGATAATAGTGAAATCCTTGCAACTCCCTGAACGGAGGCAAATTGCCGAACCACGTAAATACTGTCTTGTGCGTGTGATTGTTTTTCTTTGGTGTGTGTTTTCTCTTTTTTTTTTTTTTTTTTTTTTTTTTTTTTTTTTTTTTTGTTTCTCACAGGTTGGGATTTCGGGTTGAATTCCCTTCAATAAACTAATCAAAGAAAAAATTCTGCAATCTTTACACTAACAAATCAGCCATTCACTATTACATTCAGCTTATTCAATATATAGATGACATACGTAAAGAACACAATCTGTCCGCATAAGTTATGATAACCTTCAACATGTCCCAATGAGTACTCGACATATATAATTTGAGAACAACCACCTTCACAGTTGTTAGAAATTTAGACCCTTTAAACCAACCAGATTGCGTAGCCTAGATTAATTAGCCAAGTTGTTACTTAGTCAAATTAAACAATTCTAGGTTAAAACAATCAAATAATCATATCAAGCATATAAAGCAGCGGAATAATAAATAACACAAGATATGATCACCCAGGAAAACCAAACCGGTAAAAAACCTGGGGAGGATTTTACCCACCGATCCTCAAGGCAAAACAGAATCCACTAAGAAAGAATTGAAGTTCTTACAAAAGGACTTACAAGCTCCCCGCTTAACTTCCTAATGCTACCCACCAGTAAAACTTCTTGACACGACCACGCGCAGGCTCCGAATCCACGGACTACTTCTTTCTTTGAATTCTTTAATCAAGTACAAGCACCCCCGCTTGTGTATCTTTAAGTTCTTGAATCTGCAACTGAATGATTACCAAGTTCTTGACATAATCTTGAATCTTGGAAACCCTAAGTATATGTGAAGGAAAGCTCCTCAATGATCTCACAAGAGTGTTTAAACAAGGTACACAAGACATGACATGTGTAAAAAGATTGACCAACCTTGTTTTCAAAAATCAAAAAATAGTGTTTAACATAGTTTTTGCTTTCTCCTTTTTCTCTTTTTTTTTTTTATATTTTATTTTATTAAGAGAAAACAAATAAATCCTAGAATGAAATGCATGAATGTAATGCAATGCAAGTCCTAGAACAAAAACACAAAAATCTTTTTGGCTTTAACAAACTTTACAACCACTTGTTGAGATTAAAAAAAATTGATGACCAAAAGCAAAAAAGAAAACACACGTTGTGCTAAATGATCAATGCAAATGCAATGCATGACAGTGCTTAACTAAGCTATAGAGGGTACACAAACAAGAAATACCAATTTCTTAATTAACCCATGAGTACATGTACAAACTAGTACATAAAGTCAAAAATAGCTTAGTACATTTATAACACATGCTATTCAAGTTTCACCACAATGTCAAGCATGTTCTAAATCAAGAGAGATATTAAAACTCATGTAATCCTCAAGAAAAATAAAACAAGACACAAAATAAAATATTTTCGTCTTTTTGAAAATTTTCAATGTTTTTGGATTTTTTTTTAATAAAAAAAAACAACTTCAAAAAAAAAAAAAAAAACCAAAAACAGAAACAAGACATGTCCATAAACAATAGAAAGAATTAAAATAGGGACAAGTCAGCAACACTCACCTTGGAGAATCTTTTCTCACCCATATAGCACGAGACTTTGGCTTTGTAGGTGAAAAACCATGAGAAGCAGAGTGTATTTGAGGAATTACACCAATCTTCTGAGACAGACTAAAATCCTGCAAATTCCTTTCACAAGCCAACAAGTTTAAATTTTTCAAAATAATATGAAACAATTTATATGGACTTATGGCAGGAGAAATATCATCACATATCCTAGATTGACGTACAGAATGCTCAAATTTCAATTTATGACAATTAGGACGAATGTGACCACGAACACCACAAAAGTGACAAACAGGAACAAATTTAGGAACATCAGTATTCCTAACAGTAAGTCTAGTCTCAGATTTCAGTTTTTGCCTTAACAAAGAACAATTTGGTCTAATATGACCAACAACACCACAATGGTGACAAGTAGGCACAAAAACAGATTTATTATGTTCTCTAATAGTAGGTTTAGACACTTCAGCGTCTACATCAGAACTTTTACCTTTGTCTAACCTAGCAAAATAAGCCTTTTCTTTATCATTCCTTTTGAAAGGAGGGATATAAACTTTCTCAGTTTTAGGCTTAAGAGAAACAAAAACACTTCTGTTATCATCAACAGGCTTGGTACTAATCAAATTTTCAAGTTTAGCTTTAGACTCAGCTAACTCTTGTTCCAAGCTTTTCATCTTCTCATCTTGAGAGGAAATTTGATTTCTCAAAAATTCATTCTTTTTATTTGATTCAACTAATCTAACAATCAAATCCTCTTTTTCAAGATTAGCCAATTTTAACTCTTCCTTGAATTTCTTAGAAATTTTCAAAGATTTAGATAATTCCTTACGAAGAGTTTCAAAAACATCAAAAAAATCAGCAGAAACAATAGTGTCCTTTTTATTCAAAACATCACAGGCATCAACAAAATCAGCAGAAGCATGAACAGAAACATGATTAGAAAGACACTTCAAATTATCCATGACAACAGGGGTCAAGGATCAGCTCTTAGATCAAAAGATCTAAAACAGAAAAGCTACCTGCTTTGATACCACTTGTTAGAAATTTAGACCCCTTAAACCAACCAGATTGCGTAGCCTAGATTAATTAGCCAAGTTGTTACTTAGTCAAATTAAACAATTCTAGGTTAAAACAATCAAATAATCATATCAAGCATATAAAGCAGCGGAATAATAAATAACACAAGATATGATCACCCAGGAAAACCAAACCAGTAAAAAACCTAGGGAGGATTTTACCCACCGATCCTCAAGGCAAAACATAATCCACTAAGAAAGAATTGAAGTTCTTACAAAAGGACTTACAAGCTCCCCGCTTGACTTCCTAATGCTACCCACCAGTAAAACTTCCTGACACGACCACGCGCAGGCTCCGAATCCACGGACTACTTCTTTCTTTGAATTCTTCAATCAAGTACAAGCACCCCCGCTTGTGTATCTTTAAGTTCTTGAATCTGCAACTGAATGATTACCAAGTTCTTGACATAATCTTGAATCTTGGAAACCCTAAGTATATGTGAAGGAAAGCTCCTCAATGATCTCACAAGAGATTCACATAAACAGCAAATATGAGCAACAAAGACTTAGAGAGGTTTGGGTACAAAACCCTAATAAAAGGAGGCACAAGAGGCACTCTAATCTCTCATCAAAAAGTCTCAAAAACGTTCTAGGGTTTCCCTTATATATATAAGAGTTTTACTTGAACCCCAAGACGTTTAAATAGAGTTTGGGCTGAACTGGAACTCTGCAGAAAAATAAATTTGTACGTGGTTCGATCGATCGAGTCTAATTTTCGATCGATCGAGACTTACAGATTTAGTCCAATAAATTCTGCAGTCACTCGATTCCAATTTTACAAATAAATATACTTTGAGCAAGCCTAAACCTAGACTAAATGTTTTGATCATGGTTTGTCAACAAACTACAAATTGAAGTTCTAATACATTAATTCCTAATTTCTTAGAACCCAACAACAGTGATAAACCTTAAGAACAATATATCTTACTTCGACCAACAGAAAAATATGCTTAAATAACTTTTCGAAGTCAACTTTTTTAAGGTCCAGTTGCCAGTTGGTCTTGTTAACCTTGCGGGCTTGCCCTATTTACAGAGAAGACAAAAACTGCAGTTATAAAAGAGCTTGAAAACTAGATAAGCTAACAAAGATGAATCTTGATTACATGATTTCCATCCTAATCAAATTCAAACTACAAGAGTATACCAAAGGCTCCTCCAATATCACTTAACATTTTAATTAAATTAAAGCAAGAATATTATTGCTGCTAATAGCTTATACAAAGAAAATTAATTTGAAAATGGAGTGTCCAAACAAAGAGAGGCCTCAACGCACTACAAAAACCATAGTTCAATCAATAGAATCACTCTTCTAATGTTCTGCCTTGGTGGAATACTAACTACAGTAGTTTTAAGGTGAGACATGAAGGGATTAGATACAGAACGAAATCATTATAATTCTTGATTAAGTGGTACATCACATCTATATATATATATATATATATATATCTAAAAGCTGAAACGTATTATTTATTGTTGTTACGCTCTAGTTGAGTCACATCAGCGCCCATGTTATTATTTTATTTCTTTCCATTTTTTTTATAATTTTTTTAATATTTACACTTTCTCCTACCTTTCTCATTCCCTTACCTTTTCATCTTCCCACTGCGCTCTACTTTAATATCACTCTTCATCTTTCCCTTCATTTTCCCTTATTTTGTATCTTCTTATTCACACCTTTTTATTATAAATTTGTCATTCTCTCTTCCATTATTTGTATAGCTTTCCCTCACAAAAAAGATTATTTTTCTCTGTCTCTGTCTTTCTCTCTCTCTCTCTCTCTCTCTTAATTTTTTGGTTGATTTTATTTATTTTTCTTGCATCTCTACTTTAGGTTGATAATTTTTTGTATTATTTAGAACTCTACTTTTGGTTGATGTGATTTAATTTTGTATTTTAAGCTGTCATTTTTTTTTTTCTCTTTGATTGTTAATTTACTTTAATTGAATATTTTTTAAAAATAATCATAATACATTAATTTAGTACAATAACAGCCTTCATATCCAATAATTGTTAACTATGTTTTAATTTAATCTTCTATCATCGATAATGCAATGTTTTGTTTTAGTGTTTTGATTCTAGCAATTGAGCCATGTTTCAGTCTTTGAAATCAAATTTTATCTAATTCTCTCTTACTAGACCAACTCTTTTTTAGATCATAGAGCGAAGCCAAGAGGTGCTTGTAGAAAGAGGCTTTTGTCCTTTGCAATAGGTAGTGTTAGAAAGGTAATACATAATTTATAGTTTTCTTTTCAAACCCTATTTTCATTTGATTGTTTTTATATAATATGCATTTGATTGTTTATGATTTAGCTTCATCAAATGCAATTTTATTTTTCCTCAGAATTTGAGACTATAGAGGCGATGAAATTGTCAATGCTATATGATTTGGTGGAATGGGTTGTTTGATCTGGTGTAGGGGTTGGATCAAATTGACAGAGCCGTTAAAGCCTAAATGTTATGGTTTGTGTCATTGCCTTTATTATTGTTAGTTTTTATTTACTTATTATGGTTTCTGCCTTTGAAAAACACTTTGAACCCCTTCACCTCTTTAGCTCTCTTTGACCTTTCTTCATCACTATTATTATCTTTGGTACCGGCAAAGCTATAAGTAGAGAGAAAAATAAACATATTGATAAAAATTTGAGGGCCACAACTACCTTTAGAGAGTAAGGTTTTTTATTCCACTTTTATAAATTTGGACTCTTTAGTATTATGGTTTGTTTGGATTTTATTTAGGAATTTGAATTAGTTTGTGGTCAATACAAAAGGGGCCGCGTAAGCCTTCATTTGGGAAGAACAGACTCTTGAAACCTATATTTTTTTCTTTGAAAATAATCATTGTGTATTAGATTATATAAATACACTACATGTTATCTTCAAAGTTCAAACCCGTACTTAATTGATATTTTGATCAACTTTACCATCCCCTTTAGGGAAGTAGCTACTTATGCACACAGATATTAGTATATATGTTTGACTAAATGCTTAAGTTAAAATCTAGTCAGGCAACATAATTATGCACACAGAGAATTAGTTTGGCTGTCTATTTGTTTGCAACACCTGTATGTTCTATGATATCTATTTTTGATGTCTTTGTTTTAGACTAGGTTGAGAAGTCTACAAACAAAGACTCTCTGTTTTGTAATTTTTATCCCTTTACAAGATATGTTTTTTATGGTGGCTTGCTTGAAATAAATAATGGAAATGAGTAGGCTTTGATAGTTCTTCATGCATGAGAAGAGAAGAGATGCCAGCCCTTCATCCTCAAAGTGTTCGACAAAATGATTAAGCCAAACTGGATTAAAAAAAAAAAAAAAAAAAAAAAAGGTTAGGCTTGGAGGCGTGGCTTATAAAGATAGTGTTGACATTAATTCTTAATAATATTAAGACTTAAATTTGATACAAAAGAGGAGTTCATGTAAAGTTTTTTGCGACATGAAATATGTTAGGATATATGTGAATCATGTTAGAAACATATGTCATTATAGAATTAACTAATCCTTTGACAAAACGCACTTTACTTGTAATTAGGTACATTTAAGATGTGCTTAATACTTCAAAGAACAAGGTTTCAAGTTCAAGTGTTAAAGTCATGTAAGTCTATCCAAGAATCAAGTAAAGAAGTGCTGGATTTTAAAGCTTGACAACTAGTATCTATCGAGGCTTAAAAAGCTATTTCAGCTCGAGGCTTGACAACTGCTCAATAGATAGGGTATCTATTGAGATTTATGAAAATCATTTTTTCAGATATGATTTCACTCCAATCCGTGAAAAGATGTTTGGGCTTCCTTTTTTCACAACCCTAAACATATATAAGGATTGTTTTAAGGGCCGTCGCAACTGATGCAACTCAATGCAAAAGTTTTTCACAAGCATATTGTGAACCGAAGATATATGCCCTAGTTCATCTTTCTATTTAAGAAGCTACTGTGTTTGTACACCGTAAGATTTTGTGACTAAGGAGTTTCATGATCTTCATCATGTGATGAATTGAAGAACTTTGCAGCCAACATCTTTCTCAAGTTTGTGAGTAAGCTGCATACTGGGATCCACGCATATATTGACTAGTCACGTACTAGGAGCTGTGCATTAAAAGGAGAGATTGTCACTACAGATAAAGTCTAATTTAGTATTGGGGTAAGGGTTCAACTGTAGGTTGATATATGGTACTAGGATTCCTTTACTTGTAACCGTTTGTTGTGATAATAGGTTGATATATCACCCGGTAGGGTTTTTGCCGTGTAGGTTTTCCCCATTCGTAAACAAATCATTATGTCAATTTATTTTCCATTGCATATTAACTTACTTGGTGATTTGTTTGTCCTGCCACGCATATTGAATGTTAATCTGATTAATTAATCAACTTGGCTAATTAATTGGTTAATTCTGTACAAGGGGTCAATACATTCTTGGCTTATCAAGTGGTATCAGAGCAGGCACACTCTGATTAGGTTTTAATCTTTACTGTGTGATCCATTGACCCCTGTTTGTCATGGATAGAGGACAATCTCTTATTATACCTCTTTTATTTGTTGGCAGTAACTATGCATACTGGAAAGTGCGCATGAGAGTTTTCTTGCAGTCATCTATATATATATATAAAACCGAAACTTTTGAAGCTCCCACAATTTTTCACGTCAGCACTATTTAAATAAATAAAAAAACAAAAGTTCTAATTTAAAAATAAAACTGGAAAAAAAATTCTCTGCCACTTAAATCAAAACCCGATAATACTTCTTCTATAACTAAAACCCAAAAAAAAAAAAACATAAACGCAAAATCAGAGAAGCCTAACTCGCTCTGCCTTCCTCCAAAACGCAGACCACGCTCTGCCGTTCCCCCACACGCAGACCACGCTCTGCCGTTCCCCCATGCGCATATTGCAGCTCAACGGCTCCACCTTCAGTCCAAAACGCAGGCCACCACCCTTCTCCAGCTCTATATTTGTCAGCATCTGTTTTTATTTTTTTAAGACCAGATTCTCTCCGCAAACACTACCGGTTAGTTTTTAATTTTGTTCTATAATTTTGGTTGTTAAATATGATTTAGGGTTTCTTTTTTGGTTTTTAAATATGATTTAGGGTTTCAATTTTGGTTGTTAAATATGATTTAGGGTTTCATTTGGGAGTGTTTCTTTTGAATGATTAGTTTAGATTGATGGGTTTGGAGCCGTAGTGGGTTTTATTTATTGGCGGCAAGAAAATCCATCTAGGATTTTAGAGTTGCTATTCTGTTTCATTGTTAATATTTTTGTTATGTTTTGTGTAAGGAGTTTTGCACATGCCCTTGATGTTTTTGTGAGTCATTTGTTTGTGTTTGGATTTAATTTAAGTTTCTGGATTTATATACAAATGCAAGTTGTTGGGAAATTTATGACCCCGATGGATAGAATTAACAAGTTTTAAATCCAAGTTGTTAATTAGATTTATTATCAATAAAACATGTTAAAACAAACAAACATCAATATCATGTCAAAATAATATGCAGCGGAAAAATAAATAAGACAAGATATGATGACCCAGGAAAACCAATGAAACCAACCAGTTTCACAGTAAAAAACCTGGGGGGGAAACCTTCCCGAAAAGCAATCCACTATAGAAAAGAGAAGTTTCAGATCTAGTACAAAACCTTTGTCCTTAGACTCTACAATCCCCGTAGATGAACTCACAGCAGAAATCTTCTACCGCTTCAGAACCTCTGAACTCTTCAATATATGAACGCCACCCTTTGATGCACGAATCCCAATACGTGACTAACCAATTGCGCGGATCTCAGTACGCGACTTCAATCACCAACTAAAAGAAGATGTTGGCTGCAAAGTTCTTCACTTCATCAAGAATGAAGATCAAGAAGCACTTGGTTACAAAACCCTAAGGCGCAAAAGACGCAGTAGCTTCTTTTTCAGAGAGAATAAATCTTTTTCATATGTTCTCCTTGTATTCTCTTATTCTCTTATTCTCTCTTATGATACGGCCTCCAAAATAAGCCTTATATAGGTCTAGGGTTGTGAGAAAAGAAACCCTACTCAAATACAAAAGCCTGGCCCAAAAATCAAAAAGCTGAAATTCTGTAACCTCGACAGATAGCAGCTATCGAGGAGGTGTCGAGAAGGTGTCGAGGTTTAATGAATCTCAACAGATACAGCTATCGAGGAGGTGTCGAGAAGGTGTCGAGGGGACAGAAACTTTCTCGATCGATCGACCAGCTATCGAGAAGCTATCGAGATTGCGATAAGAATCAGCTGAAGATCTCGACAGATAGCTAGGTGTCGAGGTAGCTATCGAGAAGGTGTCGAGCTTTAAAATCTGTGCACTTCAGCTTGCTTTTTCTTGGACAGACTTGATAACTTCAACACTTGATCTTGAAACATTGTTTCTTGAAGTATTAAAAATACCTAGAACTACCCAATTACAAGTAGAGTGCGTTTTGTCAAAGGATTAGCCAATTTACATAAAATATGACATATGTTCTTAAGTGTGAACACATATGTCCTAACAATCTCCCCCTTTGGCAATCCGTGACAAAACCACAACAAACAAATGAACATATGAGAGAAGTCATAAATCACTCAACTCATATTCACTTGTTACATACAATAAAATCTATCCTAACACAAACTCTTGAAGAACTTTGCAAAAAGAGAGTTTATGGCAAGTAGACTTTGACAACCTGTATTCCTGAAACACTTTAAACAAAACTCATCAAGGCATCTTGTGTGCAACAGAAATAATAGATTGCATACAAATATAAAGAACCATGTGTATAAAGATAGAAAAGAAACAACACATGTAGAGGTAGGTGAAGAAAACATACATCAACATATAAAGAAGATAAGTTCAATGTATGTAAACAATGGTCACAAGACCCAAGGTACAAGAAGAAGGAAGTAAGCACTCCCCCTAACAAGATGAAACACATCTCCCCCTTACAAAGGAATGTATTTCTCCCCCTAACTTGTAGAATCTTAAAGAAAGAAACCACAAAGTCTTCACAATTTCTCCCCCTTTTTGTCATGATTGACAAAGGGTACAGAAAGCTAGAAAACTTCACCCGAGAAACATAAAGATGATCAAGGACGATCATGGGGGCACAAGAAATCCATATAAATGCATGAATGTAATGAAACAAGATGCTATGGATGACAAAAGAAAGATGCAAAACACCCACACACACTAAACAAGTCTGATCGGTGCAAAACTGCAAGTGCACAGTATCGTAGTTTTATAGTAAAGTGATGAGAAGAGTATCGTCCTCAGGGATTGGTAACTTACTTTTGACAAATACCAAAATTATGCTAATCTCGATTTTATCTAGAGAAGTCACTAAGGTTGTTGTAATTGGAATTTAAAATAAAATCAAATTAAAGAAAATAAGCAGAGGAAAAAAATATGTTGTTCAAAGATCAAATTAATGGGAAGAAAACTTCTAGGAAATCGATTTCACCTAATCCCTCACTATGCTTTACTCATCTAGCTAATTAAATTTAATTCTCTTTGTTTGTTAGCAATCTCCAATAAACATCCAAAAGCCTCTTTCGACAGTCAATTGGAAACATTCTTGTTCATCAATTTACACAAGAGTATGCAATTTAATAAAGCAAGAAAGCATTAAGACCAATGATTTTAATACTACACAGGTTCATACAAGTCTTTCGATCTCTATATTTACCTATGCCGAAATATTCAAGATCTATCCTATAATTCCTTCTTTCGACAGCAAATCACAAGATCAAAATCATCTAATTAATGGCCGGTTAATTAGAAGCAATAAACTCAGAATAAATCAGACAAACATGAAAAGAATTAATTCAAATTATCATAGAAAAGCAAGCATAGTTCGGAACTAGATTACATCGTTTTCCTAGAAATAAGAAATTTAGTTCATGCTAAAAATTAAATTCAACATAAACGAATTCACCATAATTATTCTGAGAAGATTTGAAGTAAAATGAACGCTAAAAATCTCCTCTTTCAGTCTTTCTTTCTGCACAGCTTCTAGTCTTTCTTTCTGCACTTTTTTTTCTTCCCAGTTCAGCACTGCACACTCTGTTTCAGCGCCTCTCCTTTCTTCAGTTCAGCGTCCCTCTTTTCTGTCTAGCCTTCTCTTCTTTTTTTTCTTTTTGTTTTGCCCTATTTCAGTCCAAAACGTTCCTCTATTTCAGCCCAAAACATTGCTCTGTTTCAGCCCAAAAACGTTCATCTGTTTCAGCCCAAAACGTTGCTCTGTTTCAACGTTTTTTCTCCAACGTTTTTCTTTCAGTTTCGGCCCTTTTCCTTTCTGGTTCAGCACCTCTTTCTTTTCTGTTTCAGCTTCTAGTCTATGCACCTTTAGCCATTTTTTTTCTTCTTCAGCCCTCCTTTTCTAAAGGTCAGCCCAAAACTTGTTGCAGCCCAAAAAGCCCA